>OX637343.1:1800000-2297280 GCA_951799405.1 Agapetus fuscipes
AAACAAAAACAAAGATAAAACAAAAAAAAAAACAAAAAAGAAAAAGCAAGGTCTTATATTAAAGTAACAAAAATAAACTAGAAATTTGATAAAACTAGAGTAAACAATAGTACAGTACAATATTATATGAGATGCAACTCTACAATAATTATTATGTACTTATTATGTACCATGGGAGTTGAAGTACTTAATTAAATTATATTTGTATGTTTTAGGATTTGTATGAGTGTCAGAATCTATTTCATTGTATATATTACCCAAACGTTGAATACGTATTAGTGGGCTGTAGAAGTGTGTAGATGTATGTGTGGATACAGTGCGATAAGGAACTAAGTTGCGGGTAATAAATGAAGGGATGGAGAAATTAAGTTCGGAAAGTAGGATTGGTGAATCAATTAAGGAGTGTTTAATTTTAAAAAGCACAATGAGGTCATTGATTAAACGCCTATCAGTGAGACTATTAAGATTCAAAATACTAAGTAAATATTGTGCATTAAATTCAGAGACGGGAATTCTTAATTTGAAATTAATAATTTTTACAAATTTAAGTTGAATGCGCTCAATGGCTTTTATATGACAGGCATAATAGGGTGACCATACGGGGGAACAATATTCCATGGAGCTTCTAACTAGTGACATGTAAAGCGTTTTAATACTATGAATATTATTGAAGTCCTTGGTTGTTCTTGCTACAAAACTCAACATTTTCATTCCCTTACCCGCAACATAGTTTATATGATTTATAAACGATAATTTGTGATCAAATAAAACACCTAAGTCAGAAATAACCAAAACACTATTTAACTATTGTTGACCTATGAAATAATCATGCAAACAGGGATTTTTAATTTTATAAAATCTCATTATTTGGCATTTAGAAATGTTAAGGTTTAGGTTATTGAAGTGACACCAGTCGACTAGTTTATCTAATGATGATTGAAGTTTAAGACTATCATCACTTGATTCTATCACTCTAAAAAATTTGACATCATCCGCAAAAAGAAGAACATGACAGTCGAGGAAAATATTAGCAATATTGTCTAAAAATAAGAGAAACAAATAGGGACCCAAATGGGAGCCTTGCGGAACACCACTCTTTTGGCAGAATGTAAAGGATTTGCAGTTATTAATCTTTACCGATAATTGTCTATTAGATAGATAGCACGTCAACCAGGAGAGAAAGTGGCCACCAATTCCCATTTTCTCAAGTTTAAAGAGGAGTAATTTGTGAGAGACAGAGTCAAATGCTTTACTGAAATCTGTATAGATGACGTCAACTTGTTTGCGCCTAGATATGGCATCAGATATATAATTTACGTAGACCAACAGATTAGATAGAGTGGACCTATTTGGTAGGAACCCATGTTGGAAGGGGGAGACGGATTTGGTTATAATAAAAGATAATTTACTAAGGATGAGTTTTTCAAAAAGTTTTGGTATCGCAGATATGATGCTTATTGGTCTATAGTTTAAAACATTATGTTTGTCACCTTTCTTGAAAACAGGAGTTAGATAGCTTGCTTTCCATAAGTCAGGGAAGATACCAGAAGAGAGGGATAAGTTAAATAGACTACAAAGTGGTTCTGATAGAGTATTAACACAGTGTTTGAGTAATATAGAGGGGATATTATCAGGGCCAGGATTTGTTGTGCCTTTCATGAGTTGAATGTGAACAGTTACATCAGAAGTTTCAAACGATAAATTGGATACATGGAGATCAATGTTGGAAGAGAAGTTGCACAAATTGTTAGTGGAATCATCCGTAAAGACACTTTTAAAGAATGTAGCAAATAGATCAGCTATGCCCTGAGCATTGTCAGCAGTATTGTGATCCATGTAGACATTAGAGGGTATACCAGAGTCACCCTTACGGAGAGAGTTAGTAAACGACCAGAACTTTTTTATATCCGATTGGACAGAGGTCTCAACTGCAATTATATAGCTTTTATAGCATTTGCCAGAAAGGGTTTTGCAGTAAGTACGCAAAGTTTTAAAATCATTGTAATTTTGTGAGGAGTGTGAGGTTATGTATTTAATATGAGCGAGTTTTTTTACGACGAATAGCATTAATCAGTTCAGCACTAAACCAAACTGGATAGGTAGAAAAACGAGTATTAGAATGGTAATTTGGAATAGATTGAGTAACGGCATCATTAAGTTTAGAATAAAACAGAGATGTAATGTTGTTAATATTGCAAGATCTGTTGGAAGTGTCGTTTAAATTAACATGTTTTAGGAAAGACCAATCCACCTGATCCAAAAGTGTGTTTAATTTATCAAAGTCAGCATTATGCAGATTGGGTTTGGTGTTTATGAATTGAAGGTTAGGATTAGAGCGATAGGGGACTGTAATGGAAAGAGGGGGATGATATCCATCAACCGGAACAAGAACTTCGACAGATTTACCAACCTCAATTTGGGAAATGTTACTGAAAACCAGGTCCAGGAAAATCAGGTTTTTGTTTGTAAATGGATATTTTGTATTTGGATATTATTATTTAGTGATGTATAAAATGTAATTTGTCGTGTGTGTGTGTTCCTTGACTTATAGGTTGGTATGCGGCTGACCACCCATGCTGTAAAAATGGTTCACTTTGCCAATGTCACCCCTGTCTCAGGGAAGGACGGCAAGAGTTGCAGGGTGTATGTCCATTTGAGATTTGGTTTTTATGTTGTAGGTTCACATGAGGCATGTGCAAGCGCGAACTTGTACGTGTCTGGTTGTGAGAATGCATGTAATGTGAATCTCCAATGTAACATATCCTTGCAACTTAGATTAGATTAGATTAGAACTTAGATTATAGATTATAGATATAATGTATACCTTACTAAAATTGGAAAAAAATAAAAAATACTTCTATCGGAGGAGTTCAGCATAAAACTTTTAAAGGACATTCATAGGGACTTGTACCATATAGGAATTAGGCAAATGCAGGGAACCATGGGTCCAATATACGCAGCCAAAAATATGACAAAAAATATTGTGAAAAAGCACTCATTTTCTGAGCGCTTTTTTGGTGTGAATCACGCCTCAAGAGCTCTGCCAGCTTGATCGTCGCTGAAGAAGGCGCTAATTCTCAAGCAAGACTTAGTTGCTGTAAGGCTGGATGGACCTTTAGTGACCGGTCTTCGGTAAAGGTAATAAATTTTTCACCCAACGAAGAACCTTGACTTATAGGTTGGTATACGGCTGACCAGTGACCACCCATGCTGCAGAAAATGATTCACTTTGCCAATGTCATTCCTGTTTAAGGGAAGGACAGCAAGAGTTGCAGGGTGTATGTCCATTTGAGATTTGGGTTTTCATATTGTAGGCTCGTATGCGGCATGTGCAAGCGCGAACTTGTGCGTGTCTGCTTGTGAGAATACATGTAATGTGAATCCCCAATGCTACATATCTTTGCAACTTAGATTAGATTAGACTTCAGTTGAATCAAGGTACTGAGATACTTCCATATATGATTTGAACTAGGCACATTGGAATATTTTTATAGTGATTTTATGTACACTAAAAGGAAGAAATGTCTGCATATGGTCCGTGGGCCACGAAATGTCAGTCAGCGGGCTGTGGGCTGGCCAGCATAGTTATGGAGGAGGCAGGTTGAGGAGCGAGTCTTACCCAGTACTTGGTGCCGTCCTCCACGCCCCAGCCCACCAGGCGCACGGAGTGGTAGCTGGACAGCTGCGGGGAGTAGCGGGAGTGGCTGTACACTCCACTGGAGTAGGAGAACAGGTCCTGGTACACCTTCATGGTCGCTGCAATGCACAAAACTTGACTTAGATCACAATGCTACAAAACATGTTCAACAGAGTAGGAAGAAGAGACCACATGAGCGTGAGTATACAGACGTCTAATGCCTACCAGGGCTGGAAGTCTCATCAATACGGCAATTCTTACCTACCGAATATCGGTAATATTTGTATGAAGACTAATCAGCTGTTCACTTGCAGCCATCTTGGATTAACAGGTCTTCGTACAAATATTATCGATATTCGGTAGGTAAGAATTACTGTGGTGATGAGACTTCCAGCCCTGGCTGCCCACCCAAAAGATGGAAGAGCAGCTGGTCTTCTGCATCATTCTGCAACAGAGCTCCGCGATAAACAGATCTTAGATCTAATATAAGAAAAATATTTATAAAAATGGATTTGGGACATTTTCAGCGTGTTTTTTTTTCTTCATAAAATACAATTGTGAAGAGGAATGCAATTCACCAATCCATTTTGCCTGGCTAAGGAGGTATTTACATTATCAATTTTTTTAGCTCAATGTGACTAAGGAAACTGTCCTCATTTCTAGTTATAAAAAAAAATAATAATGAATGAAGTAGTAGTCGGTTGTTTTTTTTTCTTGGAGTGGGTGTGATCTCACATCTCACCTTGCGGAGGCCCGGAGTTGAGGATCTCGTACATGATGTCGGTCTCGTTGCCCAGGCGGTAGGCGGGTGAGCAGCGGTAGCGCTCCTTCCTGTTGGGGGGCTCCAGGGGCGGAGTGCAGCCTGAGGAGCGCAGGTCTCCCCGCCGCGCCACCTTGCACTTCTCTTCTGCGCCCGTGTAGGGGTAGCACTCCTCGTCCACCAGCCTGCAGCAGGACACATGCATCACAACAGCTCTCTCTGTCTAATCAGACCTAAACTAACATCTGCTCTGCTCCTCGTTGATATCTGAACCCTTTAACTGCGGGTGACACGCATAGTGTGCGGAGCGCATCAAGGTTAAAGTGTGCACGATGGTCCACAAAGCTCTATTTGGAAAAACATCTCCAAACATCTCGCTGATTTAATCAAACCAGTCACCCTCGGCAAAAAAAGCCTTACTCTGCGCTCGGCTGAAACCGGAGCCAAATCAAAGATTGAAGAACCGATAAGAAGAGTTAACACAATGTTTGGAGAGTGTGCATTTGCAGTTGCTGGTCCTCTGGCCTGGAACCACCTGCCACATCATGTGAGAGAGCTAGAGGATGATGGAAAGTTCCGGAATGCACTGAAGGCAAGCAAATTTCTGGCATCATTTGCACAAGCGCCCTTGGAGTGACTACATCACGAAACGGCGCTATATAGAAATCACCATCTTAGCATCAGTATAGGCATCATGATAAGTGTAATCTTGCATACAGTGCGGCTGTCAATCATAGACATCTTTCAACTTTGAACTTATCCCTGACATCTGTGTTCAAGAATTCAAAAGTCTACAAGTGAAATGAGCTAAGCCTTTGTGATTTTTGTTCTTGAATAATTAATACATGTGACTGTTCACATAGTTTTAAGTGTTGTCAACAATAAATGTTTTAAAAATGTGCATGAAAAAGTATTCCGTACTGGGGGTATTCATATAGCCAGAATATTCAGAAGCCAAAAGGTTTACTGGTTGTAGCGCTATTGGAGACAGAGAGAATGTGGATTTATTAATATTGTATAATTTTTGTTCCTTGACGTAAAGGTTCTTATAAAGCTGACCACCCCTTCTGTAAAAATGTTTTTTTTTTCCGATATCACCCCTGTTTTTTGGAGTACCAACTTTCTAGGAACATTTTTATATTCACCCAAGTTTATTTGTACACATGGAAATGCAACTGTGAAGTTCTTTGTTCTCTTTCTTACTAATGACCATTTTCGTAAGTAGGTTGAAACAGATATACCTATATTGTCTATTTTTGTTAAAATAATTTCTAGTTCACAGATATCATAAGTCAATGGTTTGCTCAATTCTTTTATTTGTTCTTTTGTTCCTTTATCTATTTGAATATACGAGGAGGGTGTTTGGTCTACAAGCTGCAAGGTATGTATACTTCATCATCTGCAGCCGGACATGAGAACCTCCCAGCCCATAGTGATGATGTGAATTACCCGAGTTTCCTGATGAACTGCCAGGCCCTGTCCAGGTAGCCGCCGGTGCAGGACTGCTGGCCGCGCGTGTTGCAGGAGAGCAGGTGCTGCGCGCTCAGGCGGGGGCGCTCGCGGCCCTTGGACATGATGGCAAACCTGCAACAGGCAACAGATGGTGCTCAGCTAACATCACAACGCATAAGCAGAATACTAACAGCGAGGAGAAGCATATAGTGTAACTTCTTGCCGCGTTATTCCCGAAGGGGTCGCATGTGGCGAGTTGAACCTATTTATTTGTACAGGTAAGGGGGCCGACCTTACGCCAACCACTTCAGTTGAAGTGGGGGTTTCCCAGCTCCCGAGGGGGACTCGAACCCGAGCTCACGGCGTAGAATGCAAGCACTCTACCAACTGAGCTATCGACCGGACTAAAGCAATTATGATTTTTTTTTTAGAAATCCTGTGCGGGAGACTTCAGATTTCAGAGACTAAGAGATTTCAGAGACTCTAGGGGTCTATGCCACTTATTGTAGTGCCGCAGAGGTGTTTACGAGCTTGATCGTCACTACAAAGCGCAAAATTATAGCAAATTAATAGTAAATTGCTTGTTTCTGATATCATGACCGGTCTGTAGTCCAGTGGCAACACTTCGAACTCGCGAATGAAGGTTGTGAGTTCTAATTAGAGATGGAAAAAACGGCTTAGTAAAAAAACGAAAAAACGCTTACGCTTTTTAAAAAAAGCAGCTTAAAAAGCGTTTTTTCGTTTTTTGGGTTTATTGTAAATATAAAATTTAATTCATTTAGAAGTTTCAGTTTTTCCTTATTTACTCAAAAACTATTGACATTATTGAAAAAAATTTGAGTATTAAACCTAAACAATGTCTAGTTCTGTAAGTTAAAAGCAAAAAAAAAAACCAAAATACAGCACACACGAAAAAAAAGCTAAAAATGTAAAAAAAACGCGTTTTTTGAAATATTTTTTTGTGGTGGCAATTCTTAAGTTATATATTTTGTTTAAGCTTTATAATTAAGAAAAAAAAATAATAAACATGCTTGATTTTTTTCATTACTGTAACTATTTTGCTAAGACCATAAAGTGTAAGAAACAAAAACGGCAGATTTAGCTTTATAAGTTATAACACGCCATTAGCGTTTGAAAAAGCGGATAAAAAAAGCCGAAGCAACTTTCGTTTAAAACGAAACGAAAACGTCGTTTACAAAACGATTGAAAAAATGTAGCGCGCTTTTTAATAAATTTAAACGTTGCTTGTATAATACAAACAACGTTGAAAAAGCGCGCTACATTTTTACAATCGTTTTGTAAACGACGTTTTCGTTTCGTTGTTGAAAGTTGCTTCGGCTTTTTTTATCCGCTTTTTCAAACGCAAATGGCGTGTTATAACTTATAAAGCTAAATCTGCCGTTTTTGTTTCTTACACTTTATGGTCTTAGCAAAATAGTTACAGTAATGAAAAAAATCAAGCATGTTTATTATTTTTTTTTCTTAATTATAAAGCTTAAATAATATATATAACTTAAGAATTGCCACCACAAAAAAATATTTCAAAAAACGCGTTTTTTTTACATTTTTAGCTTTTTTTTCGTGTGTGCTGTATTTTGGATTTTTTTTTTTGCTTTTAACTTACAGAACTATACATTGTTTAGGTTTAATACTCAAAAAATTTTCAATAATGTCAATAGTTTTTGAGTACCTAAATATGGAAAAACTGAAACTACTAAATGAATTAAATTTTAATTAAATCAAAATTAGCAGAAGCAACTTTTTATACGCTTTTTTTTCAAAACGACTTTTCGTTTAAATTGTAAGCGCGCTTAGTTGCTTAAAATAAAAAGCAGCTATTTTAAACTGCTTTTCGTTTAAACGGCCACCTCTAGTTCTAATCCCGGCAGAGCACAAAAAATATACCATTTATATTTTCAAATATGCTCTTCGCTGGATGAAAAATGCATATAGCTTTACCAAAGACCAGTCACTAAAGGTCCATCCAGCCTTACAACAACTGGGTCTTGCTTGAGAATTGGCGCTTTCTATAGAGGGCTCTCGAGGTGTGATTTACACAAAAACAGCGCTCACCAAATAAATCATCCTTATTATTACCACATGGTCTGTCAGTGTGTCAGTGTTGCTTACTTGTCGCTGGCCACGGCTGCGGAGGAGATGGCCCAGGAGGCGCCGCACCAGCCCTGGTCCACTATGGGGGAGAGCAGACCCGGCCAAGCCTTCAGCGCGTTGAAGCTCACGGGCAGGCTGGCGGGGTCGTAGATGGGGCGCAGCGGGTGCATGTTCATGGTGGTGCGCTGCGGGGACAGGGTGCCTGCAATACAACATACAAGATACACTTCCTTGACTAATCTATAATATAATGTGTCTCTACTGAAAAATGCTTCGGATCTCTTGGCATGATCGAATCACCAATGAAGAAGTCCTCCAATGAATGCGCACTGCAAAGGAGCTCTTGCCAACCATTAAGCAGAGAAAAATGATGTACTTCGGTCACATTTTGAGAAATGAGAAATACCGTCTCCTTCATCTTATCATACAGGGTAAGATTGAGCGGAGAAGAACACAGCTTTGGCAGTCCGTAGTCCGGTGGCAACACTTCGGACTCGTAAATAGAAGGTTGTGGTTGGAATCTCAGCGGAGCACAAAAAAATATAGCATCAATATTTTTAAATATGCTCTTCGCTGGGTTGAATAAATCATAAATCATTTACCAAAGACCGGTCACTCAAGGTCCATCCAGCCTTACAGCAACTGGGTCTTGGAGTATTGGCGCTTTGTAGCGACTACTAAGCTCGACGGGTTTGCGTCGTCATTTAAATAATGTGACCTGCCCACTGCAGGCGCCCTACTTGGATGAACCTGCTCACATTGGGCTCTTTGTAGATGTTATAAAGCTCTTTGTTGCACCGACGACGCCATTCATTTATATCTCTCACCGGACCGTAGATGGTTCTGAGAATCCTCCTTTCAAATGTTGCTATTGAGGTCTCAGTCTTTTCTGTGATGGTCCAGGTTTCAGAAGCGTAAGTGATTTAATCTTATCTAATCTAATCTAAGTTGCAAAGATATGTCACATTGGAGATTCACATTATGTGGCCGGGCCGGTTGCCTGGAACAAGTTGCCCATCGGTGTTCGCGCGAACCAGCCTACCACCACCTTCAGAAAGGAACTGAAGACACTACTTTTCTCCAGAAGCCATGGCGCCCTTGAGATGATCCTGGACCATTAAATGGCGCCACAGGAAAGGAATCATCCATCATCATTATATATGCATTCTCACAAGCAGACACGTACAAGTTCGCGCTTGCACATGCCGCATGCGAACCTACAACACAAAAAACAAATCTCAAGTGGACATACACCTTGCAACTCTTGCCGTCCTTCCCTGAAACAGGGGTGGCATTGGCAAAGTGAACCATTTTTACAGCATGGGTGGTCAGCCGCATACCAACCTATAAGTCAAGGAACACTGGTTTATTATTTTTTTTGTTTTATAGATTTGTGAAGAGGAATGCAATTCACCAACCTATTCTGCCTGGCCAGAAACAGGTATTAATATCATCAATTAATAATTCATTATTCAGATTGTGAAAGAATGGGATGTACAAAGTGAGCGTAAAAGAAGAAAATGCATGAAAAAGGTGATGGATATGAATGAATTGAAAGAGGTATGTAAGGATAGGAAGAAATGGATGCAACTCTGCAGAGGCTCTGGCCACCCCTAGCAAAATGGCGACAGAGTTACAGTTACAGTTTAATTTGATGAATTATTAATTAATAATTACCCAACGACATCTGTTGAACCAGGGTCAAAGTTATAGTCAAATGACCCCGGCGAGGATCGAACCAACGTTATTCTATTCCAAATACGCTAGAAAGATCAGCCCCCTCGGCCATAACACCGACTTAGTTAGTGTCTTTGGCAGCAGCACCTCTGTGTTCTTACAAGAAGTCTTTGTGTTGGAAGAATGATTGTCATTTGCCACTTACCCGTTTTGAGTTTGAGCCCGTCATCCAGCTTGCGCCCCCAGAACTCCGTGTAGTTCCTGGCCCTCCAGGTGAGGCTGGGGTCGCTGTTCACCGACTGCAGCAGGCTCTCCTCCACCAGGCAGGGGTCGGAGTCACACACCATCTCTGCGCGCCCGTTGAGGAGCTGGCACGTGCTGGAGATGGTTGAGTACAGGATACAGATTACAGACTAGAAAACATGTACTTAGGTACAACCTAAAGATTTTATTTTTATTTATTTTGTTTATTTGAAATAGAGGAAAACCGAGAAAGGTATGGATGGACCAAATATCTGAAATAGCGAGTGAATGGAATATTCAGAGTCATAATAAAAGGAGAGTTTGTATGTAAAAGGTTATGACTCTGGATAAAATGAAAGAAGAGCCATCCAAAATATTATTTTAATGGTTTTCCTAATATGATTTGATTTTATTTTTAAATGCATGGTATTCTTTCATAGCATAGATTGATTCCACTTTGGGATATTAGACGAACCATTACGGGAGACTCTCAAGA
Source organism: Agapetus fuscipes (assembly GCA_951799405.1). Classification (NCBI taxonomy): domain Eukaryota; kingdom Metazoa; phylum Arthropoda; class Insecta; order Trichoptera; family Glossosomatidae; genus Agapetus; species Agapetus fuscipes. The sequence continues at coordinate 1,810,378 of OX637343.1, forward strand.
TTATTCTCAATGATTTCCTGGCTTTTTTGTGTCTTCAGGAGGTATCCTTTCTGCAAGACAATTGAGGATGAACTGATTCTAATATATCATGAATTTTAAAAGTTATTATGAACCCTCCAAGGAAGGTTATGCTTATGTTCGTGAATGTAATTTTGCTTTCAGTCAATCCCAATAGATGGCAGTATGTTACCCACGCATACTGAGCTGATAGTACCTTTGTTTTTTAAACAAACATTAGGTATCGAGTTGGTTTTTTAATCTATTTACACAGTGAAAGTCCATTTTTAATTATTTAAAAATTCAAATGGATAAAAACAGAGTTTTAATTCACTTATTTATTTCTTTTTTTGTGCTCCTACATTTTCAAATTTTATTTATTGTTTGTATTCCTTGACCTATAGGTTGGTATGAGGCTGACCACCCATACTGTAAAAAATGCAGGCGCGTGTATAGGGTAGGTACCTATAGGCAAATACATTTCAGAATAAATATTTTCTCTCATTCCATTAAAATAACTCATTAGAAATTGACTGAAGCGCTAAGAATGGCTCCAATGGCACTTAAATTTAGAATCTCAATATCAAGCTTAAATAGTTTTTTACCATAAAATAAAATAAGTATATGGTAATTTATAAATATAAATATACCTACAATTTTATTTTTTAAAGTATATGTATAAAATAAATATATGGTAATATATAAAAAATCCTCCTTATAAGGAGCATGTGCCTGCATGGGATGCACGCCCCTGAAAATGGTTCACTTTGCCAATGTCATCCCTGTTGCAGGGAAGGTCAGCAAGAGTTGCAGGGCTTATTACTTACACTTTACTCATTTCGCTATCATTCACTGTCCATGCTCCATTTCCATACATCCAAATACTAGAAAATTGAAAACTGTCTATATCTAACCAGTCATATGAATGTTCATCCCATCCCTCGGCAATGGTTGGAGGAATATGCAAGTCTCACCACTCGTTGCAGTTCTCCTTGATCTTCTTCCCCTGCGAGTAGGGCCGGCCCCTGTACGAGCACTCCACCAGCAGGGCCGGCGGCTCCTCCACACCGTGGCAGTGGCTCCAGTAGTCGGGGCAGCAGTCCTCGTTTATCGTCCTGTTGCAGAAGTCGTCGCAGTAGCACAGGGTGCCTGCAAGCATGGCGCTCAAATTGTTAGGCTTAGGTTGGAATCACGCTCGTTTGACATATTTACAATAATAATTACTTACTACCTGTAACCTGTAACTCTGTCGCCATCCCGCTAGGGGTGGCCAGAGCCTCTGCAGAGTTGCCTCCATTTTTTCCTATCCTGATATACCTCTTTTAATTCCTTCATATCCATCACCTTTTTCATGCATTTTCTTCTTTTACGCTCACTTTGTATATCCCATTCTTTCACAATCTCCTCAATCTGATCACTCCATACTTTTCTCGGTCATCCCTTCCCTCTTTTTCCTTTCACACTTTCTTTGTATACATACTTTGTCAGTCTATCATCAATAATATTATATAAACTATATTCCAATAATAATAATATTCCTTGACTTATAGGTTGGTATGAGGCTGACCACCCATACCAAAACCATACTTCGAAAACGCAGTTGTTTGCTTGGGCATAAACAACACAAAAATCATCGTAGAGCTATGGGAGTTAGCGCATTAGAAAGAGCGGAAAATTTCAAGTAGGATAGCTTTCATAACTCATTTTGACCAAAATGTCGCTTACTGCCTACTGCCTTTTAACCGTCGATATAGTTATAATGTTAACAAAAAAGGATATTGACAAAATTAATATTAATCAATAATTTTTTACAATAAAAAATAATAAAAAAATCCAATATTACTCTATCATTATTATTATCGCCAAACAAGTCGACACAGCACTGAATGATACTTGTCGCATCATCACGGGATGTCTCAAACCTACGCCCATAGGAAAACTCTATCCACTAGCAGGCATAGCCCCCCACACATCAGGCGCGAAGTGGCTTCAAGGGTTGAAAGAGCAAAAACCCTGAATAATTCACAGCACTGCCTTTTTGGACAAAATGGCTCATCATCGCAACGCTTGAAGTCGCGCCGCAGTTTCCTTAGCTCCGTGCACCCTTTGAATACGGAGCCGGCGGGTGAGAGATTGCACTTGTGGAATCTGGAGCGACCTGTAAACTTTGTGCAGCCAAGGGACGGGATCTTGAGTGGCCTGTGTGGAGAGCACTCAACAGGCTGAGAACGGGTGTTGGCAGAGCTCGCTGTAACATGAGGGCCTGGGGAATCCTTCATGAAGATGACACCACGCTCTGTGAATGCGGAGCCCAACAGTCAATGGATCATCTTCGGATCTGCCCGGCCTGCCCAACAAGCTGCTCACTGGCCGACCTAATGGAGAGTAATGGTGAAGCAGTGGATGTTGCCCGACACTGGGCAAGAGTAGTGTAGTGTCTGACACGAAGAAGAAGAAGACTCTATCATTCGTCTTCCGTTCAGTCATGGTCCGATGCAGTGCTGGGTGGGAGGTGTGCGGGGAGTTCAGTGTTAGCTTTGAGCAAATCCAGAATGTATGAAAAACGGATGATTGCTTCTCTACTAAGCTACATATATAGTGCATCTCCTTGCCGCGTTTTCCACAAGGGGTCGCATGTGGCGAGTGGAACCTGTTTCATTTTACAGGTTCGACTTTACTCCAACCACTTTATTTGAAGAGGAGGAGCCCAGCACCCTAAGAGATTGGTACTCATTTCTTGTGAAGGCCAAGGAAGCCTTGCAAGTATTTTATTTTGGGTTTGAAATAAATACTGAAACGAGAAATCATTTCTGACATCCTCGATAGGATAATTAAAATAAACGCTTCCACTGGGCTGGAAGTCTCATCCCCATGGTAATTCTTACCTACCGAATATTGTTTATATTTGTATGAAGACCTGTCAATCCAAGATGGCCACAAGTGAACAGCTCATTAGTCTTCATACAAATATTACTGATATTCTGTAGGTAAGAATTACTTTGGTGATGAGACTTCCAGCCCTGAGATAGTTGATACTTCTTGGACCGGTCCGTAGTCCAGTGGCAATACTTCGGACTCGTAAATGGAAGGTTGTAGATTCGAATCCCGGCGGAGCACAGAAAATATACCATTTATATTTCCAAATGTGCTATTCGCTGGGTTGAAAAATTTATAAACCTTTACCAAGGACCGGTCCCTGAAATCAATTGGATCTTGCTTGAGAATTGGCGCTTTCTACAGCGACGACCAAGCTCGCAGAGAGCTCTTGAGGTGTGATGCACACAAAAACAGAGCTCACCAAATAAATCATCCTTATATTATTATTATTATTATACCTAGGATGGGGGCGGAGCACTCGTCCTTGCGGCCGTAGCAGCAGTTGTTGGGCTTGGCGGCGCAGTAGGGCCCGGGCGGCAGGTGGGGCCCCGACAGGGAGACTGCGCCCTGCAGGCACAGCGCCCCCAGCACCAGGCTGCTCCACCAAACACTGCAACAAGCACAACCCGTCAGCTTCCTGCTCTAGGAGGGAGGATAGGAGAGGGAATGAGATCCGCTCGTGAATTGACATAGACAAATTGTGTCGTCATCAGGCCGGGTTTCTAAGGAAAAGAAAACAAATATATTGTTATTGGTTGCTAAGTACCGCAGTCACATAAAAGACTGGAGCGATGGAGCGACAGGAGGGCGATGTCTATAATCTATAATCTATAATCTAAGCTGCAAGGATATGTAAGCATTTAAGGCTCATATGAAATGCATGCCTACAGACAGGCACATGTAGGTTCGCGCCTACACATTCTGCATGTGTGCATACAAATAAAGAAAACCTCACATGGACATAAACCTTGCAACTCCTGCCGCCGTTCCCTGAACCGGGGTGGCATTGGCAAAAGTGAACCGATTTTTACAGCACGGGTGGTCAGCCTCGTACCAACCTATCAGTCAAGGAGCTGTAGTTCCCTGAAATCTGAACCTACTCCTTCCCCCTCCCTCACGACGGTATCTCACGCAACTAAGCTACACTGGCTACAAATATAGTATCACTTCTATGCGGCTGACCACCAATGCTGTAGAAAATGGTTCAATTTGCCAATGTCACCCCTGTTTTCAGGGAAGGTCGACAAGAGTTGCAGGGTGTATGTCCATGTGAGATTCGGGTTTTATATTGTAGGACCACATGCGGCATGTTTAAGCGCGAGCTTGTGCATGTCTGTTTGTGAAAGTGCATATAATGTGAATCTTTAATGTTACATATATTTTGCAACTTAGATTGGATTAGAGGGGGTCTATCGGACGGTGAAATTTTTAAAAATCACGTATTAGCCCCTCCCCCGACGATTTTAATTTAAGCATTAGGGGCGAAAAAAGGTTGGTAAACACTGGTCTATCTAATCTTATCTAAATCTAAGTTGCAAAGATACGTATCATTTGAGATTCATATTAAATGCATTCCCACAAGCAGACACGAATAATTTCGCGCTCACACATGCCGCATGCGGACCTACAATATACAAAAACCCAATCTCAAATGAACATAAGTCCTGCAACTCTTGCCGACCTCCCCTGAAACAGGGGTGACATTGGCAAAGTGAACCATTTTTTACAGTATGAGTGGTCGGCCTCATACCAACCTATAAGTCAAGGTCTACCCTAGTGTATTGTACCTTAAGTAGTTGGTAGCGATCGCTTCCTTCTCTGATTGGTTGTCGTGGAGCGCTCGCATTACCAATTAGAATTCACGAGCTCGGCTCACATTGCTTGCTGATCACTGACCGATATCTACAATTAAAGGAACCTAGCAATTAAAATCACACAGTTTTGGTAGATCTGACCTGATTCCTGGACTTCTAGGTTGATATTGTTACGTTTTTCCTGGGTTCTTTTAATTAAAACACAAGTTTAACACAAGTTAGCCATACAGTTTATTTACACAGACTTTCTTACAATAGATTTATTTTAACAGACTTATTCTAACAGATTTATTTTAACACACTTATTTATTTCGTACAGATTACATTTATTTTACACCTTATTGGTCGCCCTGGCAACTAGATACTCCTCTGTGTGAGTGCTTCGAAGACTGACTCGCTTCAGCCCATTGTCGCCCTTCTTATAGCGGAACCTAGGGGCCATTCCAGCCTGCCCTAGAAACTTCCACTACCACAGTTGTATAGACGATTCTGGACATATTTATTTCATGAAGAGTCCATTTCCTACCTACATACACACCTTACAATTACAATCGTCTGGGCCAGAACATTCTCTCAAAACACACGTACACCAATAAACATCTACCAGTGTATTTCGTTACATTATCCCCCCCTTAGACTGTTCCGCCCCGGAACAGTCTTTTCTTTAAGAAGGTACGGGCAGTTTGACCCACAGTTGCATCCAGTGGTCAGGAAAAATGACGTTCCACGGAATTTTCCCCTTAGGGTTTTGCCCGTCATTGCTGGCTGGTGTGGGGGGGGGTACTTTCCTCTTGGCGGCCGGCATGGGCGCCTTTCCTTGGCTGGGGGCACCGCTTTGCGTCCCCGGGCGGCCACCGCTCCTAGGCCCCGCTTGCTCGCCGGCGTCAAAGGATCAGAATCCTTGGTCGTCGGAGCCGCTCTCCTGCTCGGAAGCGAAGTTCTCACTCTCGCTCTCGTCCTCTGACTCGCTGAGTTGCTTCCTGCCGCGCCATGCTTGGGTCGTCGCTTCTGCTTGCTCTGCTTGGCTGAGCCCCTGCGGGCGGGGGCGCGGCGCCTGCGGGAGGGAGCGCCCCCCTCCCCCACTGACGGGTCAAAGTCAGAGTCCGCCTCCTGTCCGGAGCCACTCGGGTTGTACGAGCCATCTGAATCCCCTAATTCATCCCTGCTGACTTTGGGTCCCCGCACTTTGGTTTCCGGATCTGTTTCATACTCCTCGTTAGAGTAACCTCTCTTGACAATAGCAGCAGCGGACCTTCTGGGCCTGCCTCCCGTGGCCTCGCCGCGGTCAGTCACCGGCCTCTCCTTCATCAGCCCCCTGGCGTGCGAGGAGACCTGCTTTGGCAGCAGCAGGAAGCCCACCACCCTGCTGACCAGCTCCGTGGGCGCGCCCCTCTTGTCCAAGCCCAGCTTCTCGCACAGCGTCCGCAGCTGCTTGGGCTCCAGCTTCTGCACCTCCTCCAGCTTGGCCTTGTGCTCAGGCGTGTCCTTCTCAAACTCGTAGCCCTTGAACTTCTTTTTGTTGCGCTTTATGAGGTTCGTGCGGCACAATTGATTGTACCGGAACTTGAGGTCCTCCATCTTGAACCTGGAGATGGCCACCTCCACGTCGGGGATGTGGTCGATGGGGATGCCCCGGCCCGCGGGCACGGGCACCGGCGGCTCCACGGCCTTCTTCTTCTTGGGAGCCTCCTCCACGGCCTCCTCCGCCTTCTTCTTGGGCGCGGGCTTCTTCTTCACACTGTTGGCCTTCTTGGCCTTGCCCTTCTTGTCCTTGGCGTCCTCATCCTCCTCCTTGGCGTCCGTCTCCTCCTTCGCATCCTTGTCAGCCTTCACCTCGGCCGAGTCACTCTTGCCGTTTTCAGCCGACTTGACATCATCTTTGTCATCTTTGCTGTCAGCTGCGTCCTCAGCCTTGAGCTGGCCGTTGTTTTTGGCCTTCAGGTCTCCCTTCCCCAACTTCTGAGATGACTCATCCTCAGTTGACATATCGGCCTTTTTGTCATCCTGATTATCACTTAATTTTACACTATCAGTGTCCACCGACATTTTTAAGGCTAGGTTTTTAGCCCTCTCCTCCTTCCAACCAGCTAGGTCTTCCCTCAAGCTCTTGAAGTTGGCAGCCATCTTTGTTTTAAACTCTTCCACGGCTCGCTCGCGGTCCCCTCCAGATGCCATGACAAAATATGCCGGGTCTTCGCCTGACTGTTCCAAGGCCTCCATGAGGCGTGCTTGTAAGGCTGCCTTCCCTCCTGAGGTCTCCAGGTCCCTCTCCAGAAGCTCATTCTTAAGCTCATAGACTTTGAGGTCCTTGATGTTCACCTTAGCCATTTTTTTTATTTTAACAAACTTCAAAACAAAAATATTTGCAAATTTATTTAATACGGGTTATGAGTTTTATATATAAAGTTATTTTAAATACGTACTTTAGCAAAATAATAATTTATCTAATTATACTGATGGTAGGTAGGTACCGCCTTTTAATATTTATTTTTAAATTTCAAATAATGATATTAGATAATGATTATTTACTTTGCTTCGTCAGATCGGCTAATGAGTATTTAGCGCTAGTTCAGACACGGCGGGAACCGCGCGTTTACGAATCGCGCGGTTTCAAACCGCAAAATTGTGATGCTATTCAGACACGCGCGGTTAGTATGCGATTCGTCAGTTTCTAAATGGAGGTCGACGAAGAAGTGTGTTTACTGTGGTTGCTCCTTAAAAAAAAGAAAAGAAAAAGGCGGTATTGGGTGCATCCAATATTACGTGACCGACTAGTAAATGGTCAGTTCGTAACGTTATATCCCAAATTAAGAATGTATGATAACAAATTTTTTGACTATTTGAGAATGTCAATAAAATCTTTTGATGAACTAATTGAACTGATCAGGCAAGATATTTCATGCTCTGAAACGCATTTGAGGCCAAGCGTGTCACCGGAAGAGAAACTCGTAATAACTTTAAGGTAAGATTTATTTATTGTTCTTCAAAATCAGCATAAATATTTTCTATAACTGTAGGGGACTGAGAGCCAGAACTAAATTGCGATGGTGACGGTGACGGTGCCGGAACAGGAGGAGATGATCCAGATGTAGTAAAATATCCTTGCGGGCTGGTATACTGTTGTCCTTGCCAATACGTAGGTGTGATCTGCTGAGTATTGTAGCGAACAGGAGGTGGTAAGCTTTGTCCTTTTTGTATCACTTGAAGTAATTCAATTTTGGTTGCTAAACGCCTATTTTCTGGTAATTTTTTGAGTTCTTTATATAACGACAAACAAAAAAGTTTGTCGTCATCTTGCTTGGTAATACTATTTTTTTGAAGTTCATTCTGAAAATGTTTTCGTGACTCGATACTTTTTTCTATTAAAACAGCTATTTTTTCTTCTGGCACTTGTGTTTTCTTACGTTTAGGGGGACGTATTTCAGTGGCTTCGGTTGCATTGGCGTTTAGTTCACTTGTCTCCTCACTTTGCTTTTCATTCTGTTCTTCAATATTAGTTGTAGTGTCTTTATTACTTACACTATTCTGCAGGAAAGATAATCTTGAAAAATAAATATATCGGGCTCCTTTACGAGCACCTGAACCAGAAGGAGTTGTTTTTTCTTTTTTGTATTCTTTATTGTAGCAATCTCGTATGTTTTTCCATTTTTTTTTGGAGTTGTGTATTATTACCATATTGCAGGTCTCTTCTCCACCTCATCAATAAATAGTTCAGTGTCGAAACAATACCATGGCAAACTCACGAACAGTGACGTGCTCACCGCGCGGTATCCGCAACGCAACTGAACGCGAAGTAAAGACTCCACAGTAATAGAAACGCGCGGGAGCAGCGCGATTCTATTTTCTGGCGGTTGGGTTGCGGTAACCGCGCGGCTTGATTAACCGCGCGGTTATGTCTGAACGATTACTAACTAACTCATATAAATAAGACCCGCGCGATTTCCATGCGATTCTATAATCGCGCGGTTCCCGCCGTGTCTGAACTAGCGCTTACTAATACTAACACAATATTATTAACACGTTATCTATCCACACTTCAATCAAATTTTTAGTGGGTAACCACACGATCGTTTTTAATTCAAGTTTAATCAGTTTTATTTAAACTTTTTTTTATTATGTTGTCCAGATATATTTTTCAATACTCTCAAGCACAGTTTTTACTTGGTACTTGGTTTTAAACTTCACACCGGACACCACTGTTACGTTTTTCCTGGGTTCTTTTAATTAAAACACAAGTTTAACACAAGTTAGCCATACAGTTTATTTACACAGACTTTCTTACAATAGATTTATTTTAACAGACTTATTCTAACAGATTTATTTTAACACACTTATTTATTTCGTACAGATTACATTTATTTTACACCTTATTGGTCGCCCTGGCAACTAGATACTCCTCTGTGTGAGTGCTTCGAAGACTGACTCGCTTCAGCCCATTGTCGCCCTTCTTATAGCGGAACCTAGGGGCCATTCCAGCCTGCCCTAGAAACTTCCACTACCACAGTTGTATAGACGATTCTGGACATATTTATTTCATGAAGAGTCCATTTCCTACCTACATACACACCTTACAATTACAATCGTCTGGGCCAGAACATTCTCTCAAAACACACGTACACCAATAAACATCTACCAGTGTATTTCGTTACAATATGATATTGACCACCCATACTGTAAAAAATGGTTCACTTTGCCAATGTCACCCCTGTGTCAGGGAAGTTCGGTAGAAGTTGTAGTGTTTATGTTCATTTGAGGTTTGGATTTTATTTGTTAGTACACATTCAGCATTTGTAAGCGCGAACTACACGTGTTTGTTTGTGAGCGTGCATTTGATATGAGCGTGAAATGTTATAATATCTTTGCAACTTAGATTATACATAATAGACCTATTGAGTAATAACATAGAGGAGCAGAAACTAATTAACTGCATTGATATAATATACTATTCCACATTCGTGTCCTGTCAAACGTTGCAGTGGTGTAGTCATACAAAACATGTTTTTACGTGTCAAATTTTATATTTTCTAGCTTTCTATAAGTTGTGTTTTCTGTAATCCATAATCTAAGTTTCAAGGATATATTCATTCAAAGCTCTCAGATGTATGCCCACAAACAAACACGTGTTGTTCACGCTTACAAATGCTGAATGTGTACTTACAAATAAAATCCAAACCTCAAATGAACATAAGCCCTGCAACTCTTGCCGACATTCCCTGAAACAGGGGTGACATTGGCAAAGTGAACCATTTTTTACAGTGTGGGTGGTCAGCCTCATACCAACCTATAAGTCAAGTCAAGGAATATAACACAAGCCATAATGTCTTAAAATAATAGATACATTTTTGTCTTTAAAATTCGTCAAATTTATCGATCACATGATTTTAACCGCATTCGTCTATGTTCGGACTCGTCCGGACATAGCACGCACGCGGCAATGCTGCCACCTTTCTAGAAACATTTTTACATTCGCTCGAGTTTTTTTGTACACGCGGAAATGCAACTGTGAAGATCTTTGCTCTCTTTCTTACTAATGACCATTTTCGCAAGAAGGTTGAAACAGATATATAATGTCTATAATTTCTAGTCCACAGATAACATAAATCTGACCGGCGTATAGTCTAATGCAGCGGTTTTTAAACTGGGAGACGCGAGCTGTGGCCAGTGGAGGCGCCAAAAATGTGCCTTTTTAGGGAGACAACTTTTGAAAACTACCTCGTCCCCGTCAACATAATTTTTACAGACAAACATACAAATTAATGAACGTTTTAAAATTGCGTGCCATCCTCCCCCCCTCCCGTCGATGATATACTTTATATATTTTGGTAATGATCAATTTTCCAAAGAAATAAAACGTAGGGGGAGGGAGGCGCGAAACAAATAATCTTTTTTAGGGAGGCATCGTAGCATAAAGTTTGGAAACCGTTGGTCTAGTGAGAACCCGCAAATAAATGCCTTGATGTTGAACTTGTATACTTTTGTATGTTTTGAATTATAATATGATTGTTGTCGTACGTCCGCCCATACAGTAGACGTCAGATTTATATTGGCGAGATGAGCGTAAGGTGAACCTCTCTGCCCACTGCACAGCCTTAGTCAGCTGATGGTGATAATGATGGTGATGACGATACCCACAGGAGTCTGGTCCATTTAGTAATAATACAGAGGAGTAGAAACTAGCTTACGGCGTTCAAACTGTCGCGAACTTAAAATGCGTGCGCTTATACACGCATACAACGTCAGACGGAACCATCTGGAAGTGATAGTGAATTGTATTTGTGTGTGTGCATAACATTCTGGTGGTGGAATGATTTAGTAAATGCAAGAAAGACCCCCTCTGGTTCCTTATAAAGGAGATCAAAATGGTACGGACAGTAGAGTCGCAAGAAAGCAATTTTCTGAGTAACCTATGAACAGTGATTGTCAAGTTTTGAAATAAATTGTGTAAACATAAATTATGGCATTTTAATTAAAAGGAGAATCCAACAGAAAATGTAACAACACATAAATTTTTAATATTTTTAGTGTTGATCTGTTAACATATATTTTTAAGTGAAAATCTATTCACACAGTGAAAGTCCATTGTATTATTTATCCTATTGAATTTATAAATAACAATATATACTTTGGAGAGACCGGTCCGTAGCTCAGTGATAACACTGCGGACTCTGAATGGGAAGGTTGTGGGCTCGATTCCCCGCGGAGCACAAAAAAATACCATTTATATTTTCAAATTTGCTCTTCGCCGGGTTGAAAAATTCATAAAACCTTTACCAATGACCGGTCACCAAAGGTCCATCCAGTCTTACAGCAACTGGGTCTTTCTTGAGAATTGGCGCTTTGTAGCGACGACGATCAAGCTCGTAAAAAGGTCGATAGGTCAATTGGTAGAATGCTTGCATTCCATGCCGAGAGCAAGGGTTCGATCTCAAAGGTTAACTCAGCCTTCACAAGAAATGAGAACCAGCCCCCCCGGGAGCTGGGAAACCCCCACTTCAACTAAAAGTGGTTGGTGTGAGGCCGGCCCCCTTACCTGTAAAAATAAATACCTAGGTCCCGAAGCGCCACATGCAGGCAGGCATGAAGTTACACTATATGTGTAGCTTAGTTGCGTTTTTTGCGAGTACAGTAATTTATCCCATTCCTGTAAAAAACAACAAAGTACAAATCATGTTCTCACATTTGAAATCCTGTGTTTTCATGATTTTCCATTATGTTTTTGACACCCAATAATTACACATAAATCATAATGTCTTAAAATAATGCCTTTTATGTTTAAAAATTATCAAAATTACCATTAAAATTACCCATCAAAAGATTTATAACGCGTGCGCAGAATGTTCGCGCAGGAATGAATATCAATGCTGCCAACATTCTAGAAATATTTCTTAGTTTTATCCAAGTTTTTTTGTATACAACTAAGTGACACAGTGAAGATCTTTGTTCTCTTTCTTACTAAGGACCATTTTCGTAGGTAAATTGAAACAGAGTTTCGTTAAAATAATTTCTAGTCCACAGATATCATGAGTCAATGGTCTATCACAGACAATGAAAGCAGGTGTTGGAGGTCTGACATCACTCTTGCTTACTCATGTTTACGGAGTAGTGAATTAGCCATTGGAATTAGCAAATTAACATTGTTATGAGTTGAACCATACACAGTGTTTATGCTGCCGATAACAGTCGATGTACGTTGTCTTCAACCGGTCGATACCTCAGTTGGTAGAGTGCTTGCATTCCATGCCGTGAGCTCGGGTTCGAATCCTACAAAGGGTGTCGATAGCTCAGTTGGAAGAGTGCTTGCATTCCATGCCGTGAGCTCGGGTTCGAATCCTACCAAGGGTGTCGATAGCTCAGTTGGAAGAGTGCTTGCATCCATGCCGTGAGCTCGGGTTCGAATCCCACCAAGGGTGTCAAAAACGACTTCCCGTTCCGGTGTTTATTTCAGCCCCAAAATAAAATACCGGCAAGGTTTACTCAGCCTTCAAAAGAAATGAGTACCAGCCCGCTCGAGAGTTGGGAAACCCCCCCTTCAACTGAAGTGGTTGGCGTAAGGCCGGCCCCCTTACCTGAAAAAATAAATAGGTTAGAAAACCTTCGGGGATAACGCGGCAATAAGTTACACTATATGTGTAGCTTAGTTGCGTTTAACAGTGATTCCCAAACTGCGCGCTGCAAAGCCGCCACAAGGCGCCGCGAAATCTAATATAATCTCTAATCTAAGTTGCAAAGATACCTACCTAACATTGGGGATTCACATTAAATGCATTTTCACAAGCAAACACGTGACATTTCAACTTCCTTGACCTATAGGTTAGTATGTGTCTGACCATCCATGCTGTAGAAAATGGTTCACTTTGCCAATGTCACCCCTGGTTCAGGGAAGGTCGGCAAGAGTTGCAGGGTGTATGTTCATTTGAGCATTGTTTTTTTGTTGTTGTATGTTTACATGCGGCATGTACAAGCGCGAATTTTAACGTGTTTGCTTGTGAAAATGCATGTAATGTGAATCCCCAATGTTACATATCTTTGCAACTTAGATAAGATTAGATTAGATATTTGCCTATACACTATGCACGCGCCTGGACGATACATACTAAACGTAAAGATTTATTTGTAGGACTGCAAAGCCAAAAGATTGTATCTGACAATTTAGTAAGCTAAAAGTTAGCGGCCATCGTACGTAAGGATCTGTGAAACGCAGCCCACTGTGCGGTATTTATGAAATATAGACGGTCAAAATTATTTTTGTGCTTCAAAGATGTAGCGATGCAATTAAATGAACAAACATGTTTTGTACGAATTTAAGGTATATTTGAGAGAGAAAAAAACATTTTGGTAAAAATCAATATATTTCATTTGGCATCAACAATAGGCAGATTTTCGTTTTATTATGCGGTTGAATAGGTGTTTTCTATTCAACCGCATAATAAAAAACAAAATATAGAACAACAAAAAAAGCGATAAAAATATATACATATATTTACAAAAAATGTCAAAAATCTTCGATATTCAAAAATACTCATTGGTGGACGTATGCGGACAAGTTTGTTGTCAAATCTATTAGAAAAGTCTTTAAATATTTAATTTTAATTCAAATCATAGCCGTATATAGCGATATCATTTAACAAATACCTTTTTTTAAAGTTCTTAATAAATTAATATATATTTAGTATTTTTTTCAATGACTTTCTTTTTCTATTTTAATTAGTAAGTTTATTACCTGTTGCACGAGAATCCATCACTAATAACTCGTTAATTTAAGTCTAAATTAAAAAAAAACAATACTTTAAAAGTTTAGGGGTTTTTTAAAACGTCAGGAACCAATACGTGCACATTAAGTTGAAACCATCACATTCAGACTGTCGGTACGGGCTTAGGGTGTGTGCTGCGGGGGTGAAAGTAGTTGGGTATTGCTGTCAGTCTAATCCCCTAAAATAAACAGAATTTAAGAAAAATGTCATCTTACTTTGATAACGGGTATTTTGGCCGCCTAGATGTCATAACTACCGCACTGTGCAGCGTTTGATCGATCTGCCGATAGTGATTGCCATTCAGTGGACAGTGGCACACATCACCCGTGATGCAACTCCCGCTGTCAGCTTGCCAAGTGAGGTGCGCCGCTCACTGCTCCACCGCGGCTGAATGTTTGTTAGTTTTAGCCGTTGTCCACTTGGACGTTGACACAATTGCAGAAACCCCTGGCCCGTGATGTCACCAGCACAGTATCAAGGTCACCCCAAATCAGAATCGCTTCACTATGAGTAAGCAGGGGGAAGCATTGGTTGACCGCTTTTATGTTGATAGGCGCATACACCGTCACGCAAAAAAACGCAAACGAAACTAAGCTACACAATACATAGTTAACTTCTTGCCTTGTTATCCCCGAAGAGGGGGTCTATCAAACGATGAAATTTTTGAAAATCACGTGTTAGCCCCTTCAATCCATTTTTTTGGCTTAATTTTTTGGGTCTCCAATGCAGGCATTTGCTTTGTCTACCTGTCTTTATTTTATGGCACATGCCCAAACCGATTCGAGGCTACAACATCTCGCATGACATCATTATTTCGGACACCCATATAATTTCCTCATTTACACATCGCCTCTCAGACCTTAACCCGCATAAAGGTCGGATCGTTAAATTTAACTGACTGTTAAGTATTTGGCATTGTGGAATCAAACATTTCACGTATCGACAGGCTCGGCAGTAAAAATCAAAAGCTCATAACTTCAAACGTTAGGTCTGAAAGCTTTGAAGGATGCACAATGGCCGCTTATAGACTCCCCGCCTCTGCTGATGCTGTTCTCGTCTAAGCTTTTATGGTTTCACGGGTCTGTGGAGAATTGAGCATTATGATTTGGCCGTGAAATCTCGCGAAACACTTTGAATACCTCGGAGCTTTAGTATAGACGGCGCGCAGAAATTTTTGAGGTCTATGCTTATTACTTTTGTGAGGAAGCTCAAGGTTCCCCAAAGGAATGCCAATTTTTTTATTGTTTTCACCGTGTTCACTGCAAATTGCCAATTATCAGAGATATTTCCGACAGCCAAGAAATTGTTCTCTGACCTGCGTCATATCTATACACATATAGTATAACTTCTTGCCTGCGTTATCCCCGAAGGGGTCGCATGTGGCGGTTCGGGACCTATTTATTTTTACGGGTAAGGGGGCCGGCCTCACACCAACCACTTTCAGTTGAAGTGGGAGTTTCCCAGCTCCTGAGGGAGCTGGTTCTCAGTTCTTGTGAAGGCTGAGTAAGCTTTGAGATCGAACCCTTGCTCTCGGCATGGAATGCAAGCATTCTACCAATTGAGCTATCGATTTTTTTACGAGCTTAGTCGTCGTCGCTACAAAGCGCCAATTCTCAAGCAAGACCGACTTGCTGTAAGGCTGGATGGACCTTTGGTGACAGGGCATTGGTAGAGGTTTATGAATTTTTTAACCCGGCGAAGAGCAAATTTGAAAATATAAGTGGTATATTTTTTGTGCTCCGCCGGGATTCGAACCCACAACCTTCGATTCAGAGTCCGAAGTGCTACCACTGAACTACGGACCGGAACCACAAAGCTCATAGATTTTTTACTTCAGCTCAACTGTTGACTCCGTATAAATCCCAAATTCGTCAGATAATCGAGTACAACAGCCATCTCTGGTCCGGTATACCAAAGAGGCTGTGTGACCAACTTGACTCTGTGCAAAGAAGAGCGGTGAAGCTGATCGATGATACTATTCTCACAGCCAACCTACATTGTCTTGAGCACAGAAGGAAAGTTGGAATGATCAGTCTCTTCTATAGGTAGTATAATGGCGTCTGTTCTGATGAAATATCCTCACTTATACCTCCTCCTCTCGTCACAACAAGGGCAACTCGTAGAACGGCTCACATCCAACCATTTGCAGTCGATATCAAAACTATGAGGACTTGGTGTTTACACGACTCATTCCTTTGCCAAACTGCCCGCTTATGGAATGAGTTACCGGTATCTGTGTTTCCATCCAAATTTAACCTTACTCAAATCCAATATCTGAAGTCTGTCAGGATAGGAATAAGTGGATGAGACTCTGCAGAGGTTTTGACCACCCCTTGTAGAACAGCGACAGCGTTACACTTACAATTTGCAAGATTTTATTTTTTAGGAATGTGCAATGTTTAGGAATGCCTAATGGAAAATCTAATTTTTTTGGCTCACGCTTTCAAATGGTAACACAGGTGATTTGTTTAAGAAATTCCTTCTATTATTACGTAATAGCAACAAATGATAAATTCATTATTTATAAAGCCAACAGCAGGTCCGGATTATGCCCATCTGGTGCGAGTAAAATAAAAATTTATTTTACTTATTGAAAAATAAAATGTAACTGAGTACGAATCATTTTACATGACATTTGGATACTTATGTTGCGAACTTGAAATACGTGCTCTTATACGCGCATACACTTATGCACGTACTACATATAGAACCATCTATGATTAGTTGTGCATTGGAATGACGTTCAAGTGATTGTGTGTGTACATAATGTTTTGGTGTTGGAATAGAGGAAAACCTCTCCGGTTCATTATAAAATAGATCAAAATGGTACAAACAGAGAGTCGCAAGAGAAAACAATTCGCTGAGTAACACCTATAAACAGTGATTGTCAAGTTGTGATATAAATTGTAAATTGTGAAAAATAAATTCTGTCATTTTAATTAAAAAGAGAATCCAACAGAAAACAAAACACTTAAAAAAGACACATCACACACATACTTTGTCTTAAAATGTTTTTTTTATTGTATCCAATTATTTAATAATCTTTTAGTCCTCTATGGCTTCCCAGAGAAAATTATGTTCTAAGATTTTTTTTTACTTTAAAAATGTAAAAATAAAACACAAAGTTTTCCTTCACGAGTTGATTAATTTCCTCGAGCGCTTTCGATGTTATCAAATCATTATCAAGAGGACATTCTTACTATTATTTTTATTTATCGTGTTGTTCCTTGACTTATAGGTTGGTATGCGGCTGACCACCCATGCTGTATAAATGGTTCACTTTGCCAATGTCACCCCTGTTTCAGGAAGGACGGCAAGAGTTGCAGGGTGTATGTACATTTGAGATTTGGTTTTTATGTTGTAGGTTCACATGAGGCATGTGCAAGCGCGAACTTGTACGTGTCTGGTTGTGAGAATGCATGTAATGTGAATCTCCAATGTAACATATCTTTGCAACTTAGATTAGATTAGATTTTTAAGTATTTGGGGGCCCTGGTGAATTTACAACTCTAGATTTGGCCTTAATCCAGGCCTGGCTAACAGATACTGACAAAAGTAAACATCATAAATTCCTACAAGACGCGAGACAGAGAGTTTCATCAAAATGTTCAGGAATTTATAAATATTTTTTGGTTTATTCAACAGTGATAAGATTATGATTGTAGGGATATGCAAATTTCACTTGCATTCCGCGCCTGTTATATTATTCAATATTTTATTTATCTTTATTATATTTATTGTTTAGCTTGTATGAAAAAGGTTATGACTCTGAATGAAATGTAAGAAGTATGTAAGGACCGAAAAAAATTGCTCAATTTTAATTTGTATAGATGTTTTGTAGATTTTTTAGTATTTGCTTGTTTTTAATAACTGGATGTAATTAATTGCTTGTATTCTTTGACTTATAGGTTGGTATGAGCCTGACCAACCCTAATGTAAAAAATGGTTAATAATAAAAATAAAAATAATAAAAGAAGAGCTTGTATGAAGAAGGTTATGACTCTGGAGGAAATGAAAGAAGTATGCAAAAATAGAAAGAAATGGCGGTTGATCTGTGATGTTGGCGCCTAGGGTTTGTTAAAGTGAAATTGGTTTTATGATTTAGTTTTTTATGTCCATGTACATATTGTTATTTATTGATTTAAAAAAAAAATGTAATTTGTCATGTATGTTCCTTGACTTATAGGTTGTTATGCGGCTCATACTATAAAAATACCCATACTATAAAAAAAATTGGTTCACTTTGCCAATGTCACCCCTGTTTCAGGGAAGGACGGCAAGAGTTGCAAGGCTTATGTTCATTTGAGATTGGGTTTTTATATTGTAGGTCCACATGCGGCATGTGTTAGCGCGAAATTATACATATCTGCTTGTGGGAATGCATTTAATATAAATCTTAAATGATATATATCTTTGCAGCTTAGATTAGATTAGATTAGATTAGGTTCACTTTGTCAATGTCACACCCGTTTCAGGGAAGGTCGCCAAGAGTTGCAGGGATTATGTTTCTTAGAGATTGGGTTTTTATGTTGTCGGTCCACATGAGGCATGTGTAAGCGCGAACTATACGTGTCTGATTGTGGGAACGAATGTAATGAGAATCTATAATGTTACATATCTTTGCAACTTAGATTAAATTATATTAGATTAGATCTATAATTTAAGTTGCAAAGATATATTCACTTTCAAAACTCATATAAAATGAATGCTCACCAACAGACACGTTTAAGTTCGCGCTTACAAATGCTGAATGTTTACTTACAAAATTAAAACCAAACCTCAAATGAGCATAAGCCCTGCAACTTTAGCCTACCTTCCCTGAAACAGGGGCGACATTGGCCAAGTGAACCATTTTTTATAGCATGGGTGGTCAGCCTCATACCAACCTATAAGTCAAGGAATAATAATATTAGGATGATTTATTTGTGAGCGCTTTTTCTGTGTGAATCACACCTCAAGAGCACTATTAGTCAAGGAAGTCCGTTTTTTTTTAATATTCCATTCATTCGCAGTTTCAGGAATTTGGTAAATACGACCGAATGATTAGCTTTTATCTGAAATGTGTTTGAGAGAGAGTCTGAGCTTGTATAGAAATATGACGCTGGCCGGATTAAAAAACAAACATAAGAGACAAAGCCGTTCTGTAGCTCCAATGTCAAATTCCTTCTTGTGTGGGAACCACAGGCGCTATCGCACGTCAGCAATAGCTTAAATGCAGGCCAACCAAAATGTCAATTGAATAGGCTACAATTGGTCGTCAATATATTTATTTATTTATTTAACAAGTATGTACAGGACTGACAGTGAGACACCAAAACGTCACAATACATATAACATTGCAGACATAAGAGAACAATATACAGATACATTATTCTACGCATCCATAAGTCGTTCTAGTATACAAACAGACTCCGATAGTAAGCGACCCACACCAGTTGTAAATACATATATCCAGGTGTGGGGCTGAGGAGGCCAGAGTATTGAGCAGCGACAGCGCACGCACTACCCAAGACTGACGGAGAACATTGGTGCGGCAGGCGGGAATCATGAAGAGATCATGACTTCTTGCTCTATTATAATTGCTGGGGGCGTAAAGCTGTAGAATCCGTCCCAGCAGTAGCTAGCAATCAATTTTTCCACAAATTCGTAAAATACAAATTGCTGTTCCGTCAAAATTTACTCACATTACTCCTCTTCTCCAGAAGCTTCACTGGCTCCGTATACCGGAGCGCATCGAGTTCAAAGTGTGCACGATGGTCCACAAAGCTCTATTTGGAAAAACACCCAAATATCTCACTGATTTGATCAAACCAGTCACCCTCGACAAAAAAAGCCTCAGCTGAAACCGGAGCCGAATCAAAGATTGAAGAACCGATAAGAAGAGTCAACACAATGTTTGGAGAGCGTGCATTTGCAGTTGCTGGTCCCATGTCCTAGAACCACCTGCCATATCATGTGAGAGAGCTAGAGGACCACGGAAAGTTCCGAAATGCACTAAGACTACCAAATTTCTGGCATCATTTGCACAAGCGCCCTCGGAGTGACTACATCACGAAACGGTCCGTAGTCCAGGTGGTAACACTTTGGACTCGTAACAGGAAGGTTGTGGGTTCGAATCTCGGCGGAGCACAAAAAATATACAATTTATATTTTCAAATTTGCTCTTCGCTGGGATGAAAAATTCATAAACCTTTACCAAAGACCAGTCATCAAAAGGTCCATCCAGCCTTACAACAACTGGGTCTTGCTTGAGAATTGGCGCTTTCTACAGCGATGACCAAGCTCGCAGAGGGCTCTTGAGGTGTGATACACACAAAAACAGCGCTCACCAAATAAATCAGGCCTAAGTAATTTATAAAAAACGGCTCTATTGAGAAATCAACAAATCATCGTCACCATCATCACGTCAGCACGTCATCACGTCATCACGCCAGTACGTCAGCACGTCAGCACGTCAGCACGTCAGCACGTCAGCACGTCAGCACGTCAGCACGTCAGCACGTCAGCACGTCAGCACGTCAGCACGTCATCACGTCAGCACGTCAGCACGTCAGCACGTCAGCACGTCAGCACGTCAGCACATCAGCGGAGGTTATAAATAGAGTGAGCCACCACACGTACATCGGTATGCCATTATTAAATCTGCTACGAACCCACATAACTCAAATATTTGCAATGATTCATTTCTTAAATATGTAACACAAGTACACCTACGTGGAGTTTGTATGAAGAATTGAATCAGTCCGATTCGTGAAATTCATGGACCGTTTATACAGAGTGGTTTATATCTCAAGCCTGCCGTTTTTGTTTCTTAAACTTTATGGTCTTAGGGCCTCCAATCGATATTTGATTAACACATCAAATTGGACATCGGTTAAACTGCAAAGGGATTGCTGGAGGGAAGTTTTCCGGGATGATGATGATGATGATGATGGATGATTTCTTTCCTGTGGCGCCATTTAATGGTCCAGGACCATCTCAAGGGCGCCATGGCTTCTGGAGAAAAGTAGTGTCTTCAGTTCCTTTCTGAAGGTGGTGGTAGGCTGGTTCGCGCGAACACCGATGGGTAAATTGTTCCAGGCCACCGGCCCGGCACTGTGATCATCACAGTTCTCATCAAGATCTTCATCATCATCATACTTCACGCTGAAGAAGCCCATCGTAGAAATGGGCGAAACGTGCGGAAACTCCAGCTCCCACAGACAGACCACGGCAACAGATCCCGGAAAACTTCACTCCAGCATCATCAGCCGGCCGTGTAAGCCTAAAACTCTTATGCAAAGGGATTGTTATAACTGGATTGGTCGAGTGGGTTTTAATGGAAGAAAAATATTGTTAATTGAATTTAAATGACTTTATTGACAAGAGATTCGACCCTGAATCTGAATAATCTACGGACAGAAGATGCTGAAAGCAAGATGGTAAAGGTTCAACTGTGACCTTCTGTAACGAGATGAATTTGTTTGTTTGGTGGAATGGAACATTAGATTTGAATTTCTAATCTAATCTAATCTAATCTAAGTTGCAAGGATATGTTACATTGGAGATTCACATTACATGCATTCTCACAACCAGACACTTACAAGTTCGCGCTTTCACATGCCTCATGTGAACCTACAACATAAAAACCAAATCTCAAATGGACATACACCCTGCAACTCTTGCCGTCCTTCCCTGAGACAGGGGTGACATTGGCAAAGTGAACCATTTTTACAGCATGGGTGGTCAGCTGCATACCAACCTATAAGTCAAGGAACAATAAAAAAAAAGAAAAACAAAAGAATGCAGAAGGACAGAAAAAAAGCTTCCCTGGCGGGAGAGCCACAAGCATGTGAATTTGGTCATAATCAATATTGCTGTGGTTTATTATATATACATTGTGATTGTGGATAAAATAAATAATTATGTAAATATTGTGATTGTGGATAAATAAAAGTGTTTACAAAGTTTTTGGTTCACTATCCTCAATTGTAAGTGTCAATCTCAAAGTCATAATCTGCGATAAAGAATTCTTCAGAGCACGGCCAAACACCTCATTGAAGATCCTTATAAAATAAAGTAAGAATAACCCTCACACTTCCTTCCCTCGTGGGGTCTATTTATCCACTTTTGGGTGACGCCAATATCGATTTGAATATACAGGATCCTGCGTGAGGGTGGCTTGGCTAGCCTGATATAAAAAATAGGAGCGTACGATTCTGGGCCCTGCAGATGGTAAATGTCACGTCACACCTCATGTGACAGGGTGTTCGAACCGTAACAGGGATGAATGAGTGTCGTAGTACGAGTTTTCCTTTCTGAAATGCGAGGGGGGAGCGAGTAATGAATGAATCTCATTAGAACAAGCTCCGTGGTAATATCGGTAAAAACG
The DNA here is from genome assembly GCA_951799405.1 of Agapetus fuscipes. Classification (NCBI taxonomy): domain Eukaryota; kingdom Metazoa; phylum Arthropoda; class Insecta; order Trichoptera; family Glossosomatidae; genus Agapetus; species Agapetus fuscipes. The sequence continues at coordinate 1,832,688 of OX637343.1, forward strand.
ACTGAGCGTTCCAACTTTTCTTCTATTTCGCCTGCGTATTGAATGTCAGAGAAGGATCATTGATGAACCTCACTGCCCTCCTTTGCACAGAATCAAGTTGGTCACTCAACTTCTTGGACATATCAGACCAGAGATGGCTGCCATACTCGATAATGGGGCGGATTTTGGATTTATACAGGGTCAATAACTGGGCTGAACTAAAAAACCTACGGGCTCTGTATAATATGCCAGTAATAGCGCAGGCAAGAAGTTACACTATATGTGTAGGTTAGTTGCGTTGCGCATAGCTGTTTTTCACCACGGGGAGATCTGCTATATTATAATTTATGAACTCCGAGTAATAATCTTTATGTTGTCTATAAAAAGCAGCCCATGCGGATTAAGCGAGATAATTGTTCATGTGAATGTCTGAGGTGATTTGTCGCCGGGTACCTGTGTGGGTATTTTTGACAGAATTAGGCAAAACGAAACCTCTTCTGACCTCAGTTTGACAGCTGGTGGCCCCACACGGGGACTTAGTGCGGTAATCCAGTGCCTGACAAACTGGGGGGCGTTAAAATAATAATAGTAGTAATATTAGGATGATTTATTATGAGCTTGTATGAAGAAGGTTATGACTCTGGAGGAAATTAAAGAAGTATGTAAGGATAGAAAGAAATGGCGGTTGATCTGTGATGTTGGCGGCTAGGGTTTGTTAAAGTGAAATTGGTTTTATGATTTTTTTTTAATGTCCATGTATATATTGTTATTTATTGATTTAAAAAAAAAATGGAATTTGTCATGTATGTTCCTTGACTTATAGGTTGTTATGCGGCTGACCACCCATACTGTAAAAAATGGTTCACTTTGCCAATGTCACCCCTGTTTCAGGGAAGGACGGCAAGAGTTGCAAGGCTTATGTTCATTTGAGATTGGGTTTTTATATTGTAGGTCCACATGCGGCATGTGTTAGCGCGAAATTATACATATCTGCTTGTGGGAATGCATTTAACATAAATCTTAAATGATATATATCTTTGCAGCTTAGATTAGATTAGATTAGATTTATTTGGTGAGCGCCGTTTTTGGGTGAATCACACCTCAAGAGCCCTCTGCGAGCTTGATTGTCGTTATAGAAAGCGACAATTCTTAAGCAAGACTCAGTTTCTGTAAGGCTAGATGGACCTTTGGTAAGTCTAGTGGTAACGCTTCAGACTCGTAAATGGAAGGTTGTTTGGGTTCGAATTCCGGTGAAGTACAAAAAATGTATCATTTTTATTTTTAAATATGTTATTTGCTGTATTGAAAAATTCATACACCTTTACCAAAACCGGCCACCAAAGGTCCATCCAGCCTTAAAGCAATTGGTTCTTGCTTGAGAATTGGCGCTTTCTACATATACGACTTTCGCAGAGGTCTCTTGAGGTGTGATACACACAAAAACAGCGCTCACCAAATAAATCATCCTAATATTATTATTATAATTATACGAGAAACCCATGTAAGAGCCCGTTCCCACTTGTCGGGTGTCGGATCCGTATATTCATCGGATGTTCCAGTTGCAGGGCATTTCGGACAAAATCGGTTTCCGACAATAGTGTGAATAGCTCCATACATAATGTTCTGCCACTGGAACCTCCAATCAATATACGGATCCGACACCCGACAAGTGGGAACGGGCTCTTAGATTAAAATGTCACCTCTTCAATTTTACCTTTGTAAGGACTTGTCTCCTTCCTTCAGTAAAATGTTTTTTTTTTTAATATGCCACTTAATTATCCAAGTTGCGGTCAATTCACAGCGAATAGAAAAAGTTTGAGAGGCTTAGCGTAATCCGACACGCAAAGCTGAGAGGGCCATATATTATAAGCCCTTCTACCTTATTATATTTTGCCTGCGAGCTTCTATAAATCAAATATGTCCCTTGCTAAGGAATGCAATAAAACCTGGCAACAAAAGGCGCATCGGAAACATTATAAAACAAAAAAAACAATCTGGAATTTATGCGAAACTAATAAAAACGACCGACTCATAAAATATAAAAGTAAACAACTCCTTCCAAACATCAAACGGTGAGGTGTCTACACTTGTTATAGATCATATGGGTAGACAAAAAGCTATAAACACGGCCGAACAAGATCAGCTGATTTCACTGTCAAATCGACTGCTCCAAGGACGACAGCACTAAGTCAAAAAATATAGTATTGCAGGAAAGCCAATTGAATGTTCTTTATTCCATATATACAATGCATAAACTATTTTTTACATGCATTTATAAACGAATTAAAAGACATAGAGACACGGCTGTCATCTTGAAATGAAGATAATGATTTGTTACCTTCAGAAATGGAAATAAGTCAAAAACCTAAATTTCGGGGGTACTTCCTTCTTCCTTGGAGCAGTCGAAATGTTCTCTGTAAAAGAAATATTCGTATTTCGATACCTTAAAGGTAACACTGCTTAAGTGACATGTTAAGCTGTTATGTATAATCTAAGTTGCAAGGATATATTCATTTAAAGTTCTCAAATGCATGCCCACAAACAAACACGCGTAGTTCGCGCTTACAAATGCTGAATGTGTACTTACAAATAAAATCCAAACCTCAAATGAACATAAGCACTACAACTTTTTCCGACCTTCCCTGAAACAGGTGTGCCATTGGCAAAGTGAATCATTTTCTGCAGCATGGGTGGTCAGCCGCAAACTAACCTTTAAGTCAAGGAACATACACAATAAATTATGTTTTTAAAATCAATAAACAATAATATATATGGACATCCAAAACAATGATTTACCCTAAATTATCTTTTTGACATCGATATAAACAAAATATCTCTATCGATGCTTATTGATTTTACTTCTGGTGACATTGGCAAAGTGAAACATTTTTTACGGTATGGGTGGCCAGCCTCATACCAACATATAGGTCAAGGAAACACGAGGAGAAGCGTAAAAGAAGAAGATGAAGAGTGTTTGCGTTTTATTTCGGTTAGCTCATGGCTAAATCAGGATGGAGGAATGTGGCTCCTGTAATGTATGGATATCCATGTATATTTATGTAAAACATTAATTGGAAGATTAGTCTAATATTTCTGCATTTAACATTGAAATCAAAATATTAAAATTAATAATCTAATATAATCGAAGTTGCAAAGATATGTTACATTGGTGATTCACATTATACGCAATCTCACAAGCAGACATGTAGGTACAAGTCCGCGCTTGCACATGCCGCATGTGAACCTACAACATAAAAACCCAAATCTCAAATAGCCATACACCCTGCAACTCAGGTCGTCCTTCCCTGAAACAGGTGTGACATTGGAAAAGTGAACTATTTTTACAGCATGAGTGGTCAGCTGCATACCAACCCAAAAGTCAAGGAACAAAAAAAATATCTGAATTTTATGTATTCTATAAATATAGTGCTGTTAATTTTTTTAAAGTCCATTCTAAAAAATATGACTCACTTTGCCAATGTCACCCATGTTTCAGGGAAGGTCGACAAAAGTTGCAGAGTTTATGTTCATTTGAGGTTTTGATTTAATTTCATTTAAATTAATTTTCTACTGTCGCCTAAGTTTTTTTTGTTTACAACGAAATAACTCTGTGAAGATCTCTGTTCTCTTACTAGTGTCTATTGTAGTTAAAATATTAGTTTCTAATTCGCAGATATCATAAGTTAATGTGTATGGAAGTTCAGAGGCGTTGGGTAAGATGGTTTGGTAGAGTCATTCCAATTCTACTTGCCACGGATCTCCTTTGGAAGCGATGGAGACCGCGGCACTCTGACGTCAGTCAACAAACAACCCATGGTTCCGCCACTGATTTTTCTAGTTATTATAATACGTCGAGAAAAACCTCATAACGTAAGGCAGTATACTAGTATACAAGAATCCGGCTACAGGGCATACATACTCTGGATATTTTATCAGATACACTTAGGGCCTGTACATTGCCCTGCAACTTTTGCCGACCTTTCCGGAAACAAAGGTTACATTAGCAAAGTGAACCATCTTTTACAGTATGGGTGGTCAGCCTCATATTATCAACCTACAAGTAGGGAATGCAATCTCGATCTCGCAAGATCCCGATATTCCGAGATCTTGACTCACTTTTCGAGATCAATCTCGAAGCATAAAATGGCAAGATCTTGACCGAGATTGACGAGATCGAGCGGCAGTAGTCGACGATACATGACATGTGACCTCTGAGCGCGAGCGATTCGCTGACTGACGAATGAAAGGACGGACCGCATACGCAAACTATCCCGACTATTACCGAGTATTTACGATGTTGGTCGAGCGGGATAGAAAATAATAAGTGATATAGTTTTAACTAGAGTAAGTGAGCGGAAGATATTCGAGGGCGTGCAGGCACTTGTTTGTTTACAATTGTTTCAGTTGTGCAGTTACTGTCATGGTGTGCTAAAATTACGTGTTTTTATGGGTTAATTTAATGGAAATTTGTATTATTTTGTTACTATTCGAGATCTCGAAAATGCCGAGATCTCGCCGAGATCGACTTTCTGACCCCCCGAGATCTCGACTTAGCGATCTCGTCTCGAGATTGCATTCCCAACCAACAAGTCAAGGTGTCTGGAGGGACCATATAAACCGCATGAACGAAGGAATAATAGCCCGAGTCGTGGCACAGGAGATACCGGACGGCCAGCGTCTACCAGGGCTGGAAGTCTCATCCCCACGGTAATTCTTACCTACCGAATATCGGTAATATTTGTATGAAGACTAATCAACTACTCACTTGCGGTCATCTTGGATTGACAGATCTTCACACAAATATTACCGATATTCGGTAGGTAAGAATTGCCGTGGTGATGAGACTTTCAGCCCAGGTCACCCTCCCAAAAGATGGAAGAACAGCTGGTCTTCTGCATCACAGGAGGGAGTTCCGTAAGAAACAGATCCTAGATCTATAACAAGAGGAAGAAGTCAAGGATGATGAAACGTAGATTCACGACAAGTTCAGTGCGTCTTATAATGGGACCAGAGACTGGCGATCACAATTAGCATAGCACAGGTTACTCTTTAGCATATCGTGGTAGTCTCAAGATGACGCCAGCCCCTGGTCCGCTCATATTTGGGTCTAGGTCGATGTAACTAGGGTCACTCTGCAACTTAATACCTCAGCACTCGTTGCCAGGTCGTCATTTTAGTGCTTGTTTGTCGCATCTCCAACAGAAGTAATTTCACACGAGCAATGTTTGTATGTGTAGGTACTGTTCCAATGTGTATCATCTATAATATATACTCTAAGTTGCAAAGATATATCAATATTTAAAGCTCATATCAAATGCATGCCCTCAAACAAACACGAGTAGTTCGCGCTTACAAATGCTGGATGTGTACATACAAATTAAAATCCAAACCTCAAATGAACATAAACCCTGCAACTTTTGCCGACCTTCCCTGACACAGGGGCTACATTGGCAAAGTGAACTATTTTTTAAAGTATGGGTGAAGGCACTTTACCCACCTCCACCCACCAAGTTCATACAACTCATGCGGAGTCGCTTCACTTGGTGATACTTCACTTGCAATGTTTTTTTGGCGGCAATTCAGCCTCATACCAACTTATAAGTCAAGGAATGCAAAGAATTAATTCGTGGCTGAAAAACCTGCGACAGTCCCTGTTTCGAGCCGCAGCATCCAAAGTCAATATGGCCATGATGATCGCCGATCTTCGATAGAAGTGGCCCGAAACGAAGGAGATTGAATCGAATGGTAGATAAGGCAAACAAGCAGTGGGGACACGAGGTGCATAAATTACTGATTTGACGTCATCGCTGACCTCTGTTTAAGGATCCCCAGAGGAAGGCTGCGGCGCGCGTCCACTGCCCACGCACCAGATCAGCAGTAAACTGTTTACTGTTTAGCCTTTGGAAACCCATAAATCTTCCACTGTTGTCGTCTTTATGGTGCGTTGGTAATCGGTTTTGAATTCATGCTCTAAAATAAGATTCAATCTGGAAACAAAGCGAGATTGGATCGTCATTGTGATTTTCAGCTCCCAACTTAAATGATGAGCTATGTTTTTTTTTTTTTAAGAAATCCTTTGTCCGGTCGACTGCTCAGTTGGTAGAGTGCTTGCATTCCACGCCGCGAGCTCGGGTTCGAATCCCACCGAAGGTGTCAGAAATGATTTCCCGTTTCAGTGTTTATTTCAAACCCCAAAATAAAACACCGGCAAGGTTTACTCAGCCTTCACAAGAAATGAGTTACAGCCCTTTCGGAAGCTGGGAAACCCCCACTTCAACTGAAGTGGTTAGCGTAAGGCTGGCTCCCTTACCTGTAAAAATAAATAAGTTCAACTCACCACATACTTTTGTGCGGGAGACTCCCTAGATTTCCCAAGAGAGACATTATAGGTCTATGACACTTGTTGTAGTGCCACAGCAGAGGTGTTTACGAGCTTGATTGTCGCTACAAAGCGCCAATTCTCAAGAAAGACCCAGTTGCTGTAAGGCTGGATGGACCTTCAGTGACGTGTCTGTGGTAAAGGTTTTATGAATGTCCAACGCAGCAAAGACCATATTTGATATAAATGGTATATTTTTTGTGCCCCGCCAGGATTCGAACCCACAGTCTTACATTTATGAGTCCGAAGTGTTGTCACTGGTCTACGGACCGGTCTTGTTTGCGAAACCGAATCGTTTTATTTTTTTTTATCTTGTAAGATGTATTGAAATAAAACAAGAATACTTTGATAGACTTGTAGCACTGTGAAGGACGCACGCAATTTATTTGCCAGCTGAACTTTGAACAATTGCACAGTATAAAGCTTTTCCTAGAGTGGAGATCAACCGCACAGCTTTTAGTGGTGAACATTACTCGCTATACAGCTATTTCTGCGACTCACCTGGCTTTAAATACATATTGTAATGTGGGGTGACTGGGTAGAACAGTACAGTGACAAAACGACACATGACATAACAACACATGACAGAACGTCACATGACAGAACGACGAGAGCCCATTCAGAAACGGACTAAAGACCCACCTGTTGACCCATCTGTTTGCGCGCTCATATAATATATGAGCATGCGCCTTTGGGATGACCAAGAGTCATGAAAAGGCGCCGTATAAATCTTGAATTTGTTATTATTATAACGACACATGACAGAACAGCACATAACAGAACGTCACAATGATAGTATATCACATGAAAAAACATCACGACGAAACAACAACACAGAAAATACATCACTATGACAAAACAACAGAAGGACAAAACATCACATGGCAAAATATCACATCCCCAAATCACATGATAAAACATTTATTTTGCTTCCACACACCATAATATGCGACTCCTTCGGGGATAACGCGGTAAGAAAATGCTTCTTATGTGCAGTTTAATTAGGATTATTTATGCCCAATAATGATAATATTGGACGCTAATTTTAAAGCTTGGCCAATTAATAACATAATATGCATGAGTTCCATTTTCTCATGTCTCACTTTTTTGCAATGCTGTTTATGGTGTTTTATATTTTGTGATGTTTTTTTTTCATGTGCCATTTATTTTATGTTTTGTTTTAGGTAAGTATTTTTTTGTTTTTTTTTAAGAAATCCTGTGCGGGAGACTCCCTACATTTTATGAGACTCTAGGGGTCGATGACACTTGTTGTAGTGCAGCAGAGGTGTTTACGAGCTTAGTCGTCGCTACAAAGCGCCAATACCCAAGCAAGACCTAAGGTATGTGATGTCTTGTCATGTCTGAGTCATTGTGATGCACTTTCCTGTGATGTTTCGTCATAGTGATGATGATGATGGATGATTTCTTTCCTGTGGCGCCATTTAATGGTCCAGGACCATCTCAAGGGCGCCATGGCTTCTGGAGAAAAGCAGTGTCTTCAGTCCCTTTCTGAAGGTGGTGGTAGGCTGGTTCGCGCGAACACCGACGGGCAAATTGTTCCAGGCAACCGGCCCGGCCACCGCAAAGCTCCTGTCTGCAATATTTGATGTGTTAGCTGATGTTTTATCATGTGATGTACTGCCATTCTGTCGTATGTCGTTTTGTCACTGTGCCGTTCTATCATGGAACCGTAATGTGATCATTGTCGGCTATAGCAGAGTAAAGGTAGTAAAGGCTATCTCCCGAGGCATTGGGCTGGTCACGACGAAGCCCCGTGGACGGCTTACTGTATAGTGTATATAACTTATAGTTAAGGTCGCAGGTTACGACTCAGCCAACGCTTTCTTTGAACTTTAACGCTGGTAACTGGTGAGTTATCCCGCTCCGTCAGAGGGAGATTGCTTCCTCCCACTTGGCAGTAAGGCGCATTCAGATCCCAGAATCAGCGAAGGTGTCATAAAAATGCTAGCGACGTTATTCTCAAATAGCAAAGCCATGCGAATGCAGCCCACAGTGAATTTTTGCCATACAAAAAAACGATTCCCCGGTGCGGGGAATTCGTGTTTTAGAGTTTATTTGGTTTTTATGTTGTTCGTTCACATGCGGCATGTGCAAGCGCAAACTTGTACGTGTCTGCTTGTGAGAATGCATGTAATGTGAATGCGCAATGTTACATATCTTGCAACTTAGATTAGATTATATTAGATAAGATTCGTCCGTTATATAAGATAAGTCCGGTCGATAGCTCAGGTGGTAGAGTGCTTGCATTCCATGCCGAAAGCTCGGGTTCGAATCCCACCGAAGGTGTCAGAATTGATTTCCCGTTTCGGTGTTTATTTCAAACCCCAAAGTAAAATACCGGCAAGGTTTACTCAGCCTTCACAAGAAATGAGTACCAGCCCTCTCGGGAGCTGGGAAACCCCCACTTCAACTGAAGTGGTTGGCGTAAGGCCGACCCCCTTACGCTTACCTCTAAAAATAAAAAGGTTCAACTCGCCACATGCGAACCCCCTTCGGGGATAACGCGGCAAGAATTTACACTATATGTGTAGCTTAGTTGCGTTTTTTTTTTTTTTAGTGTTACACAGCGAAAATTCATTTTTATGAAAAAGTACGAATAATTAAAAAAAAACACTGAGTTTTATTTTCACAAGTTGAGCATTTATTTCACCTGAAGCGCTATTCTGCTAAGCTCCTTACACTTTGGATATCCATACAAGCCCGACATAGCTAGCGCTTGCGAAAAAACTCCATAGATAAAAAATCACAGTAGGTAGGTACTTAAGTTAAGCCTTTCCCTGAAACCCGGGTGGCATTGGCAAAAGTGAATCATGTTTTCGCAGCATAGGGGGTCAGCCTCATACCAACCTATTTGCCAAAGAAGACGTTCCAGATTTCTCAAGAATCAATATAAACGAAAACGTAACTAATCTACACATATAGTGTTACTTCTTGCTGCGTTACGCCCGAAGGGTTTCGAAATGGAACCTATTTATTTTTACAGGTAAAGGGACCGGCCTTACGCCAACCATTTCAGTCGAATGGGGGTTTCCCAGGTCCTAAGGGGGCCGGTACTCATTTCTTGTGAAGGCTTAGTAACCTTAAGGGTATTTGATTTTGTGGTTTGAAATAAACATCGAAACGGAAGATATTTTTGACGCCCTCGGTGGGATTCGAACCCGAGCTCACAGCACGGAATGCAAGCACTCTACCATCTGAGCTATGGACTGGATGTAGACTATCAAAGCTTCGTTTTTATACATATTGTAACGATTATTCTGTGTGAAGGAATATCCTCGAAGCGACTAGTGCTTCTAGACTAAGTACTTGTAACAATAATTATTATTCGAGAACGAATACATGTCTGCTTGTGGGAATGCATTTAATATAAATCTTAAATGATATATATCTTTGCAGCTTAGATTAGATTAGATTATATAGATCCGTATAAGGAGAGCGGACAGTCGCTTGCGGGCATTCTGTAATTCAGCACCGACCTGTAAAGTACTAACTGAAACATTGTAAAACAGAATAGAAAATAAATCTAAATAAATAAAAATCCTCGTTTTTATTAAACAAGTTAGTTAAATCTATTGAACCTGCTAAAAACGGTACAATATTCACTGCAGAATTGCGTTTACGGCTTCAGGGAGTTGTGGTTGTGAACTGAGCTTTATGATAAATGATAGAGGCTTGTAATAAAGGCTCTTGAGGTGTATGTTTATTGTTTATTGCATACGAGAGCGCTGTGCACGGTCAACCAAAGCTTAAGGTCACAGCGGAGATAATCTGGGGACACAATATGCCAGACTAACAGCAAGGGATCTTTACCTTCATACAACTTAAAATGTTCACAGTAACATTTACATACTACTTGACTTATGGGTTGGTATGCGGCTGACCACCCATACTGTAAAACAAAAAAAAAGTTTCACTTTGCCAATGTCACCCCTGTTTCAGGGAACGACGGCAAGAGTTGCAGGGCTTATGTTCATTTGAGATTGTGTTTTTATATTGTAGGTCCACATGCGGCATGTGTTAGCGCGAATTATACATGAAATTATATTGCGACACTCTGATCGAGTTGCGCTCCTTGCTACAGTACGGCCGGCCATTGGCCCAGTCGGTTACGCAGACTTTGTTGCTACAAAATCAAATTTCTCCGCTTTTGAGCGATTTTGCGCTTCATTTTGCCAAGCTGCATCCGCAGCGGATTCACAGTAATCCTGTCCTTAGACTTAAATTATTATTATTTCGTATTATGTGTATCATTATTCACGCTACTCGTGATCTAGCAACAATCCCACGAGGAGTGCCACCCGAGGTATGCTATTAGCTTCAGTAACATCGAACCATTTACTTTTAGAGTCATGGGCACGCCTCTGACCTAGAGGTTCTTGTTTTGTCGTGCCGTTGCTTTCACTTCACGGGAAGGCCTTTCGCCACTTGAGAAAATATATAGCTTTGCATGAGCGTCCATGTGCTGTGGGTCCTTCTGACACATACATACAGGACGGGTACGAGGAGGGTTTGAGCATAATATGCTCAAACCCTCCTCGTACCCATATTATATCTAATCTAATCTAATCTAATCTAAGCTGCAAAGATATATTTTACGAGCATGCCATCCGATATATTTTTTTTTGAAAAAGGAACGCGAACTCGTCTCATGCCTCCAACACATATCTTTTACAATGATTTCACCGGTCATGACCTTCAAACCGACGCCATTTGTATTTTGTACATACATAAAAATCAGCATATGTCTAAATCTGATCTAAATTTAAGTTGTAAGGATATGAATCATTTGAGATTCATATTAAATGCATTTCCACAAGCAGACACGCATAATTTCGCGCTCACACATGCCGCATGTGAACCTACAATATAAAAAAACCCAATCTCAAATGAACATACACCCTGCAACTCTTGCCGTCCTTCCCTGAAACAGGGATGACATTGGCAAAGTGAACCATTTTTACAGCATGGGTGGTAAAGGCGGATTTATTTTACATCCCAGCGAAAACAAATTTGTTTTTTTTCGTGCTCCGCCGGGATTCGAACCCACCACCTTTCAATCACGAATTCGAAGTGTTAACCGCTAGACTACGATAGATATATCATAGCCGATTAACGCAATCCTAACACAGGTTGGCAACTAGTTGGACGATATTGTGTCGGCCGCATCAGACGGTATTGTTCGCGGAATTCCAAATTCTAAATTCAAATTCAAAAGCCGCGACTTTTTGTTTGCACTATTGGCGGGCCTGCATTGTCCTGTCGTACCTATTGTCATTCTAATGGGCCGAGGTGACGTCTAGGATGTTCAATTCTTTTGTTTTGTCTATTCTTTTAAATAAAAAGGCGGGAAATTAAAGGAATCGACCGTTTCAATACGCATCCGCCTTCAACTTTAATCTGAGTTGCAGAGATTGCAGTTATGTCTATGGTTAAGTTGGTAGAACGCTTTGCCTTCAGTTAAGGTTCGCAACGCAAACGCAACTAAGCTACACAAATAGTGTAACTTCTTGCCGCGTTATCCCCGAAGGGGTCGCTTACGTGGCGAGTTGAACCTATTATTTTTTACAGGTAATTACGGTAACCGGCCTTACGGTAACCACTTCAGTTGAAGTGAGGGTTTCCCAGCTCCCGAGAGGGCTGGTACTCATTTCTTGTGAAGGCTGAGGAAACCTTGCCGTTATATTATTTTGCAAAAACAAATAGGTTCCACACGACCCCTTCGTAAAAAAAAACACAGTAATAAATTGCAGTATATGGACAGCTAAGATGCGATTTCGTAAGACTGGCCCCTTTTATAATCGTTAAAAGAAAATATTCCACAGCATCTAAGGTCAAAATAGCCATGATGATCGCCGATCTTCGATAGAAGTGGCACCAAAAGTAGAAGAAGAAAGAAAATATATTGGCACTAAAACGAAAAATCTGATCTTACACTTTTGGGTGAATTGAACTCTAGCCCTGTTTGAACGCATGCGTTCTACCAAATGAAGTATCGATGTAAAAATCATCTGTAGGGAGACTCAAACCTAATGCCTTTCATCTTTCGATATCAAGTTCGAAGCGTTTACCATTAGACTACGACCAGTCAAGCGATGTAAAGTGCCACAAATCGTCCCCCCAGTGCTATTCAAATATGACCTTTCGATATCAAGTTCGAAGCGTTTACCACTAGACTACGACCAGTCAAGCGATGTAAAGTGCCACAAATCGTCCCCCCAGTGCTATTCAAATATGACCTTTCGATATCAAGTTCGAAGCGTTTACCACTAGACTACGACCAGTCAAGCGATGTAAAGTGCCACAAATCGTCCCCCCAGTGCTATTCAAATATGACCTTTCGATATCAAGTTCGAAGCGTTTACCACTAGACTACGACCAGTCAAGCAATGTAAAGTGCCACAAATCGTCCCCCCAGTGCTATTCAAATATGACCTTTCGATATCAAGTTCGAAGCGTTTACCACTAGACTACGACCAGTCAAGCAATGTAAAGTGCCACAAATCGTCCCCCCAGTGCTATTCAAATATGACCTTTCGATGAAATTGTCGTTAAGAATCACATTCTACACAAGGAGCTAAGAAAGAAACGTAAAACACGATATAATGTGAGCTTTCCTTTGCATGTTTTTAAAATCAATTGCCAGTTTTTGCCAAGACACATTGGCCCAGTACTTATATACAAATAACAATAATAATTGTTACGGTTCGAACACCCTGTCACATTAGGTGTGACGTGACATTTACCATCTGCAGGGCCGAGAATCGTACGCTCCTATTTTTATATCAGGCTAGCCAAGCCACCCTCACGCAGGATCCAACCAATGAGGATCCTGTATTCAAATCAATATTGGCGTCACCCAAAAGTGGATAAATAGATCCCACGAGGGAAGCAAGGCCACAGTTGAACCTTTCCCATCTTGCCTTCAGCATCTTCTGTCCGTAGATTATCCAGACTCACGGTCGATACTCTTTTCAATATATTCATTTAAATTCAATTAATCTTTCTTTTCTTCTTCAATTAAAACCCAGTTGAAATCCAGTTATAGCAATAATAATAATTTTAGTGCCGTTTTGTGAGTTCACCGCAAGGGCACTGCAGAGCCATACTGAACAGACATGTCTTCAATCCTGATTTAAAAAGCATTTGCACTCTCCACAGCTCTCAGCTCGTGTGGTAAGGTATTCCACAGCAGAGGGTCGGCAATGCAAAAGGCACGATCTAAATAATTGGTCATGTTGCTTCTGCAGGGAACCCTGAGTCTATTCAGAGCAGTGCTGCATGCATATATCTCAAAGTTACCCGTTTTTGAAAAACGTTTTTCACCGGTCCGTAGTCCCGTGGTAACACTTCGGACTCGCGAATGGAAGGTTGTGGGTTCGAATCCCGGCGGAGCACAAAAAATATCTACCATTTATATTTTCAAATTTGCTCTTCGCTGGGTTAAAAAATTCATAAACCTTTACCAAAGAACGGTCATCGGCCCATCCAGCCTTACAACAACAGGTTCTAGCTTGAGAATAGGCGCTTTGAAGCGACGACGACCAAGCTCGTAAAAAAGGCTGATAGCTCAATTGGTAGAATGCTTGTATTCCATGCCAAGAGCAAGAGATCGATCCCAAGGTTTACTCAGCCTTCACAAGACATTAGAATCAGCTCCCTCCCTGACCTGGGAAACCCCCACTTTAATTGAAAGTGGTTGGTGTGAGGCCAGCCCCCTTACCCGTAAAAAATAAATATTTCCCGAATCGCCACATGCAACGCCTTTCGGGGATAACGTAGGCACTTTACCCACCTCCACCCACCAAGTTCATACAACTCATGCGGAGTCGCTTCACTTGGTGATACTTCACTTGCAATGTGTTTTTGGCGGCGGAAGGCCTTCCCGTTGAAGTTAATCAGCTTAAGTTACTCTACTCAAGAAAGTAAAAAGAGGATCCTCAAATCAGGGGCTAACGCATGACTCTAATCTAATCTAATCTAATCTAATCTAAGCTGCAAAGATATGTATCATTTAAGATTTATATTAAATGCATTCCCACAAGCAGACATGTATAATTTCGCGCTGCCGCACATGCCGCATGTGGACCTGCAATATAAAAACCCAATCTCAAATGAACATAAGCCCTGCAACTCTTGCCGTCCTTCCCTGAAACAGGGGTGACATTGGCAAAGTGAACTATTTTTTTTTCTCTACTCTCTTTTTATTACTCTAAAAAGTCGTAAAAAGTTGCATTATATGCGAAGCTTATTGGGATCATGTGAAACAAGCATTGATCATGTGAAATTACCTCTGATGGACATAAGCCAAACAAGCACTGTGGGTACGAAATGTCACTTAGTACGATTTGGGCTGTCAGTCTCGCAGCGGCTGATTGGAGTCGGGACACATTGACAGCCTAAAGAAGTCGGCTGTATTTAAATGTGACCTGGTTTACAAACAATTGTTCAAATAATTTAGACTAACGCTGTGTTTAGAGACAACAAAGTGTCCGCTGTTTAGAACATGCATAATGAGTTAAAAATATTGGCTGGTTGGTATGCGGCTGACCACCCATGCTGTAGAAAATGGTTCATTTTGCCAGTTTTACCTCTGTTTCAGGGAAAATCGGCAAGAGTTGCAGGGTGTATGTTCATTTGAGATATGGGTTGTTATATTGTGAGTCCACATACGGCATCTGAGCTATTTGGGGGCTTTGCAAAAGAGAAACGTCATGGGCATAGCGGTGGATAGGTGCACAGGATAGTAAATCATTGATGTGCATAAGAAAAAGTGTCGGAGACAAGACGGATCCTTGGGGGACACTGGAATTGATTGGTAGCAGGGCTGATTTACTACCATCGATGGCTGTTTGGATAGATCTGTCTTTTAGAAAGCTGCGGGAGGAGGTTGGAATGCCAAACTCTATCGAAGGCTTTGGAAATATCAAGAGCAACAGCTTGTGTTTCACCCATAAGATCGAGGCGTCGGCCCCAGACGTGTGTGACATAAGTGAGAAGGTCACCACTGGAGCGGTTACGGTATTGTGGTCGCTAAGCAGTTTATGGGCTTCCAGATATTCCATAAGCTTATCGTTTATGATCCTTTCCATGACTTTGGAAAGCAAGGAAGTGATTGCGATTGGTCGATAGTTGGCAGGGTCAGAGCGATTCAGTCAATTTCAAATGAGTTATTTTAAAGGAATAGGAGAAAATATTTATTCTGAAATGTATTTGCCTATATCAGAGGTGCCCATACGGTCGATCGCGGGAGGTTTTAAGGTCGATCGCCGAGGATAGCTAATATTTTCAGTGATAGACTGTTTGAAAGACACTCAACTTTCCCGGCAAACCGTGACTCGACTTGTTGAAACCATCAGCTAGAACTTGGAAAATCAAACCATGAATCCTCTCAGAGACTGCACCTACTTTTCTCTACAATTCGATGAATCGACAGACGTGGCGCAACAGTGCATTTTCATAATGGGCAGATATGATCGCCAAAGAAGACTTTTTTTTTTAAGAAATCCTGTCGGGAGACTCCCTAGATTCTAGAGACTCTAGGGGTATATGACACTTGTTGTAGTGCCGCAGAGGTGTACGAGCTTGGTCGTTGCTACAAAGTGCCAATACTCAAGCAAGACCCAGCTGCTGTAAGGCTGGATGGACCTTTCAGTGACAGGCTTTGTGATTTATTTTCAACCCAGCGAAGAGCATATTTGGAAATATATATTTTTGTGCTCCGCCGGGATCCGAATCCACAACCTTCCATTTATGAGTCCGAAGTGCTGCCACTGGACCACGGACCGGTCCAAGATGCCAACGACACGCGGTGTACCTAAGCGGTAACCCATCCAAGTAGCATCCGCGCCCAATGTTGCTTAACTTTGGTGACCTATGGGAACCGGTGCTTTCAACATGGTATCGTCGTTGACAAATGAATTGAACTCTCTAACAATGCTTCCGTTAAATGAATGTACTCGAGGAGTAGATATCTATGATTCATATCTTAAGTTCACACAGGAAGTAAAAATACCGCTGTATAAACATGTGTGCATAACCACAGATATTTATACATTATGAATTATGAGTTATATTTGTTGGGCTAAACAGTTTAAATGTCGATCTCCTATTCATCAATTTTTGCTAGGTTGACCTCCTCAAGAAAAAGTATGGGCACCCCTGGCCTATATCCTACGCACGCGTCTGGAAAATACAGGTTATAAGACTCATCCTAGGTCTTCATGCCACTGATGATGAAGATGGTTTGCTTGTATGGAGTGTTCTAAGTTCTTTTGGAGTGTTTGCCACTGGAATTAGGGGCTGTCCATATAATATTACGTCATTCGCATTAAGGGGAGGGGAGTCTGGTCTGCGGATGATGGCATATGATGTACGAGTACCAAAAGTGACGTCGTTCTTGTAAATACCAATTTCTACAAAATATACAAAATAGTATGTGAGTAATATAACATTATTAATTATTAAGTTCATCCATTATTACAGCAAGAGGGGGGGGGGGGGTCGAAAATCGGCCAAAATCGCTGACGTAATTTATGGACGGCCCCTTGTCTTATTTAATCTAATCTAAGTTGTAAAGATATGGACATAACATTAAAGATTCACATTATATGCATTTTCACAAGCAGACACGTATAAATTCGCGCTTACACATGCCACATGCGGACTTACAATATAAATACCCAAATCTCAAATGAACATACAGATTAATATGTGTGTATTGAATTTGACCCAGTACCTAATTGGTATGGCGCTAAGTAAACTGGGGCAGCCGAGATAACAGACCCGTTCCCATGAGGTGTCCATTACGAAATACCATTCATTGTCAACACGATACTAATACTAATAGTCGGGAGATAACACAGATAACAACGTACCTATAATTCATATTTGGTTAGATAACAGATCACACTACTACAAATATGCTGAGGATTACAAATTAACCTACCTTCCTTTCTCAGTCCATTCTTGGGCGTAGGATTCCTTCAATCATCTCTAATAATAATATTAGGATAATTTATTTGGTGAGCGCTGGTTTTGTGTACATAGGTATAAAAGAGATCTTTCTCGCATATTACAGATCATTCTTCGATTTCTCGCTCACACTAGAACGCTGTCCTATGCACTACTACCATCATGGACTACTCCCAGATTGTTCTACTCAGTACCCACACTATCGTCAACGACGTTACCATGTTGAAAGCACCGGTTCCCATAGATCACCGAAGTTAAGCAACATTGGGCGCGGACAGTATTTGGATGGGTAACCGCTCAGGTACACCGCGTGTCGTTGGCATCTTGGACCGGCCCGTAGTCCGTAGTGGCAACACTTTGGACTCGTAAATGGAAGGTTGTGGATTCGGATCCCGGCGGAGCACAAAAATATACCATTTATATTTCGAATGTGCTCTTCGCTGGGTTAAAAAATTCATAAAACCTTTACCAAAGACCGGTCACTGAAAGGTCCATCCAACCTTACAACAACTGGGTCTTGCTTGAGAATTGGCCCTTTCTACAGCGACGACCAAGCTCGCAGAGGGCTCTTGAGGTGTGATACACACAAAAACAGCGCTCACCAAATAAATCATCCTAATATTATTATTATTATCGTACATGTATAGGTGCGCGTAGGTATTTATTAGATTTAATAGTTTGTAACACTATTGAAAATCATTTAAAAAATTAATTTAACCGAAGCGATGATAAATAATAAAACAACACCTTTTTAAACTTTAAACCACTGTTTATTTTCACAAATATACAATATATTCAAAAATTACTAATTTTTAAATATTTCAAATATTACAAACGTTTTCGACCAATATAGTCATCTTCAGGTAGTCTTATCTACCGTAGTTAATCTACTGTAGTTAATTTTTGAATATATTATATATTTGTGAAAATAAACAGTGGTTTAAAGTTTAAAAAGGTGTTGTTTAATTAAATAACAATAAAAAAACATGAATTTTCACAGTGCTAATACACAAACCATAAAAAATATAATAATAAAATGATTGTGTTATCAGTGATAGGAAATAATACTTCAAGGAATGCTCTGACCAGAACGGTTTCCTGCTTGCATATAATTTCTGACTAATTATAAGTCAGGATAACCATGAATAGATGTTTAACCATAAAATAAGAAATGAGAACAAATCAGGTAATGAGTAAGCACACTGATAACACTGGCTAATATTAAATTTTCCGCGAAAATGCGGTGTCAGATTTTCTTAACGAATGCGTCGGCAATCAAAAATATATTTATGTACAAATTTTCATTTTCTGGAAACAATGGCTCACAACAATTTTAAAAATAGATTTTCTTTCTCGGCAGGCAAACGTCACATATGTTTCTTAGTAATCAATGACCATTTTTATTTTTGAGTTTGGTGTTAATACTTAATATGAGGTTTTAGTTTTATTTTGAAAGTACACAATATGCAGCATATGTAAACACGAACTTATACGCGTCTGCTTTGATCTTAAATGTCAAAAATTTTCGACAACTTGGATTATGGTTTTTACTTTATAGAAGGTATATATGAACGCAACAAAACTACGCATATAGTGTAACTTATTGTCTGCGCTTTCCTCGAAGGGCATTTCGGGACCTATTTATTTTTACAGGTTAGGGGGCCGGCCACCACTTCCGTTGAAGTGGAGGCTTCCCAGGCCCCGAGGGGGACTGGTACTCATTTCTTGTGAAGGCTGAGTACAACTTGCCGGTATTTATTTTAGGTGTGAAAGAAAACCCGAAACGGAAATCATTTCTGACACCCTCGGTTTTGATCGAATCCTTGCTTTCGACATGGAATGCAAGCATACTACCAATTGAGCCATCGACCGGACTTTTTATGAGCTTGGTCGTCGCTATTTGCGAAATTGTGTTTGTCTGGGCGTATTTACTTGCTATATATATGTGGGTATAGACATAAGTGTTTGATATTTTGTACCTTGTACTTCTCTCACTCTCTCGAAACATCCATTCTAGAGGCGTCTAGTATGGTCAGGAACACGCGAGAATGAGCACATATAAATGGTGTCACGACAGAATGTCCACCGACAGAATGTCCACCGACACAATGTCCATGGACAAAATATCCACACGACAAAATGCCCACGCGACAAAATTCTGTCGGTGGACATTTTGTCGGTTGGACATTTTGTCTGGGGGACATTTTGTCTGTGGAAATTATGTCGGTGGACATTCTGTCGGTGGATATTTTGTCGCGGAACCCATATAAATATAGGCTGAGGTTTTGTGAAACTTCAGTCACCACTTTAACGCCCAAGCCGTGAATCCGCCAATACAGAAGTTACAGAGTGAACCATATTATGTAATCAACTTGTTAAAAATCAACACTGTAAAATAAACTCAAGTTGATCTCCCTCCACAAACCCACGCCCTGTATATCCATCCCATCCGAGGATGTGTCACAGATCACGCATCAGAAAATATAGAGTGAGATGCAAGCGGCAGAAGGCCCTCCCTGATGCTACGCTGTCTCAAGTGGTACACTAATCAAAGGTGGATCAGACAATACGAAAAGTAATAGCCAAGTGCAAGAATTTGGGGCTCGAGGAATTTAATGGAAATAGCTAAGTGTTTCTGAGCATCTTGACACAAAAAGTTAAGGCCGCAATTCGTGATGTTAGTGAACAAGTTCGGGAGGTGCTCTCCTGACTGAGTGGCCAACCACCCTTGTCTTGTCTTGTGTCCTGCCGCCATTCCTCGAGGGGTGGCCGGTACCTCCACACAAGTGCCTCCACTTGACTCTGTCCTTGCATACTTCTTTCATCTCATCTAATTTCATCACTCTTTTCATGCATGCTCTTCTCTTGTTTCCACTCTGTAAATTCGATTCATTCGCAATCCCATTTATCTGATCAATCCATTGTTTCCTAGCTAGGTCTTCCCCTTCCACGCTTACCTATTACATTCCCTTTATACACTCTTTTTGTCAGTCGGTCTTCATTCACCCGAATGTGGCAATGTAATTTTATTAAAAGAGAACCCGAAATAAATCATTAGAATCTATACTAAATGATTGACATCATTATTAAATACAGAATAATGACACCACGCTTGATCTCATCAGGTGAAAAAAATAAATAACAAGATGATCGCACCTGTGTTGGTATGAATCATCGGCAAAATGCATACATCATACGTGTGTTACTCATATCGTCCATAGGTCCGTAGTCTAGTGGTTAACGCTTCTGACTCGTGATTGGAAGGTAGAGGGTTCGAATCCCGACGGACTATAATCTTTCTATATGCTATAATCTAAGTTGCAAGGATATATTAACATTCAAAGCTCATATTAAATGCATGCCCGCAAACAAAAACACTTTGCCAATGTCACCCCTGTTTCAGGAAAGGACAAGAGTTGCAGTGTGTATGTCTAAATCTAAATCTAAGCTGCAAAGATATGTATAATTTGAGGTTCATATTAAATGCATTCCCACTAGCAGACACGCATAATTTCGCGCTTACACATGCCGCATGTGGACCTACAATATAAAAAACCCAATCTCAAATGAACATAAGCCCTGCAACTCTTGCCGACCTTCCCTGAAGCAGCGGTGACATTGGCAAAGTGAACCATTTTTTACAGTATGGGTGGTCAGCCGCATACCAACCTATCAGTCAAGGAATAATTTAATAAGTGTGTGAATTTGAGATTTGGGTTTTTATGTTGTAGGTTCACATGCTGCATGCACAAGCGCGAACTTATAAACGAATTTACGTGTTTGCTTGTGAAAATGCATATAATATGAATCCCTAATGTTACATATATTTGCAACTTAGATTAGATTAAGTAAGATTAGATGATATATGTTTTCATTCACATTCATTGTTCCTTGACTTATAGGTTGTTATGCGGCTGACCACCCATAATGTAAAAATTGGTTCACTTTGCCAATGTCACCTCTGTTTCAGGGAAGGACGGCAAGAGTTGCAAGGCTTATGTTCATTTGAGATTGGGTTTTTATATTGTAGGTCCACATGCGGCATGTGTTAGCGCGAAATTATACATATCTGCTTGTGGGAATGCATTTAATATAAAACTTAAATGATATATATCTTTGCAGCTTAGATTAGATTAGATTAGATTCATATGTTTTCCGGGATCTGTTGCCGTGGTCTGTGGGAGCTGGACCTTCTGGACGTTTTGCCCATTTCTACGATGGGCTTCTTCAGCGTGAAGTATGATGATGAAGATGATCTTGATGAGAACTGTGGAAGTCCGGAAGTGTGAACGTCCGGAAGCTCCAGCTCCCACAGACCACGGCAACAGATCCCGGAAAACATCGCTCCAGCATCATCAGCCGGCCGTGTAAGCCTAAAACTATTATTCAAGATAAGGTGTGTTGCTTAGTGCTCCCAGGTGTCTGTGAACCTGTAGCGACTCTCCCATACATGCCAAATTACTCATATCTCATCAATTACCTCAACGGACATGCTAATCATCACTAAACAACATGTCTGAATAAATTAACCACGTTCTGTAAGCAAGCGAATTTATCAACGGTTGTTTTATTTTTTGCAGATGGGAGGTGTAAGATTTTTTATGAAAGGATCAACCTATAAGTCAAGGAATTCCTTGACTTATAGGTTGGTATGAGGCTGACCACCCATACTGTAAAAAATGGTTCACTTTGCCAATGTCACCCCTGTTTCAGGGAATGTCGGCAAGAGTTGCAGGGCTTATGTTCATTTGAGTTTGGATTTTATTTGTAAGTACACAATCAGCATTTGTAAGCGCGAACTACACGTGTTTGTTTGTCGGCTAAAATGTGAGGGTTTTTCCTCTGTCCTGCTGATTGACACAATTAATAATGTAACAACCACTTTAATATGTTTACTTTTATTCCTTTCACAATGTATACACAATAAACCACAGCACAATAATATTAATTATTCTTAATTACACATGCTTGTGGCTCTCACGCCAGGCAAGCTTCTTCCCTCTTTTTGCATTCTTTTGTTTTCCTTTTTCCATTCAAATTTAAATACAATGTTCCATTCTACCAAACAAACAAACTCATCTCGTTACACGGCATACATCTGAGAGCTTTGAATGAATATATCCTTGCAACTTAGATTATAGATTATAGATGGAAAGATTGATGACTGATGAAGAAAGTATACGTTGTAAGAAAAGATGGATGTCGTGATAGAGGAAGACCGAGAAAGGTATGGATGGATCAAATTTCTGAAATAGCGAATGAACGGGATATCCAGAGTCATAATAAAAGGAGAGCTTGTATAAAAGAAGGTTATGACTCTGGAGGAAATGAAAGAAGTATGTAAGGACAGAAAGAATTAGCGCTTGAGCTGTAATGTTGGCGGCTAGGGTTTATTCAATTGTAATTTGCTTTCTGCTGTAGTTTTGATGTTCATACGTGTTATTATCTATTGATTTAAAAAACAAAAATTGTCGGGTATGTTCCTTGACTTATAGGTTGGTATGCGGCCGACCACTATACTGTAAAAAATTATTCACTTTGCCAATGTCACCCTTGTTTCATCGAAGGTCGGCAAAAGTCGCGAGGTTTATGTATTTGAGGTATGAATTTTAATTTGTTATTACACATGCAGCATTTTTAAGCGCGAACTTACACGTGCCTGTTTGAGGGCATGCATTTGATCTTAATTTTTAATGTAAATATATCTGTCGGAGTTATGGCCGAGGGGGCCAAGTAGGCTGATCTTTCTAGCGTATTTGGAATAGAATAACGTTGGTTTGGGGCCGTCCATAAATTGCGTCATCGATTTTGGCCGATTTTCGACCCCCCCCCTTTACAATCATCCTATAATCATTATCTAATGACCCCCCCCCCCCTCTTGCTGTAATAATGGATGAGCTTAATAATTAATAATGTTTTTTTTTTTTTTTTTTTAAGGAATCCTGTGCGGGAGGCTCCCCAATTCTTGTGAGTCTTGGGGGTCTATGGTGTGTATTAGGTACACGCGCACCACGATATACATGGTGAACTACGCCGGGAATCGAACTTACACCCTTCCAATTTCGAGTCCGGATTGTTAACCAGTATACTACGGACCGGCTGGGTTATTTGAATGAAAGCAAAATGGCTCAATAAAAAATAGCTTGTAGATTCAAATATCGGCTTGTGGCGTCCCTTTGCCTTGTGCCAAATATATGATTAATTGTATTAGTTCAAGTGAGAGCATGGCGGGAATGATTGCCAGGGAATTGTTCGAGACATATTGATAGCTGTTGCACAACATCACTGACCAATCAACACAATGCTCACCACTTCATTCCAAGCATGACTTTAAAAGAACTACATTGGCTTCGTTTTCCTGGGCTGGAAGTCTCATCACCAAAGTAATTCTTACCTACCGAATATCTGTAATGTTTGTGTGAAGACCTGTCAATCCAAGATGGCCGCAAGTGAACAGCTGATTGGTATTCATTAAAATATTACCGATATTCTGCAAGTAAAGATTACCGTGATGATGCGACTTCCAGCCCTGAGAGGGTGGTCTACCATATTGTGTGTTTGATGGTATTGAAAGGCCTAAACGTTATAGCTCCGTCATATCTGGCAGACATGTTTTCCCTCGTTCAGGTGTGTGTGAGGGGGCAGACTCTGAGGTCAGAGGGAAGTGGTGCTGTCAGGTTGACGCAGTCTAATCTAATCTAATCTAAGTTGGAAAGAGATGTAACATTGGGGATTCACATTACATGCATTCTCACAAACAGACACGTACAAGTTCGCGCTTGCGCATGCAAATGGGCATACGCCCTGCAACTCCTGCCAACCGTTCCTGAAACAGGGGTGACATTGGCAAAGTGAACCATTTTTTACAGCATGGGTGGTCGTATAAGTCAAGGAACATACACAACAAATTACATTTTTAAATTCAATAAATAAAAATATGTATGGGCATCAAAACTAAAACAGAAAACAAATTCCAATTTAAAAAGCCCTAGCCGCCAACATTACAGATCAACCGCCATTTATTTCTGTCCTCACACACTTCTTTCATTTTGGGAAAAGTCAGATATATAATTAAATATATGGAAACAGAGAACTTACGTCAACGACGTTACCATGTTGAAAGCACCGGTTCCCATAGATCACCGAAGTTAAGCAACATTGGGCGGAGACAGTACTTGGATGGGTAACCGCTCAGGTACACCGCGTGTCGTTGGCATCTTGGACCGGTCCGTAGTGTAAATACTTCGGACTCGTAAATGGAAGGTTGTGGATTCGGATCCCGGCGGAGCACAAAAATATACCATTTATATTTCGAATGTGCTCTTCGCTGAGTTGAAAAATTCATAAACCTTTACCAAAGACCGGTCACTGAAAGGTCCATCCAACCTTACAACAACTGGGTCTTGCTTGAGAATTGGCGCTTTGTACAGCGACGACCAAGCTCGCAGAGGGCTCTTGAGGTGTGATACACACAAAAACAGCGCTCACCAAATAAATCATCCTATTATTATTATTATTACGAGTATCTGTGTTTCCTGGTAAGATTATATTTTTATTTACAAATTTTTTCTCGACTAATAGGTTGGTAATACGTAGTATTATAGTATACTTATCTATGGGTATGAGGCTAACCCCTTTGCTGTACAAACTTGGTTCACCTTTTTACCTTGGCCATCCCGGTTTCCAGGAAAGGCGGGAGGAGTTGCAAAAGTGGTTTGATAATGGATATGGGAGATACTTCCGGAAATTCTGTAACTGTAAATCTGTAACCATTGCGCTAGAAGTGGCCAGAGCCTCTGCAGATTTGAATCCATTTTTTCCTATCCTTGCATGCCTCTTTCAGTTCATGCATATCCATCACCTTTTTCCCACATTTTCTTATTTCTTCCGTAAATTCCAGCTCGCTATATACCACAGCAACAGAAACTTATTCATAAACATATAAATAAAAGATGATTAAAACCTAAAAAAATACTACAATAGGGACACGATGCTATTAAACTACCAATATATCACAAGGTAGAGGTACAAAAAAAAACTATTTATACATTTACTGCCTTTTATTTTATGCTAATACACGTTGGTTTGCGTGTAATAAATAACATTCTCTCTCTGCTTTCAGTCCCTCGGCATTTTCGGTCCATTATTAAATGCGCTCCTTGAGATTTGAGCGAAATACATTTGCATAATTAGTTACGCGGATCGGCCATTACGGTGACAGTTCCTAGTTAATAGGCGCGCATGTTCGAATATGTTCCACAAACGGCCGTTTAAATTTTATATACCTACCACTTTTGTAAAATATTTTATACCTACCGTAATTATTTATATTTACTCATACGTTTTGTGAGATATATTCATTATTTAAATGATTTACCTTGGTCCTAGGTAGGTACTTACATATTAGGTATTTGAACCTAACAGTACCCTTAGTACGAGTTGCAAAACTTGAGTAATGTAAAGTTTACTGCAATTATTCAAGAGTGATTTCCCCCAAAATCTGCCGTTTTTGTTTGTTTGAACTTGATTTTCTTTATCTCTGTAACTCTTTTGCTAATTCCATAAAGTGTAAGAAACAAAAACTGGAGATTTTGGGAGAAATCCCTCTTTAATATTTTCCGTAAACTTTACTTTTCTCATGTTTTGCAATACCTACTAAGGGTACAGGCTGAGAACCTGCACATGTTATGTAATCTTAGTTGCAAATATATATTAACCTCCCGTGAAACAGCGGTGAAATTGGTAGAGTAAACCATTTTTTACACCATGGGTAGTCAGCCTTATACCAACTTGTAAGTTAAGATATTCAAACAAAACGTTAGCCACCTAAAACTTTTCAGAAACGATAAATTTATATGGTGGAAATGAACTTAGATGAAAAAAACTAAGATCAACATTTATGCACAAAAAGTTTTCCTGGGGTAGAAGTCTTGACGGCCATCGGTAGATCTTACCGTACCTATTGAAAGAGAAGACAGAATAAAACATGGCGGTGTGCCTGAACAGCTGATTGTTGTTAAATATAAAATGGATCAGCTGTTGATACGCCACCATGTTTTTTTTCCATTCTTTCTTCAAATAGATGCAGTAAAATTTGTCGACATTTGTCGAGACTTCCACCCCTGGGCTGGAAGTCTCATCACCACGGTAATTCTTACCTACCGAATATCGGTTACATTTGTATGAAGACCTGTCAATCCAAGATGGCCGCAAGTGTACAGCTGATTAGTCTTCGTACAAATAATATAATATATAATAATCTATAATCTAAGTTGCAAGGATATATTCATTTAAAGCACTCATAATGTATGCCCACAAACCAACACATGTAGTTCGCGCTTACAAATGCTGAATGTGTAGGTACTTACAAATAAAATCCAAACCTCAAAAGAAGTATGCAAGGATAGAAAGAAATGGCGGTTGATCTGTGATGTTGGCGGCTAGGGTTTGTTAAAGTGAAATTGGTTTTATGATTTAGTTTTTTATGTCCATGTATATATTGTTATTTATTGATTTTAAAAAAAATGTAATTTGTAATGTATGTTCCTTGACTTATAGGTTGTTATGCGGCTGACCACCCATAATATAAAAATTGGTGCACTTTGCCAATGTCACCCCTGTTTCAGGGAAGGACGGCAAGAGTTGCAGGGCTTATGTTCATTTGAGATTGGGTTTTTATATTGTAGGTCCACATGCGGCATGTGTTAGCGCGAAATTATACATATCTGCTTGTGGGAATGCATTTGACATAAATCTTAAATGATATATATCTTTGCAGCTTAGATTAGATTAGATTAAAAGACCTGTCAATCCAAGATGGCCGCAAGTCAACAGCTGATTAGTCTTCATTCAAATATTGCCGATATTCGGTAGGTAAGATTTACCGTGGTGATGAGACTCCCAGCCCTGCACATTTTACATTTAGATTCTTGGTCACATCACCACGACAACATGCCCGCAACTTAGATTATAGAGTGTTTGACAGCTACATAATTACCTTTCATGTTTGATAACCTCATAATCGATTAAGCTATAACAAAAAACCTGTCATTGTCAAGCCACTGACATCACTGCAGATCCGACGTAATAACACGCAGAGAACCAGTTCGCGTTGGCTATTAGAGAATTAAAATGTTTGTGTTGTCCTGTCTATAGGCGCCGCGCCGTTTGTATTCTAAATGATGTCATACATAGTTATTTGTTGTCGTAGAAAAAAAACACCGTTACACACTAGACGCATTCTGCCCAGTTTGTCTATGGATTAACATGACGAACCGCGTGAAAGCTTTCATAGTCAACGACGATACCATGTTGAAAGCACCGGTTCTCATCAGATCACCGAAGTTAAGCAACATTGGGCGCGGATGCTGCCTGGATGGGTGACCGCTCAGGTACACCGCGTGTTGTTGGCATCTCTTGGACCGGTCCGTAGTCCAGTGGCAACACTTCAGACTCATAAATGGAAGGTTGTGGATTCGAATCCCGGCGGAGCACAAAAAATATACCATTTATATTTCCAAATGTGCTCTTCGCTGGGTTGAAAAATTCATAAACCTTTACCAAAGATCGGTCACTGAAAGGTCCATCCAACCTTACAACAACTGGGTCTTGCTTGAGAATTGTCGCTTTCTACAGCGACGACCAAGCTGGCAGAGGGCTCTTGAGGTGTGATACACACAAAAACAGCGCTCACCAAATAAATCATCCTAATATATTTATTATCTTCATCAAGATGACACCACGCTCTGTGAATGCGGAGCCCAACAGTCAATGGATCATCTTCGGATCTGCCCGGCCTGCCCAACAAGCTGCTCACTGGCCGACCTAATGGAGAGTAATGGTGAAGCAGTGGATGTTGCCCGACACTGGGCAAGAGTAGTGTAGTGTCTGACACGAAGAAGAAGATTATTATTATTATCACCATACACTACTAGACTTCTAACTTGGCAAAAACGCAACTCAACTAAGCTACACATGCAGTGTAACTTCCTGCCTGCGTTATCCCCGAAGGGGTACCAACCTATCCTTGACTGATAGGTTGGTACGAGGCTGACCACCCGTGTTGTAAAAATCGGTTCACTTTTGCCAATGCCACCCCGGTTCAGGGAACGGCGGCAGGAGTTGCAAGGTTTATGTCCATGTGAGGTTTTCTTTATTTGTATGCACACATGCAGAATGTGTAGGCGCGAACCTACATGTGCCTGTCTGTAGGCATGCATTTCATATGAGCCTTAAATGCTTACATATCCTTGCAGCTTAGATTATAGATTATAGATAGGTCGCATGTGGAGATTCGGGACCTATCTATATATTTTTACGGGAAAGGGGGCCGGCCTCACACCAACCACTTTCAGTTAAAGTGGGGGTTCCGGGGGGTAGTTCTCATTTCTTGTGAAGGCTGAGTACACCTTTCCGGTATTTATTTTGAGTTTGAAATAGACACCAAAACGGGAAATCATTTCTAACACCCTCGGTGGAGATCCAAACCCTTGCTCTCGGCATGGAATACAAGCATTCTACCAAATTAGCTATCGACCGGATTTTTTACGAGCTTGGTCGTCGCTAAAAAGCGCCAATTCTCAAGCAAGACACAGTTTCTGTAAGGCTGGATGGACTTTTTGATGACTAGTCTTTGATAAAGGTTTATGAATTTTTCAACCCAGCGAAGAGCAAATTTGAAAATATAAACGGTATTTTTCTGTGCTCCGCCAGGATTCGAACCCACAACCTTCTTTCTTCTTCTCCTTTTTGTGCCACTTCTAACGAATATCGGCGATCATCGTAGCTATTTTGATTTTAGATGCTGCGGCTGGAAACAGGGACTTGGTGCTTCTGCCGAACCACTGTCGCAGGTTCTTCAGCCACGATGTCCTTCGGCGTCCCTGAGATCTTCTCCCCTCAATCTTACCCTGAATGATAAGATGAAGCAGACGGTACTTCTCATTTCTCATAATAACCCTCCATTCACGAGTCCGAAATGTAAGTGGTGTTGATGTCTAGTGTCCTTGGGTTTGATAGTCTAGTCGATGTCACGTCTTTGTTTATCCATAGGTATTTAGGCAATCTAGAATCTGTCAGCCGGTGTCAAATTTACATATTACAAGCGTGAGCAAAATTCCCACGTATGGTTGGCGAACTCATCAGTTTCCATGTGAATTTGTTGCACATTTCACTTGCCAAATCACGACAACTCATTCTCATTCGATTCGTACACAAATCGTCCCCTCAGTGCTTGTTTGGCTTATCTACCATTTGATTCAAAGATGACCTTTCAATTAAATTGCATTGAATCATTCTGCACAATTAGAACTAAGATAAAAACATGATAATGTGAGAGTTGTTTCAAATATTTAAAAAAAAAAACAATTTTCATAAGACACATTGGTACAGTACACGCATAAGCATTGCTCGTGTGAAATTACCTCTGATATACAATAAGATGGACATTTGCCGGTGTGTAGCCTAATGGTTAGCGCTTCGCACTCGTAAATGAAAGGTTGTGGGTTCGAATCCTGGCGGAACACAAAAAATATACCATTTATATTTTCAAATTTGCTCTTCGCTGGGTTGAAAAATTCATAAACCTTTAATACAGACCGGTCATCAAGAGGTCCATCCAGCCTTACAGCAACTTTCTACAGCAACGACCAAGCTCGGAGAGGGCTCTTGAGGTGTCTAATCTAATCTAAGTCGCAAAGATATGTAACATTGGGGATTCACATAACATGCATTCTCACAAGCAGACACGTACAAGTTCGCGCTTGCGCTTGCCGCGTGTGAACCTACAACATAAAAACCAAATCTCAAATGGGCACACACCCTGCAACTCTTGCCGACCTTCTCTGAAACAGGGGTGACCTCGGCAAAGTGAACCTTCTTCTACAGCATGGTGGTTAACTGCATACCAAGGAGTCTAAATCTAAATCTAAGCTGCAAAGATATGTTTTATTTGAGATTCATATTAAATGCATTCCCACGAGCAGACATGCATAATTTCGCGCTTACATATGCCGCATGTGGACCTACAATATAATAAACACCCAATCTTAAATGAACATAAGCCCTGCAACTCTTGCCGACCTTCCCTGAAGCAGGGGTGACATTGGCAAAGTGGACCATTTTTTACAGTATGGGTGGTCAGCCGCATACCAACCTATCAGTCAAGTAAAAAAAAAAATGCAACTAAGCTTCACATATACTGTAACTTCTTGCCGCGTTATCCCCGAAGGGGTCGCATGTGGCGAGTTGAACCTTTTTATTTTTACAGGTAAGGGGGCCGGCCTTACGCCAACCACTTCAGTTGAAGTGGGGGTTTCCCAGCTCCGATGGGGCTGGTACTCATTTCTTGTGAAGGCTGAGTAAACCTTGCCGGTATTTTTATTATGGGGTTTGAAATAAACACCGAAATAGGAAATCATTTCTGACACCCTCCTCGGTGGGATTCGAACCCGAGCTCACGGGGTAGAATGCAAGCACTCTACCAACTGAGCTATCGACCGGACATGTGGGATTCACACAAATACAGCGCTCACCAAATAAATCATCCTAATATTATTATTATAAGACAAACAAGCACTGATGGGAATAAATATGTCGTGAAGTCATATACAACTGTTTGCTCACAAATATTTCATATAGAATTATTCAGGAAGTTGAACTTGCAAATGTCTATCAATAGTAGAACGGAATATATTTATGTTTATATTATTTTATAGAAGAGATTATCTACGGTTTTATCTGAGAAAGATAATGCATTTGCCAGCGCACGGGAGCCGTGAATGAAGTAGGTACCATCTCTACATATTTGCCGGTCTAGTACATAATTTGCTCTTTGCTTTTATGCCGACAGGGAAATGGTTGGTATCTACCATTGACTTTTTTTTTTTTTTTTTTTTTTTTTTTTTTTTTTTTTTTTTTTTTTTTTTTATTTAAAAAAATAGATTTGTGAAGAGGAATGCAATTCACCAACCTATTCTACCTGGCCAGAAACAGGTATTAATATCATCATTTAATAATTCATTATTGTTAATTATTAATGAATTATTAAATAATAATTACCCAATTACATCTGTTGAACCAGGGTCAAAGTTAAAGTCAAGTGACCCAAGCGGGGATCGAACCAACGTTGTTCCATTCGAAACACGCTAGAAAGATCAGCCCTCTTGGCCCACGCGGCTATAACCCCGACAATGATATCGAATTGACTTATGATATCTGTGGATTAGAAATTGTTTTAATATACATAGACATTACATATCTGTTTCAACTTACTTACGAAAATGGTCCTTAGTAAGAAAGAGAGCAAAGATCGTCACTATGTCATTTAGTTGTATACAAAAAAAAACTTGGATGAAACTAAGAAATATTTCCAGAATTTTGGCAGCATTGATATTCATTCCTGCGCGAAAATTGTGTGCACGCGTTATGAATATTTTGATGGGTAATTTTGCCAACGTAAGCGGCAATATTTTAAGAAATTATGGCATGTGTAAGTAATTATTGGGTGTCGCAAAAAATACCTAATGGAAAAAGCAAGAAATACAGGGACAATTATCAACCCGCCTGCGCCGTGTACAATCGACAATAAATTATAGACCCTGGTTCAAGAGATATCATTACCGCTTTGTTATGAAGGCAACCTGGCCAGAAAAATAGTTTGGCGAATTGCATTCCTCTTCACAAATCTAAAAAAAAAGGTGCTTTATTTCGAAAGGGAAAGCTTTGGTTGTTTTCCTAACCGCTGTATTGAAAGTGGGAGTTTTCCGCGTTACCAAACGAGCAGGTACTCAAATTTTTGAGAAAACTGCGTCAACATTGCCGGTACTGAGGCCTGAATTAGAGCAAACTAGGAAATCGTGTCTGCCACCTTCGGATTCGAACCCAGACATCCCACTCGCAAATCAGACACGCTACCGATTGATTTATCGACTGGACTATGACGAGGGCGAGGTATACATCAATAAACTATAATCTAAGTTGCAAGGATATACTATAAGCATTCCTTGATGTACAAGTTGGTACGATGTATTAACATTTCGGTATACTTTTGTGCTACGCCGGGATTCAAACCCACAACCTTCCATTTATGAGTCTGAAATGCTACGTACCGGTCTATAAGGAAGGTCGTATAGGGATTAACAAAAATAGTACTTAAAAAATATGTAACTTCATAAAATAAAATATTTAAAATATCTAAAAACTACGCTTTTTTCACATTTTTGTCGCTATTTTTTGATGTGCTATATTATGGAAATATTTTTTTTTACTTTTTAATTACAGAAAACATCGTTTTGTCTCGCAAGAAGTTGATTTATGATTATGTGAAAAGTTTTTGAAAAATTTAAACTATTTAATCAATTAAATTTCTTGAATACGGGTTTTATAAACAATTAATAAACACGCCTAATTTTTTTCATGACTGCCACTTTTTAACTTAAACCATAAAGTTGTTCAGAGTGTTTTTTTTTTTTATATATTTGGGGTACAGAACCCAGGATACAATTTATATTTTTTACTTTTGATTAAATTATGACCAATAATTATGAAGTATTGATGTGTTGAAATTATTATTTTAAGAATTATTACCGTAATTTATCGGTTATTTCAATCAACACTGTTTAGAACCGCTGCGGGCTGTCCGCCGTGTTTTATTATTTCTATTTTCAAAATCACCATTTTCGCTCGGACTTCGGCCAACCTCAGTTAGAGATAGTATTATATATTATATTTGTATAAAAAAAAAAGTAAAATAAAAACAACGAATTTGCAATGATCTATGACAGCGGTTCTCAAACTTTTCCAATGACTTTTTATGACACTTTTGGAAACGAAATATTTGACGTAGCCCTCCAGTCCGGTCGACATGACAGCCCGGTTCGTAGAGTGCTTTCACTCCATAACGAGAGCTTGGGTTCGAATCCCACCGAGGGTGTCAGAAATGATTTTTCGTTTCGGTGTTTATTTCAAACCTGGGAGCTGGGAAACCTCCACTTTAACTGAAGTGGTTGGCGTAAGCCGGCCCCCTAAGCTGTAAAAATAAATAGGTTCCGCTCGACACATAAGGCCTTTTCGGGGAAAACGCGACAAGAGGTTACACTACATGTTTAGCGTTGTAGCTTAACCCTAAGATCAACAAAAAATAATGAACTGTCGAACAGATAGATAGGACAGGTATATTTATATTATGTTTTATTAATGCATTTCTTTTCCTAATTCTAATACATACCTTCAAAGCACTGCGTGGGAGTGCTCCAGGGTAGCTGATGGAGCTAGTGTCTCCAGCTACTACAACCTCGCGCGGACAAACACTGAGGTCATTTAATTAGGTCATTTTCAGGAAGGAGCTGAAGACCACCATCTTCACAAGAAGAGAGTGAGCGGTGGGCGCCCTTGGGGTGGCTGGAGCCACTAAACGGCGCCCAAAAGAAGAAAAGTCATCCAAATATATATATATATAAATATATGTGTATTTAAAATCATGAAAAGGCGCTATATAAATTTAGAATTGTGTATTGTATGAAGAAGCAGCTGCCTGGACATCCCTGCAAAAAGGCCCAGCACTGTTTTTGGAGACAGTGCGTTCAAGGCAGCCGCTCCAATGACTTGGAACGCTATTTCCGCCTCACTGAGGGAACTGGATAAGAGACCATTTAAAGGAGATCTCAAGACTCACCTCTTCGTCCAATCATACGGACAAGCGCCTTTGTAGTGACACACTGTCATAAAAGGCGCTATACAAATACCTCACCAAAAAGAGACTTATCTCTTGTGTGTGGAGGGAGTTTACAAACAATTTAGATCAAACGTGTACTTTTTAATAAGTGATTAGATTTGAAATAAAACAACCCTCACTTTCTTCTTTTTCATTATTCTCGCAGAGTACCTGCAGATGCTTTATGAAGCCCTTGGGCTCCGCGCACCACGCTTTGAGGATCGCTGATCTATGATATGGGTAGTAATTAATGAGTGTGCTCCAACCGACATTTAGAAAATCGATAAAACAATAAAAATAGAAGCAACATTTTCAAGCATTTTGTTTCAAGATCGTTGTGTTTTTTTTTTTTATACACGTTTAACTATGGTTAATTTAATTATGGGGTACATACTAGTATACATATTTGCAACAAAAAAAAACCGTTTTGGCAATAAATTACGCATTGAATGTCTGAAATTAAAATTTATATTCGCGATGAGTTTTGTTTAAAATAACTAATTTACATGGATTCTTAATCATAAATATTAATAAATATTTCTCGGCTGGAAAACATCGTAGGTTTGTGACTAAGTAATAAGTATTGATGTTGATCTTGACACCCTATATAACCTATAATATAATCTAAGTTGCAAAGATATATTTACATTGAAAATTCACAATAAATACATGCCCACAAACAGGTATGTGTAAGTTCGCGCTTACAAATCCTGCACGTGTACTTACAAATCTGTACCTTAGAGCATAAACAACGGAAGTCCACTTTTTTGCGTTTTTGAGTTAATGATGCAGAAATTATTATAATTAACTGTTCTATAAGTGGTAAAAATATTGGAGTCCTCGGACTCATAGTAACTGAGATATCAAGTGTAATAAATATGGGATGCACATAAAAGTGCGAGCATAAACCACGGAAGTTCCACATACGTTGTTCACATTACTTCACATTAAATAAATATCGATAAAAGAAGATAAACAGTTTTTACAGATCAAAAATATCTCGTCTAGTATAGAAGTTATGATGATTTTATAAAAGTGCACATTTTCACTAAAACTCGTCTCCTGCACATTTTACTAAATGTGACGACCGTTGTTTATGCTCTAAGGTACAGAAATTAAAATCCAACCTCAAATGAATATAAACCCTGCAGCTTTTGCCGACCTGCCCTGAAACAGGGATGACATCTCATTATGTTTTTCGACACCCAAAATTTTATAACGCGTGCGCACAATGTTCGCACAGAAATGAATATCAATTCTGCCAACAATCTGGAAATATTTCTTAGTTTCATCCAAGTTTTTTTTTAATACAACTAAATGACACAGTGAAGATCTTTGTTCTCTTTCTTATTGAGGACCATTTCCGTAAGTACGTTGAAACAGATATATATCTATATCTTTATATATCTTTTCTTTCACTGTTTAACTATATATTTTGTTTGCTCTTTTTTCTCATATATTTCATCACATATTTTTCATGTTTCTACATTTTTGTAATTTTCTATGTACTTTTTCTATTGATGTATTATTTTTTTATGGCTGGTCATGTATTGCACCCTCCACATGACTAAGCTGGAATAAACGCATATTATTATTATTATTATTATATAATGTGTATTTTCTTTAAAATAATTTCTCTTCCAAAGATATTGTTACGATCTTGAAATACGTACGCGCGCTTATACACGCATACATCTATGGAATCAAAGTGACTACGCACACTAATACACGTAAGACGGAACCATCTGGAAGTGATAGTGAATTGTGTTTGTGCGTAGCGTTCTCGTGGGAGAATGATCTAGAAAATGCAAGAAAATCCCCTCTGGTACTCTATATAAGAGATCAAAATGGTACTGAGAGTTAAGTCGCACAGAGAAATTCGCTGAGTAATACCAATAAACAGTGATTGTCAAGTTGGGAAAAACAAATTCGGTAAAAATAAATTAATTCGATTCCCGGCGGAGCACAAAAAATATACCATTTATATTTTCAAATTTGCTCTTCGCTGGGTTGAAAAATTCGTAAAACCTTTACCAATGACCGGTCACCAAAGATCCATCCAGCCTTACAGCAACTGGGTCTTGCTTGAGAATTGACGCTTTGTAGCGACGACGATCAAGCTCGTAAAAAGGTCGATAGCTCAATTGGAATAATGCTTGCATTCCATGCCGAGAGCAAGGGTTCGATCTCAAAGGTGTACTCAGCCTTCACAAAAAATGATAACCAGCCCCCCCGGGAGCTGGGAAACCCCCACTTCAACTGAATGTGGTTGGTGTGAGGCCGCCCCCCTTACCTGTAAAAATAAATAGGTGTCCGAAGCGCCACATTCGACCCCTTCGGGGATAACGCAGGCAAGAAGTTACACTATGTGTGTAGCTTAGTTGCGTTTTGCGAAGGCAATTTTAAATTAAAAAGAGTACCCAGCAAAAACGTGACAATATCATAGGTCAATGGAGCGCATCTATAGGTACTTATTTTTTTTTTTAATTTATTTATTCTTAAAGATACCAACAGAACAAAGGAGTTGCACATACACAAAACACAAAATACAAATACATAAGAATCTCCAATGCTCCAATAAAAGGTACCTATCGCATAATCTTATTTTAACAATAATTGATGCCGGCGGTTCCGAACTTAAACGCACATGGGTATCGCCGTCGAAATTTGTACCTTTTGTCTTGTGCGTGTGTCCCCTAATGATTTTCAGCTTTTTCATAAAAACTGGTGATCTCTACTGAATTCTAAAATTATCAGAGTAAAGTAAATAAAAAGCGTATCGAAATACAAAAAAAACTGCAAAAAGCATTAAGTGGCGATGTAATTAAAAAATAAAACAAAAACGCCTTTTTTCCATTCCCATACAAATTTTACATGTCCGCAACCCGTTTTTGACCCTTTGATGGCATGATACGATCAAAATAGTCAAACGTTTTTAAAGTTGAGTATTTTCGCATATACCTTAGTAACGTATCTTTCATTCTTATGTAGTTATATATTTCTTATGTAGTTATATTCATATTTTTTGCATACATCGTCTAAAATGTCATGCAGATGTGCGCAGCCTTGGACTCGCCTTAATTATAGCCATAGAGTTATTATAGCGCATAAAAGCTGATTAACATGCAAAAAGCTGGTCCCACACTTGTTTGCTTTGTTCCAATTTGCAATTTTTCAATTGCTGTTTCTCCATCCACGTAAAATATATCGAAGTGTAAAAGGAAGTTCAGATCAGAAGTTCAGGAGAGCAGTTTAATTTTTTTTGTTTGACACCCTCCTGAAACCCTCCAACAGGGTGGGACTGTCTATTAAACCATTGATGACCTTATAAGTGAGCACCATCAGGGTCCCGTTGGCGTGTTCCCATTCCACGACCTAAAAGGAATCTTTACTCAGACAAGCACACGGAAAAAAATTAATTCATCAAGTAGTTTCAGTTTTTCCATATTTACTCAAAAACTATTGACATTATAAAAAAACGGTTTCGATACTACACTAGACAATGTATAGTTCTATAAATAGAATGAAAAAAAATATTTCCAAAACATAGCACACACGAGAAAGTAGCTACAGAAGTGAAAAAAACGTATTTTTTTAAATATTTTTTTGTGGTCGCAATTTTTAAGTTATATATTTTGTTTAAACTTTATAATTAAGATAAAAAATTAATAAACATGCTTGATTTTTTTCATTATTGTCACTTTTTTGCTAAGACCATAAAGTGTAATAAACAATAACGGCAGATTTAGGGTATGATACTTCCGTGTGCTGTCTGAGTAAAGATTCCTTTTAGGTCGTGGAATGGGAACACGCGTCCCGTTGCGCCTAGTTTCTAAGCTCCTGAAGCCAGTTTCCTGAAGCAGCTCCTCATGGTGCATGAACTGAGGGTAGTTTCCCTGCGTTCTCATGAGGAGGTACCTCAGGAACTTCTTCTGGAGCTGCTCTAACATATTAATGTACTTGTACTTCCGCTGGTGAGGTGACAGCGTAAAAGTTAATGTTTAAGATTGTAGAAAAATGGTATAACTTTTTTTATTTTTTATCCTTGACTTATAGAATGGTATGAGGCTGACCACCCATACTGTAAAAAATGGTTCACTTTGCCAATGTCACCTCTGTTTCAGGGAAAATTGGCAAAAGTTGTAGGGTTTGGATTTTATTTGTAAGTACACATTCAGCATTTTTAAGCGCGAACTACACGTGTTTGTTTGTGGGCATGCATCTGAGAGCTTTGAATGAATATATCCTTGCAACTTAGATTATAGATTACATAGATCATATCGTTAAAATCAAAACAGCTCTAAAATAAATAATAAAGAAGGGCATTTATTGATTCTAATCTAAGTTGCAAAGATATGTTACATTGGAGATTCACATTACATGCATTCTCACAACCAGACACGTACAAGTTCGCGCTTGCACATGCCTCATGTGAACCTACAACATAAAAACCAAATCTCAAATGGAACTCTTGCCGTCCTTCCCTGAGACAGGGGTGACATTGGCAAAGTGAACCATTTTTACAGCATGGGTGGTCAGCCGCATACCAACCTATAAGTCAAGGAACTCTTATTATTATATTTATTCCTATAAATGTGGTTTTACGATTTTTTTATGTCACAAGCGCCTTTTGGACAAAAAGGGCTAAAATCTTGTCGGTTACACAAAAACCATACTTCGAAAACGCAGTTGATTGTTTGGGTATAAAAATTACAAAAAAATATTGTAGAGCTATTGGAGTTAGCGCATTAGAAAGAGTGGATATTTTTTAAAGTAGGATAGCATTCATATCTCATTTTTGACCAAAACGTCTTCCGGTATATTTTTTGTGCTCCGCCGAGATTTGAACCCACAACCTTCCATTTACGAGTCAGATGTGTTACCACTGGACTACGGACCGGCCCTAATTTTCCGGTCTAATTTATTGTCGGGGCTATAGCCGCGGGGGCCAAGAGGGCTGATCTTTCTAGCGTGTTTCGAATGGAACAACGTTGGTTCGATCCCCGCTTGGGTCACTTGACTTTAACTTTGACCCTGGTTCAACAGATGTTATTGGGTAATTATTATTTAATAATTCATTCATAATACCGGTTTCTGGCCAGGCAGAATAGGTTGGTGAATTGCATTCCTCTTCACAAATCTATTTTTTTATAAAAGAAAAAAAAATGAAGAAAAAAAAACAAAAGGACTGAATCAATTGTTACCACCTCAATAAACTTCATCCAAATAAAAACTGAAATCTGATATTCCCATGCTTTAGTTTGTCATCTATTCTTTATTTATATTTTTTTGTTGTGTTAAAAATAAATTGGAAATATGTATTTACGTTATGAATTATTGCGAGTCGATATACATAGCTCCCGAGTGAGTACATATTTATTTTATTACCGTTTAGATTGTTTGTTGGAAAGAGTGTGTTGCCGTGGGAGGCATGACTCTGCTGTTCACAACTAGCAATGTGGGAAGTGTAAGCTTCGCGCGGATTATGTGAAAATATACAGATGTAACCTAGCAAAGGTCGAATATTTTTAAAGATCATCATCACGACCACGAGCTCGACAGCCCTCAGTTCGCCTTCACTGAATCCAGGATTCTCCTCTACCCATGGAGGCAGTGACGGCTCTTCATTAGGGGACAGTGGGGAACATCCCTACGATGAAATTGTAAAACACATTTTCATAAGTAAAAAAATATGAAAAAATTCAGAATTGAAGTGCATTTATGGGATTTTATAAAACGAGAAAATTTTATAAAAGAAGTATGCAAGGACAGAAAGAAGTGGCGGCTAATCTGCAATGCTGATTTGTAATGTTGGTTTATTAGCTTGCTACATTTTTTGCAAAATACATTTTTGACTTTTTTGTATAGATTTATTTTTAAGGTTTTGTTGTTTTCTTATACTTAAATGTTATTTATCACTCGTATTCCTTGACTTATAGGTTGGTATGAGGTTGACCACCCATACTGTAAAAAATGGTTCACTTTGCCAATGTCACCCCTGTTTCAAGGAATGTCGGCAAGAGTTGCAGGGCTTATGTTCATTTGAGGTTTGGATTTGGATTTTATTTGTAAGTACACAATCAGCATTTGTAAGCGCGAACTACACGTGTTTGTTTGTGGGCATGCATCTGAGAGCATTGAATGAATATATCCTCGCAACTTAGATTATAGATAGATTATAGAGCTAGCAATTTGTTGGTGTACGCTCCGTGGCGTGCTATAGGGTGGACATCAAACTATCTTCCAAAGTCATCCCCTCTCCCGGAATTTAGCTAGAACCGCCACTGCATGGAGGTATATTCAATGTAGGGGCTGTGAATGTGATTTAGTACCAATAAACGTCTTTGACACCATACATTGTTAATAGTGCTGTCTCGCTCATGACATATGAAATACTGTTCTCATTTTCTATGTAAGCAACGTGTCTCTACTCCGTCTTCAATCTACATATTTACATATCACCATGGAAACCATGTAATATCCATGTCAACGGAATTTGTTACTAGTTTTGTTGAAAGTATGAAAATATCTGATAAATTCCGAATTCAAAAATGTTCCGACCTCATTGTGTATGGGATGTTTTCACAAGTATCTATTACCGCGAGCATAGAAGTTAAATACTCGAAGATGCAAGTACCTATATATTTTAACTGTCACTTTCGCGAACCAAATTTTTCGACAAACGAAAAATAAATTTTATCAACGTAATCATATAGAATAGTGATTAAAGTGAAATATTATTCCATGTTCTATAACAAATTTACTCTCTTTTGTTGGCACGTTTAGAAAATACCCAGCTTGGCATTTTTATGGATTTCTTTTTCAATTAGGTAGCATACCTGTTGATAGTTGGAAGGTTACCGATATACTGAATTTGGATTTTTGTATGAAGAGTGGGGTAGCGTATCTCTAATTCTCAAAGGGTTGATTTCTTAGCCCATCCAGTTCTATATATCGATGCCTCTACCCTACTCTGTCTATCGGCTTTGCTATCCTGGCCACGGCATATAATAATACTAGCTGTACCCGGCGTGTTTCACTACGCCATTTGGGTATATAATCTATAATCTAAGTTGCAAAGATATGTAATATTAAGAATTCACATTATATGCATTCTCATAAGCAGACACGCATGAGTTCGCACTTAAACATGCCCCATGTGGACTTACAATATAAAAACCCAAATCTCAAATGGGCATACACCATGCAACTCTTGCCGACCTTCCCTGAACATGGGGTGATATTGACAAAGTGAACCATTTTCTACAGCATGGGTGGTCAGCCTCATACCAACCTTTTTAAGTCAAGGCATTTTGAATATTTCTTAAAAAAAATCCACAGAGAACATGCTGAACACACATACTCGGAACGTTTTTGGCATGGATGCTCAAAATTTGGC
This sequence comes from Agapetus fuscipes, assembly GCA_951799405.1. NCBI lineage: Eukaryota > Metazoa > Arthropoda > Insecta > Trichoptera > Glossosomatidae > Agapetus > Agapetus fuscipes. The sequence continues at coordinate 1,874,148 of OX637343.1, forward strand.
TATTTCTCGACAGGTAAATGACACTAGTTCTTCTTTTTCGCAACAGATAACAAAATTATGCTTACCAACCTCCAATCAATATTTCATTGACAAATCAAATTTTATTGCTGTATTCTGGTAAGGACTTCGGTTAAATATATCTCAAAAGCGGGTAATAATATGATGGAATTTGAAGAGGAAAGATAATGTACAAAAAATCAGCAACGCATAACATGCAACCAAATTTTTTTATTGATGGGAGAAATCACACTTAATTTTGATTTTTGTCTGATTGGAGTTTGGTACCCTTTACCTAGGTAAAACTAATCATCTTCTTTATATTTTGTTGTTGACTGATAGGTTGGTATGAGGCTGACCACCCGTGCTGTAAAAATCGGTTCACTTTTGCCAATGCAGGGAACGGCGGCAGGAGTTGCAAGGTTTATGTTCTTGTGAGGTTTTGCTTATTTTATAAGGAAATTCTCATGAGAAACTTATAAACTACAGGATTTTCACACTTTTGTAGTGTTTTATCTTGTAAAAAATAAGAAAAAGGTGCATATATCTGAGAAACCCATGTTAGCTTAATTCATTTTCCTCTTTAAGATATTGATTTGACCTTCTTAAATAACAAGACAAAATTACTAAAAAAATATTTATAATAAAAAAATTATATTACGCAAAATATTAATAAAAATTTGCAATCAAGACAATGTTAATCGATAAATTAAAAATGCGTTGGATTTTAATTTTTATCAGTCGAAATCAAATTTAAAAAAAAAAACAAAAGGTTAACGTATTTATGATATTCTAAGTAGCGTTTTAAAAAAAAAACACACATTTTTTGCCGTAAAATAAAAATGCAAATAGAGAATTTACGATTCGTAAATCTGTTTTTTTTTAAATACCTACAAAATCAATGACCAAGTAACCGATATTATCCACAAATATATATATTTTTTATTTGTGTTAGTAATACAATCCGAATAACCCAAAAATCAACAAAGTGTGGGATGTAGTTTTTTTTTATAAATACCGTACATACATTGACCGGTTCGTAGTCTAGTGGTTAGCGCTTCGCACTCGTAAATGGAAGGTCGTGGGTTCGATTCCTGGCGGAGCACAAATATAATATCGTGTAGCTTAGTTGCGTTTTGTGACGTCAAAATTTTGTTGTCTATGGAATTTGTGTCAAGCCCATGATCCCGAAATTGGTCATTCAAGTACAAATTTATCGATTTTATTTCAAAGTAATGACTGATAGGTTGGTATGAGGCTGACCCCCCGTGCTGTAAAAATTGGTTCACTTATGCCAATGCCACCCCGGTTTTAAGGAAAGACTGCAGGAGTTGCAAGGTTTATGTTCATGAGAGGTTTTAATTTTTTTATTTCTATGCACACATGCAGAATGTGTAGGCACGAACCTACATGTTCCTGTTTGTGAGCATGCATTTAATATAAGCTTTAAATGTGAACATATCTTCGCAGCTTAGATAATAGATAAAGTATAATCTAAGTTTCAAAAATATATTTACATATGACGCTTATATTTAATGCAAGCCCACGTGCAGAAACATGTACCTACATACAAAATATACCAATCCTCACGTGAACATAAACTTTGCAATTCCTGCCGCCTTTCTCTGAATGGGGTGGTATTGGCAAAGCTCAAAAGTGAACCTAGTTATTAAAGCATGGGGGGTCATCCTCATACCTACCAACCTAGCAGTCAAGCAACCACAAAATAATGATTTTCAAATATAAACTACCTTCCAAAAAAATTTAATGTTCCCACATTCTTGTTGATGTACAATGGAGTCGAAGTGTTTTTGCACGAATGTTCCAAATTTGACGTATTCACGGTGGGCAAATGTCTCACGTCTATGTAACTAGGGTTCTTAGCAACCAATAACACATTATTAGTAATTGTCTGCCCTAGCAATCCGGACGCTACTTTTAGCATATTTTTTAACATTTTGAAATTACGAAAAACTTTTTTATACCCACACGAAAATTTTAAATTTTCAAAAAATGTGTCGATCGATAAAAAATATTCCTTTGATATTGACCAATGTATTTCATTCAAAAAAATTATTTTGATTTAAGTGTTTTCAAAATATACTTTTTGTAACAATTCACACACAACGTTTATTATTCCAGTGTATAAAATCTTAAATATGTAAAAAAAAACTTAATTAATTAAATTAAATAAAAACAATTAGACTTACATCATTTTGGTGGATGAATTCTGACGCAGCAAAAAACAATGTACAGAAAAAAACGTAACAAAATTAAATTTGACAGATAAACAACGCTACTTTGTTTCTTTCGTTCTTTTTTTCAAAATTCAAATATCGGAACACCAGTTGCGCGCGCACTCACTTCGCGTCCGTCTGACAGTTGGCGGTAGACTGAAAAATGAAAACCCAACAACCAGTAATAAAACTCTGCGTTAAAACCAAACCACAAAATAAATGTATCGAGATTAAAACGCTCACCTGAAGCGCTGTTTAATTTTCTTTACATTTTTTTGTTATACGGTGTGATTGTGATTGAAAAGTACACGGGACTACAATAGAATAGATTTGATTCGTGAATTGCTTTTCATGCAAAATGGCGGGTAGGTGAGTTTGTGTTGTTTTTTTTCGTATGCGTGCATTGTGCGCCCAAAAGTGAAAATTTTTGGCAGCGGGAGCCGTTTTTTCCGCGTGCCTTTTTAAAAATAAATACTCAAGTGTTGTCGAGCGCAATTACATATTTTATGAGTGATGCACACAGGTGAGTACTTACGTTCATTTTAAAATGTATATTTTGTAGATTCATATTAGTTTTGAGAACAAGAAATGTTGTTACACATTTAAAAATGAGGTCCTATAACTGTAACTCTGTTGCCATTGTGCGAGGGGTGGCCAGAGCCTCTGCAGATCTGCCTCTATTTCTTCCTATCCTTACATACTTACCTACTTCAATTCATTCATATCCATTACCTTTTTCATGCATTTTCTTCTTTTACGCTCATTTTGTATATCCCATTCTTGCACAATCTCCTCAATCTGATCACTCCATTCTTTTCTCGGTCATCCCTAACCTCTTTTTCCTTTCACACTTCCTCTGTAGGTATATATTTTTTGTCAGTCTTCTTAATTTCAGAACTTCTTTAATTTCATCCAGAGTCATAACCTTCTTCATACAAGCTCTCCTTTTATTATAAAAAACGCAACTAAGCTACACATATAGTGCAACTTTTTGCCGCGTTATCCCCGAAGCAGAGGCGGTTCGCCAATAACGTGCAGCCGTTCAATGCACTGCCTAGATTTTATAAAAAAAAATAGCAAAAAAATGTATATCCTTTTTAAAAAAATATGTTGTGTGGAAGTTGTTTTGAAAGATCGCTGAAGTAAAAATCAATAATAAATAAGTACCGACTTAATTTTATGGAGCGCTCGCGAAGCACAAAGGCGCCGTACATAACACATGATATTATAGTTTAGGTACCTATGCCTACTCATCGTGCAAAATCCAAAGTGAACTGAGGATTTCAAAAAATTTCATACATATTATGTGGTTGCTCCAAATCCGTGCCATAGAGCGAGAAAGCAGATAAAACATTACCATTCCATCAAGCTAGACAAAGACGCAAAACGGTGGTTTGGTGCAGCGCCGAAATATTATAAAATATTCGACTTGCCTTGGACACAATGAATCCTCACAATTTAGTCCTGAAGCATTTTTAAGAAAACAATGTTTGTTGATTGAAAATAATATTGAAATCTCGGTGACTCACTTCCATTCCGTTGTTAGTTGACATGTAAACGTACTGTTGCCGGTTCTGTCTGTATTTAGCGTGAATATTTTCAAAGTTATCGTGAATTTATTACAATGTTGTTTTTAATTAATTTTCTGACGATGAATTTGACTTTATCAAGAAAAATCGTAGTTTTTTCGATCATTTTTTTTTATAAAAAGTTGTTATCTTCCTAGATCATAATTCAAAATTATTCAACAATGTAAAGCTAAGTGTAAAAAAGTGAATAGGGTATTTAAAAAGAATATTATTTGAAAGCATCTTGTCTGTGTGGTTGTGAATGATTAATTATACTTTTTTCTGCTTCCCGTGTCTTATTATCGGTGGTGAAAAATCTTGGAGTGAAAAGGTGTTGTCATATGTAGATCTCGCTCACCTTACTAACAAAGTTAAAAAGCATGCACTTTTGCAAACTTATGTGCATTGAGCGTGTAATGCATTTAAATTAATTAGGTCAAACAGATATTCGACAATTGCTTGTGATGTTGGTTGTAGAGAATCAATTAAAATGTTTAATGACAAAGTGCGTAAGAACAGATTATAGAATAATTGTTTGTATTCAATTTTGTGCTGCATTTGAGCTGGCATTGAGGCTCAAATGAAGAAGCGAAGTATGGATTTACATTTCAAATAACTGCAAGTAGGTATTTGCTCATTTATTTCTTATGCAACAAAACGGGTGCAGGTGAGTACTCTTGTACCTAAATAAACCATTATATTACATGTATGTATTTTTTGCAATTGCATTCCACGCAAAATGGAAAATTAAAGAAAAATTGAAATTGCAGAAATTTTGAACTGCTAACATTTTTATTGAGGAGCCGCCTCTGCCCCGAAGGGGTCGCATGTGGCGAGTTGAACTTATTTATTTTTACAGGTAAGGGGGCCGGCCTTACGCCAACCACTTCAGTTAAAGTGGGGGTGTCCCAGCTCCCGAGGGGGCTGGTACTCATTTCTTATGAAGGCTGAGTAAACCTTGCCGGTTTTTTATTTTGGGATTTGAAATAAACACCGAAACTGGAAATCATTTCGGACACCCTCGGTGGGATTCGAACCCGAGCTCACAGCATGGAATGCAACTTGCAAGCACTCTAAAAACTGATCGACCGGACTCGACCGGATTATGACTCGGCAATTTCTGAAATTTGGTCCATCCATAGCTTTCTCGGTCTTCTTCTACCACGACATCCATCTATTCTTGCAACATATCGCTGTCTTAGTTCTTGTTAATCGTATACGCCATTGAGAAAATTTTACATGAGCAATGTTTGCATGTGTACTGGACCAATGCGTCTTATGAAAACAAGTTTTTTTTTTTTAAATATTTAAAAGAACTCTCACATTATCGAGTTTTACGGTTTTTCTTAGCTCAGATTGTGTAGAATTTGATTCTTAAGACAACTGCATGAAAAAGTCATATTTGACAAGATTGGCGTATACGATAAACAAGAACTGGGGGAGCGATATGTATACTTTATTTGTCAGTCTTTCCTCATTTCGTAGATAAAGCAATGAATTTTTTTTTTCTACAGAAGGTGAAATTGTATGTACCATTACCTACCTACCTATTTTAAAAATTGGTAGGTAGGTATTTTTATTACCTAAGATAATCGATATCTTATCAGCGTTACCTAAATTTATAAATTTTTACTATCCACTTATAAGTGCATCAAACGTTCATTGAACCTTTCACCCAGAACAGCGTAACTCTTTACTTCGATCATGCCTTTTATGTTGATTGTCTTCTATTGCGAAATGCCATACAAAATGAACTGGAGCTGTAAGAGTGCAGAAATGCACATTTGTCAAATTTCTTAGCACTTTTCATATCGGAGATGGCCATGTCACCCTTGTTTCGGTTAAAAGTGGCAAAAGTATATTATTTACTTCTGATCTGGATCTTCTTTTGCAGGAGGTCTGAACGCAGAATATGCTCATGAATATTTTGGATTCGAACTACACACTGACAGCAGGCTAATCTAATCTAATCTAAGTTGCAAAGGTAAGTAACATTAGGGATTCACATTTATATTATGCATTCTCACATGCAGACGCGTACAAGTTCGCGCTTGCACATGCCGCATGTGAACCTACAACATAAGCACCCAAATCTAAAATGGACATACACCCTGCAACTCTTGACGACCTTCCCTGAAACAGGAGTGACATTGGCAAAGTGAACCATTTTCTACAGCATGGGTGGTCGTATAAGTCAAGGAACATACACAACAAATTACATTTTTAAAATCAACAAATAATAATATGTATGGACATCAAAACTAAAACATAATACAAAATTCTAATTCTTCAGCATGGGTGGTTATAGCCGCATACCAACTTATAAGTCAAGGAACATACACGACAAATTACATATTTAAAATTTAAAAAACCCTAGCTGGCAACATGACAGATCAACCGCCATTTCTTTCTATCCTTACATACTGCCTACTTAAATTGCATCCAGAGTCATTATAGCCTTCTTCATACAAGCTCTCCTTTTATTATGACTCTGGATTCGACTGACATGACTACGAACCCGCTTGGTAAATGTGGTGACTTATTGCAAACTCGTTCCAACTAACATTGGAATGCTGAAAACAGTGGTCGGTTAAAAGGAATCGAAGATTGCTGGACGCCTAAGTCCTGGAGTGAACTAAGAAAAAGTGATTAAGGAGATTCATTATTATTGTTTCATAAAATATAGGTACCATTTATATTTTCAAATTTGCTCTTCGCTGGGTTGAAAAATTCTTAACCTTTACCAAAGACCGGTCATCAAAAGGTCAATGCAGAATTACAGCAACTGCAGGGTCTTGCTTGAGAATCGGCGCTTTGTAGCGACGACCAAGCTCGTAAAATGTTCGGTCGATAGTTCATTTGGTAGAATGCTTGCATTCCATGCCGAGAGCAAGGTTTCGATCCCCACCGAGGTATCAGAAATGATTTCCCGTTTCGGTGTTTATTTCAAACCCAAAATATATACGACTGCAAAGTGTAGGTACTCAGCATTCATAAGAAATGAGAACCAGCCCTCCCGGGAGCTGCGAAACTCCCACTGCAACCGGAGTGGTTGGTGTGCCGGCCCTATAATCTATCTATAATAATCTAAGTTGCAAGGATGTATTCATTTAAAGCTCTCAGATGCATGCCCACAAACAAACACGTGTAGTTCGCGCTTACAAATGCTGAATGTGTAATTGCAAATAAAATCCAAACCTCAAATGAACATAAGCCCAACAGCCCCTACAACTTTTGCCAACCTTCCCTGACACAGAGGTGACATTGGCAAAGTGAACCATTTTTTACAGTATGGGTGGTCAGCCTCATACCAACCTATAAGTCAAAGAATACCCCCTTATAGAAAATAAATAGGTCCCGAATCGCCACATGCGAATCCTTCGGGGATTAAGCACGCAAGGAGTCACACTATATGTGTAGCTTAGTTGCGTACGTATTAGTGAAGCCATAAAAACAGTGTTACCAATGTCATTAATTATTTAAATGTGTCATTATCAATAAAGATGGCGACCCATAACTAACTCCATAATGTCTCATTTGAACAAACATTCAAACGATTCCATGGATTGTCAACATGTCTTGAGTAATAAATAGTGTTATGATTTTACTGGGCTCTCTTTTAGTTAAAATGCAATTATTTATTTTACACAGCTTAGTTCACAATTCGCATCGACCAATTTCTAGCTCTTGCTTTCGACTTTACGGCTCAATGTTTTAATCAACACTATCTGATGATTTTAGTCAACGAATTTATGGGGCTTCCCCACGCTTGCCAACCCATCACAAGTCAAGCGCACAGTGTGTCGTCTAGAACATGCTAGCTGGACAAAATTTTGTCTAATGGACTAATTTTGTCCAGCTAGCATGTTCTAGACGACACACTGCACACTTGGCTTGTAGCTAAGCGCACAGTGTGTCGTCTAGAACATGCTAGCTGGACATAATTAGTCTATTAGACAAAATTTTGTCCAGCTAGCATGTTCTAGACGACACACTGTGCGCTTGACTTGTGATGGGTTGGCAAGCGTGTGGAAGCCCCATTACCATGTTGAAAGCACCGGTTCCCATAGATCACCGAAGTTAAGCAACATTGGGCGCGGATAGTACTTGGATGGGTTACCGCTCAGGTACACCGCGTGTCGTTGGCATCTTGGACCGGTCCGTAGTCCAGTTGCAACACTTCGGACTCGTAAATGGAAAGTTGTGGATTCGGATCCCGGCGGAACACAAAAATATATCATTTGTATTTCGAATGTGCTCTTCGCTGAGTTGAAAAATTCATAAACCTTTACCAAAGACCGGTCACTGAAAGGTCCATCCAACCTTACAACAACTGGGTCTTGCTTGAGAATTGGCGCTTTCTACAGCGACGACCAAGCTCGCAGAGGGCTCTTGATGTGTGATACACACAAAAACAGCGCTCACCAAATAAATCATCCTAATATTATTATTATTATGATTATCTGATACCCTATTGCAGTCCCTTTATATAGGTACAAAATAGATCTTTCTTGCATATTCTAGATTATTTGATCTTTCGCTCATACCAGACCGCCGTTCATGTACCTTACTACTGCCATCATGGATCATACTGGACTGCTGTTCTACACACACTTTTTTTATTGTACCTGTACAGGCGCGCGTAGGAACTCCAAGTTTGTAACAAAAGTTTGGTGTGAATCTTACCAACCAAACTGTAAAAAATGGGTCACCTTTGCAAGAGGCATAAGAAGTTATACTTCACGTGTAGTTTTGTTGCGTTTTTCAATAGGGTAATATCACATATTTTTTTCATTGTATAAAATGGTAGAATACATTTTTTTAAATGCATCTGCGTTTTTTAAAAAAAATATATCTTGCTTAGTTTTTAAACTAAAGCTCTTTAAAATTAGCGTATTCTCGATTTCCCGATAAAAGATCATTTTGTTATTTAGGCAGATATGACGTCGATGCATCTTCGGAGTGTAGGTATCGGCGGGCCCAGTGGCCAACCTTGACGTCATTTTGAAATTCTCCGTATTTTATTTTTAAAAATTATCAATGAGATTTTTATTTTTACTACACAAAAAATATATAGCTGTGATCCTTGAAATGTACTCTACAGAACCATATTATTTTCAACCGTTTTCCCTACCACTGCAACTACCCTATTGCGTTTTTTGTTACGTTTACTTTGTTGAATTGGTTGAATATCCCTGATAAGCAAGATTTGGGTTTCATGCATTGCTCAATTAAGGTGCATCGTTCAAGGACGATATTCTTAATTTTTTGAAAATAAATTATAATTGGTTGATGTTGACAATTGAGAGGTTCATTTGAATAAAGCACTAAGTCCCAAAAAAAATAATTTAAAACGAAGAATGCAGTTTGATACTATTTGCTTGGGCGAATAAAATCAGTGTGTCCAAAAGTATTTTTACGAGCTTTATAAAAAGGCGCTAAATATCACGCAATGTAAACGAAAGCTTGCACCAAAGTGTAAAGCGTAAATGAGAGAGTGGGATCTTAATCTAAACCTAAGCTGCAAAGATATATATCATTTAAGATTCATATTAAACGCATTCTCAGTTCGCGCTAACACATGCCGCATGTGGACAAACAATATAAAACACAATCTCAAATAACATAAGCCCTGCAACTCTTACCGACCTTCCCTGAAACAGCGGTGACATTTTTCAAAGTGAACTATTTTTTACAGTTATAAGCTGGTCACTGGTCAGCCTCATACCAACCGTTGATTTTTACACAAAAATCTATTACACAAATATTTTTAGATTTCTCATATACTTACCCATGTACTTACGTTATTATTTTTTCTGAGTTTGGCCACTATGGTACTTACTTTACTTTTACTTAGGTACTTTCTTCGAATCAGAAGCCTTGAAGGCTCGGGGCCTCCCGCACCACAGTCCTCCAGCACTCTCTGTATTTTTCTGCTTCCCTCCATGGTCCCCTCACTCCCAGAACTTTGGCGTCGGCTTCGACGTTGTCTGCCTACCGCATCCTGGGACGTCAGAGTGGTCTAACACCTGAGGGGGCACCATCCAAGACTGTTCTGATGATCCTGGAGTCATGATGATGATGAGTTGATGATTTCTTTATAGCGCCGTTTCGTGATGTAGTCACTCCAAGGGCGCTGGTGCAAACGATGCCAGAAATTTGCTTGTCTTCAGTGCATTCCGGAACTTTCCATGGTCCTCTAGCTCTCTCACATGATGTGGCAGGTGGTTCCAGGCCAGAGGGCCAGCAACTGCAAATGCACGCTCTCCAAACACTGTGTTAACTCTTCTTACAGGTTCTTCAACCCTTGATTTGGCTCCAGTCTCAGCTGAGCGCAGTGTTAGGCTTTTTTTTGCCGAGGGTGACTGGTTTGATTAAATCAGCGAGATATTTGGGTGTTTTTCCAAATAAAGCTTTGTGGACCATCGTCTTTCGTGTCATCTGCACGTGCTAAATGTCCGGCTCACTAGAGTCTTCTTGATTTAAATACCGACACTATGGTTGGGTCTTGAAACACGGACATCAGCTCCGCGTTGGTCCGGACACGCCACCTGTCACCTTCAAATGCAGGTCCGAGAGCATTTTGTTCTCAAGAAAGCCCCGCACTGTTTTTGCATTCAAGGCGGCCGCTCCAATGACTTGGAATGCTATTCCCGCCTCACTGAGGGAACTGGAATTGGAGAGACTATTTAAAAGAAGTCTCAAGACTCACCTCTTCGTCCAATCATAATTGGACAAGCGCCTTTGTAGTGACACACTGTCATATAAGGCGCTAAACAAATTTGGTATTATTAATTATTATTATTAAAGACATGTTTCTGAATCAGACTATTATTATTATATTACTTAGTGTCCTTTTTAATCAACCAGCCAATGTTTACAGTGATGTAATAATTGTATATGTACTTAGTTGCCAACTGTCCTAAATATGCAAACCAATAAAATTGTAAATCATTTCATGAACATTTGAATGGGCGTTAAATTACACATGCCGGGCAACACCACTTTGACATATCAGTGTGACAAACTTAATATAATTGGTAAAAGATACCATAGACGAGGATATCTGGTTGGTTGTAAGCGGTTAGTGGTAAATAACAAGTGGTGAATGGTTAGTGGCAAGTGTTTTATAATCCTGTGCGGGAGACTCCCTATATTTCCACGACTTGTTGTAGTGCCGCTTAGGTTTACGAGCTTTGTCGTCGCCACAAAGTGGCTATTCTCAAGCAAGACCCAGGTGCTGTAAGGCTGGATGGACCTTTGGATGACCGGTCTTTGGTAAAGGTTTATGAATAGAAATGCGAATAATCATAATACCAGGATGATTTATTTGATGAGCGCTGTTTTTGTATGTATCACACCTCAAGAGCCCTCTGCGAGCATGGTCGTCGCTGTAGAAAACGCCAATTCTCAAGTAAGACCCAAGTTTCTATATGGTTGGGTGGACCTTTTGATGACTGGTCTTTAGTAAAGGTTTATGAATTTTTCAACCCAGCGAAGAGTCAATTTTAAAATATAAATGGTATATTTTTTGTGCTCCGCCGGAATTCGAGCCCATAACCTTCCATTTACGAGTCAAAAGTGGTAACCATTACGCTGCCTTAGTTCTTGTTTGCCGTATAGACCATTCAGCTAATTTCACATGAGCAATGTTTGCATGTGTGCTGGACCAATGTGTCTTATGAAAACAGGAAACGGATTTTAAAAATATTTAAAACAACTCTCACATTATCGAGTTTTACGTTTTTTTCTTAGCTCAGATTGGGTAGAATTTGATTCTTAAGACAACTGCATTAAAAAGTCATATTTGACACAATCTGTCTATACGGCAAACAAGAACAGTACCCTTAGTACGAGTTGTAAAACTTGAGTAATGTAAAGTTTACGGAAATTCTTAAAGAGTGATTTCCCCCAAAATCTGCCGTTTTTGTTTGTTTGAACTTGATTTTCTTCATCACTGTAACTCTTTTGCTAAAACCATAAAGTGTAAGAAACAAAAACGGCAGATTTTGGGAGAAATCACTCTTTAATATTTTCCGTAAACTTTACTTTTCTCAAGTTTTGCAACTCGTACTAAGGGTACTGGGGGAACGACTAGACAACAGACCGGTTCAACAAACTCAAAATTTAAGTTAACAATAGCAATCTATCCTAGTCTGAACCTTATGTCTCTGATATATTTATTTGCTGTAATTGTTTAAAAAAAGCAGTATTTGTTACGCTAGAGGTGGCCCATCAATCAGAGCTGATACGATCTAGTCTATGTCTTTATAATACCGTAATGGGCATGATTACATCCAATTATTGCAGGCTTTAAACCTATAAATCTATGTATTTTTCTGCTATTGTGTCAATTTAACGATAATAAAACACTAATACAATATAGGACCTCGATAATCTCGAATAAATACTCGAAACCTACTTGTACACACACGATGTTTGGACTTATAGAACTTTCGGATTATGTATAAAAACGCAACTAAGCTACACATATAGTGTAACTTTTTGCCTGCGTAATCCCCGTAGGGGTCGCATGTGGCGCTTCGGGACCTATTTATTTTTACAGGTAGGTAAGGGAGCCGGCCTCACACCAACCACTTTTAGTTGAAGTGGGGGTTTCCCAGCTCCCGGGGGGGGCTGGTTCTCATTTCTTGTGAAGGCTGAGTAAACCTTTGAGATCGAACCCTTGCTCTCGGCATGGAATGCAAGTATGCAAGCATTCTACCGATTGAGCTATCGACCTTTTTACGAGCTTGATCATCGTCGCTACAAAGCGCTAATTCTCAAGCAAGATCCAGTTGCTGTAAGGCTGCTTTAGTGACCGGTCATTGGTAAAGGTTTTATGAATTTTTCAACCCATAGCGAAGAGCAAAGTTGAAAATATAAATGGTATATTTTTTTGTGCTTCGCCGGGAATCGAACCCACAACCTTTCCATTCAGAGTCCGAAGTGTTGCCACTGATCTACGGACCGGTCTATTATGTATAATCTAATATAAGTTGCAAAGATATGTTACATTAGGAATTCACATTATATGCATTTTCACAAGCATGTGGACTTACAATATAAAAACCCGAATCTCAAATAGACATACACCCTGCAACTCTTGCCGTCCTTCCCTGAAACATAAGTGACATTGGCAATGGCAAATGAACCATTTTTTACAGCATGGGTGGTCAGTCCTTGTTGGTTGCCCTGTCCCATTCATTCGCTATTTCAGGAATTTGGTACATCCATACCTTTCTTGGTCTTCCTCTACCACGACATTCATATATTCTTGCAACGTATACTTTCTTCGTCAGTCTTTCATCATTCATTCCATCATTCTCTCCATATGTCCAAACCATCTTAACAAACTTCTTTTAATCTTGACTTTCACACTTTCTCTTGCACCACATTCTTCTCTTACAAAATCATTCCTCACCCTGTCACTCCATTTTTTCCCAATCTTGAAAGTCCATTTCAACATAAAATAAAAAAATTGCAACAAAAAATACAATAATTGACATTGAAGCTTTCACGGCCGGTTCTTGTTGACACAACAGACTTTTGACAATCACTTTTTTCGGGCTATGTAGCCGTGGTCTGGTAGATTCTTTCCGAACAGTTTCGCCCATTGCTCCGATGGGCATTATCAGCGGTTGAACTTAGCACGCCTGCGCCAGTACAGACCAATAGAATTCCTTGTGACTCGCTGACGTCATTGCCAGCCAATCATATTGCAAGTCCATCTGGTCCCTTGCCTGGCAATGGCGGCTTGATTTCTCACAGAAAAAACGACAATACAATTCCAAAGGCTGGCGTTGATTCTAGTACAGCTGATCCTGTAAGAAGATCACAGCGACTAGCCAACCGCTGATAATGCCCATCGAAGCAATGGGCAAACTGTCCGGAAAGAATCTACCAGATCACGGCTACATAGCCCGAAAAAAGTGATTGTAGTGTCAAAAAATACAATGCTTTATTTACAGTAGTAGGCAAGAACAAGCCTTCCATAGATAAACTATTAACAGAGCTTATTGCTTATCATTGATCAGTGTCTGCCTGTAAAGGTTCAATTAGAGTATAAACAGGTGATAACTGCTAACTCTCACTTGTAGTTTTTACGTCTGACGTTTTTATTTGCTTTTTCGTTAACGCAGCTGGTCGTGCAGACCTATTTACGACCTCTTCAAGTGTAAACAATCAACTATTATGTTGGTCGACCGCAGACGCGTGAACTGCTTAGAGGCAAATACATCACCATTTTCAAAATAATCATTTTGTTTCATAAGTAATCCACTTTCTGCCTTTCCGTTTCCCAACGGTTGAGCTGTTACCAGAGGTCTCAAGTCTTAACTGTCAGACAGTTATATATTTTGCAGACGATTCTTAAACAACACAAGCTATTTCCTTTTGATCGTTCCACAACCCTGTCGAGGCGAAGTGGCATGTGTCCTAGAAACACGGTCTCAACATCGTTTGCACAAAGATTCTTTCACTTTCGGGGTCCATTTTTATACAACAGGATTGATAGTAAGGTGGATGTATACTCTTTGACAAAGTTGGAATGCAAAAGGAAGGTGGCATCCTGGTTACAAGACCTTGATTATTCCGCTACAGAATCCTTCTTGGAGGTTGTGGGTTGAAAATGAGTGCACACACACACAAATACACACACACACACACAAATACACACATACACGCACACACGCACACACACACACGCACTCAGAGTGACTGGAGACCTATAAGAACAGGCAAGACCTAGTTTAGGCTCTAGCCCCCCAAAATAAAGTTTGTTCAATATATAGTTCAAAATGTATTTCACTTATTACAAAATTGTATTGTATTTATCCATAGAAATAAAATTATTATTGAAGGGTCAAGATTGATTACTTCTCTAGGAAGGTTGAACAAGCTGGCAGTAATATAAAACATGTATGGCAATCCATAAATGAGATTATTAATAAGAAAAAGAAAAAATCACAGATAAAAAGGATAATTGTTGATGGTAAAACAATGGAACTCACACAACATCCAATTGAAATGGCTAATAGCTTTAATGAGTTTTTTGCAGATGTAGGTGAAAACCTGGCTCGACAGATAGATCCAAATTTCACTTACGGGGAAATAGAACCCGATTCTCTCATCGATCCAGGGTTCAACATATTTCAGCCAATAAATTCCGAGACGGTATTAAATATTATAAAGGATATGAAAGGAGGATCCTCTCCTGGCTATGATAGAATATCTGTGGATATTTTGAAGCAGAATTCAACATCTCTGTCGGGGCCCATCACGCACATAGTAAATGTCAGCCTGAATAATGGTGTATTTCCTGAGGTGTACAAAGTTGGTGTGGTGACACCAATTTTCAAGTCGGGGGATGCATGTAATATATCGAATTATAGACCTATAACTCTCACGTCCAATATCTCGAAAATCTTCGAAAAAATAGTGAAAAAACAGCTCATAGATTTTATTAATAGAGAGGGTTTACTTAATGAAAATCAGTTCGGTTTTAGAACGGGTGTTGGCACGGACGACGCCATATCAAGGTTGACTTCCATAGTGTACGGGGCACTAGATGCCGGAGAGAAATGTCTGGGTGTATTTATCGACCTAAGGAAGGCATTTGATAGCGTTAGCCATACTGGCCTATTGAACAAATTAAACAGGATTGGAATATGTGGCAGTGTGAGGAAATGGATTTGCAGTTTCATGCAGTATAGAACTCAGCAGGTACGCATTAATAAGATAGTAAGCTCTAGAAAAATAACGCGATTCGGAATTCCGCAAGGCACCGTCCTTGGACCAATATTGTTTATTATTTATGTCAATGAGATATTCTCTCTGCCGATCACATCCTCAATCCTGTCCTTTGCTGATGATACGGCTATGATTGTGAGGGGAGGGTCATGGGTAGAGGTGGTTCGCAGAACGAACGTTGAATTAACCATACTTAAAAATTGGTTCGACAAAAATTTCCTGTCTCTGAATACCGAAAAAACAAATTTTATTCCATTCTCTCTCTACAATAGGGGTCTTCCTTTTTCACTTAGTATAGCAATACATAGCTGTACTAACTTCTTGGTCAGTGGAACTGCGTGCTCCTGCTCATGCCCCCTAATTTCTCAAGCGGAAAGTGTTAAATATCTAGGTATTAAAATAGATTCCAGAATTAGATGGAAGGAGCATGTAGAAACAACTATTGAAAGACTAAGGAAAATTTACTATGTATTCCGCAAAATTAGAGATATTCTAGAGGTAAAAACTTTGAAGTCTACCTATTTTGCGCTTGGACAGTCATTGATGCAGTATGGAATGGTCGGATGGGGCGGCACATTTAAAACAACACTCGAGCCTCTTAGGGTGGTGCAGAGAATGGTTATCAAAATAATGTTAAAGAAGCCTTTCGACTATTCCACATTGCAATTATATCATGACTTTCCGGTGCTAACAATTGACCAATTGTATAAGAGAGCGGCTCTCTACCAAGTTCATAAGGATTACTTTATCCACGGATATAATCCGGGGGATATTGTAATCCCGAGTGGTAGATCGCGTAGAGAGTCGCTTATAATCAAAGTTCCTAGAAAGAATACAGCAACCGGCCAACATCACTACGATTATTTGGGTGTAAGGTGGTACAATGCACTTTTTTCCAGGTATAAGCATGATAAGCACGCAGATCCTAGGGCCATTAAGTACATGATCAGCAAATATTTGAAAGAGGTGTAAATAGTTGAGTGTTTATATTTGATTGGTTTTTTGTATATTATTCTTATCATTATTATTTTTGTTATTTTTTTCATATATCTACATGTGTGTATATATGTATAATTCCTATTTCTGTATTTTCTATTTAAACATGTTACCTCTTTATGTTATTTTATTTTATTTTTTGTCTTTCTGTTTTTGCTGAGTAAATGACTAAATGGTGTATATATTATTTTTGTTTTTTATGATTTTTATCTATTAAGTGATTAATTTTAAGTTAAGATAAGTTGGAATCCTCCCCAAAACACAAGCTATGCTTACTTTGGGGAGTATTTATTGTAATTAGATTTTTAAAATTTATTTTTATTGTAATACTTTGTACATATTGATAAAAAACAATAAAGACCTTATGAATTATGAATTATGAATTATTATTAGTAATCAATGGCTCGAAAATTCGGTGTGGGTCTTGACTTCCTTGATCAACCGCAGCCACCGCTGTCTGTCCAACGCATTCCTAGTCCATTCCTATAGACCTACCGCACACCAGTCTACCATCTGTTCGTCCAAACACCTTGATAATAATAATAATATCAGGATGATTTATTTGATGAGCGCTGTTTTAGTATCTCAAGAGACCTCTGCGAGCTTGGTCGTTCTCAAGAAAGACCCAGCCACTGTAAGGCTGGATAGACCTTTTGATGATCGGTCTTTGGTAAAGGTTTATGAATTTTTCAACCAAGCGAAGAGCAAATTTGAAAATATAAATGGTATATTTTTTTGTGCTTCGCCGGGAATCGAACCCACAACCTTTCCATTCAGAGTCCGAAGTGTTGCCACTGAATTATGGAGACGGACCCTCAGCAATGAGGATTAATATTGAGGAGAAGATAGATGGTTTGAGCATGTGGAAAGAATGAATGATGATAGACTGACAAAGTTTACATACAAAGAAAGTGTGAAAGGAAAAAGAGGGAAGGGACGACCGAGAAAATTATAGAGCGATCAGATTAAGGAGATTGTGAAAGAATGGGATATACAAAGTGAGCGTAAAAAAAGAGAATGCATGAACAAGGTGATGGAAATGAATGAATTGAAAGAGGTATGTCAGGATAGGAAAAAATGGAGGCAACTCTGCCGAGGCTCTGGCCACCCCTAGCGGAATGGCGACAGAGTTACAGTTACAGTAGATGAATTGTAAAAGGCATTGAGATGTAGGTATGTCTGTAGGAATGGGAGCTTGCTAGTTGATATGATATGCCAGTCGCCATGAACATAAAATGTTCATATTAATTGTCAGAGTCTCACATTTACATGCACGACAAATGTGCAGCATAAATCATGCGGATAAACGAGACACTAAAAAACGTCTTAAACCTCCAAACAGGGAGATATGCTTACGGGCACAGAATACCATAGCAAGACCAGCTTTTATTTGCCACTGGAATGATTGATTACATCTGCTGTACCCTGAGTACGAGCTGCAAAACTTGAGTTAAGTTTACGGAAAGTATTAAACAGTGATTTTTCCCAAAATTGCAAAATAAATTCTACTGAAATAAAGAATCGCAGTTTAGTTAAATGAGAGCTCCAGTTGAATCGGAAAAAAAACTATGGACAGGATAAAGGATTAGTGAGAATCTGCGTTGAGATTACCGTCTTGACACACTCGGCCATATCTCCGACTGTTAAGTTGTGTTGTTTCTAGTACACAAGATCCTGTAAGAAGATCACAGCGACTGGCCAGTGGCCAACCGCTGATAATGCCCATCAGTTCATCCGGCTTCAATCTGTGCTGAACTCTGCAGCAAGACTCATATTATTCGGGATGTCTAAATTTAACCATATTACTCCATTGTTGAAAAAACTGCATTGGCTTCGTTTTCCGGAGACGGTGGTCTATCGTGTTTGTCTGATGGTTTACAGAGCTGTCAATGGTATGGCTCCTTCATACTTGTCTGACATGTTCTCACGTGTTGAGATAGATTTGAGACGCCAAACTCTCAGATCTGCGGAGTGTGGGGTGGTTGACTTAGTCCAGCCGTCACGTCAGACACGCACTAATTTTGGGGACCGTGCTTTCCGGTTTGCGGGCCCAATGGAGTGGAACAGACTACCACCTAATGTGAGGAAGGCAGAAACTGTTGGTGTCTTTAAAGGAGCACTAAAGACGCATCTTTACAAAAAATCTTATTCGTGATTTGAGAGGGCCCTTGAGGTGTGACACACACAAAAACGGCGCTCTTTTATTATGTTACTATGAACTTATAAATAAATTATCCTTGTATATATAAGTCAAGGAAGACTTCCTTCCGTTTCCTTGACTTATAGGTTGTTATGCGGCTGACCACCCATACTGTAAAAAATTGGTTCACTTTGCCAATGTCACCCCTGTTTCAGGGAAGGACGGCAAGAGTTGCAAGGCTTATGTTCATTTGAGATATATTGGGTTTTTATATTGTAGGTCCACATGCGGCATGTGTTAGCGCGAAATTATACATATCTGCTTGTGGGAATGCATTTAATATAAATCTTAAATGATATATCTTTGCAGCTTAGATTAGATTAGATTAGATTAGATATATATATATATATCGGAGCAATGGGCGAAACTGTCCGGAAAGAATCAACCAGACCACGGCTACATAGCCCGAAAAAAGTGATTGTTGCGTCGACTATTAAGTTGTTTATAAGGCGAATAGTTGTGCCATCACGTCGCCAGCTACCCGCAGAGCAATGGAGTTATGACTGTCAAGATGATGGCCAACAAAGGCAGCCAGCAGCCAGCAGCACCCGGACAGCTTGACTCCACAATTGGCGGGGTCAGATATGTTAACCGAAGCGCGCCTGCCGATCCTAGCCAGGCAAATATGACGTCACCCTGCCTGGGGAAAATAAGCAACGGTGACAGGATAGAACGGCATAGTGGCAAAACGACACATAACATAACGATTCTTTGACTAATAGGTGAGGCTGACCACCCATACTGTAAAAAATGGTACACTTTACCAATGGTCATAGGTCGGCAAAAGTTGCAAGGTTTACGTTCTTTTGAGATTGGATTTTAATTCGCAAGTACACATTCAGCATTTGTAAGTGCGAAGTTACAAGTGGTTTTTTTGTGGGCATGCATTTGATATGAGCTTTGAATGTAAATATATCCTTGCAACTTAGATTTTAGATTTTTAGACATAACGACACATGATAGAATGACACATGACGGAACGACACATGACAGAACATCACAGGAAAGTACATCACTATTTTTTAAATAAATAAATCGCATACATATAACAGATCATACCATAAACGGCACATAAAAAAATATAACATGGTCTGTTTAAGGTATGGGATGTTTTGTCATGTGATGCACTGTCATTGTGATGTCCTGTCATGTCGCACGCTTAATAATAAAGAGCAATAACTCGAAAATTCGGAAAATCGAGATTTTGTAATAAAACGCAAGAACAATGCGAGAAGAATAGGTAGAATGCGACAGCCGTTTAATATGGACGAATATGACCGAGATAAAACATCGGACGCCTTTTTCATCCCATACAAGTTGTACTAGTTGTCTGAACTTCAAACGTAATTTCCCAACATTCTTGTTTTTTGAGTTATTGCTCTTTATTATTAAACGTGCGATGTGTCTTTCTATCACGTGTCGTATTGTCATTTGTCGTTTTGTCACTGTGTCGTTCTAGCATGGAACCACAAGCAACACATAGCTTGTATTTATTTAAAAGACAAAAATATTGCTTGTTAATTTAATCAATCGCAAACGCAACTAAGCTTAATATATAGTGTAACTTCTTGCCGCGTTATCCCCGAAATATTTCGTGATTATGTACTTTTGAAGGCTGAGTAAACCTTGCCGGTATTATGTGTGTGTCACACCTCAAAGGCCCTCTCCGATCACAGATAAGACTTTTTGAAAAAGTGTGTCTTGAGAGCTCCGCGAAATACACCCACAGATTTGGAGTTTCCGGGTGGCAGTCTGTTCCACTCCACCGGACCCGCAACACGGAAAGCACGGTCCCCGAAATTTTTACGGATCTGACGGTGCGGCTGAACCAAATTGATCGCACCATCGCCCGCGGATCTGAGTGTCTGCCTCCTCACACCCATCTCAACAGGCGAAATCATGTCAGTCAGATAAGGTGGAGCCAAGCCATTGATGGCTTTATATATCATCAGACAAACACGGTAGACCACCCTCTCCGGGAAACAAAGCCTATGTAGTTTTTTTGACAACGGAGTGATGTGAGCGAATTTGGGTATCCCGAATAGCCTTGCTGCCGAATTAAACAGAGATTGAGAACAGTTGAACGGTTGAACATACCCTTTGCATTATAAGTTATAATTTGACTGTAATGGAATGGACTGAAACATGAATGTAACTGAAACGGACTTTCTAAGAAGTATGATTGGGAAAAAACGGAGTGATAGGGTGAGGAATGATTTTGTAAGAGAAGAATGTGGTGCAAGAGAAAGTGTGAAAGTAAAGATTAAAAGAAGTTTGTTAAGATGGTTTGCGCACATGGAGAGAATAAATGATAAAAGACTGACGAAGAAAGTAAATGTTGCAAGAATAGATGGAAGTCGTGGTAGAGGAGAACGAGAAAGGTATGGATGAACCAAATTTCCAAAATTGCGAATGAATGGAATATCCTGAGTCATAATAATAAAAGGAGAGCCTGTATGAAGAAGGTTATGACTCTGGAGGAAATGAAAGAAGTGTGTAAGGACAGAAAGAAATGGCGGTTGATCTGTGATGTTGGCGGCTAGGGTTTTTTAAACAAAAATTTGTTTTCTGTTAGTTTTTGAAGTCCATACATATTATAATTTGTTGATTTTAAAAGTGTAATTTGTTGTGTATGTTCCTTGACTTATAGGTTGGTATGCGGCTGACCACCCATGCTGTAGAAAATGGTTCACTTTGCCAATGTCACCCCCGTTTTCAGGGAAGGTCGGCAAGAGTTGCAGGGTGTATGCCCATGTGAGATTGGGTTTTTATATTGTAGGACCACATGCGGCATGCTTAAGCGCGAACTTGTGCATGTCTTTTTGTGAAAGTGCATATAATGTGAATATTTAATTTTACATATATTTTGCAACTTAGATTAGATTAGATTAGTGTAACAAACCGTAAAAACATTTGATTGGAATGGAATGCCATAGACCTTTCGAGATCATTCCATCTGGCCAGCATTACACAATATTGCTTATATTGTCGATAATCACGTAAGGTAGACACTGTGAGTTAATAACGTTAATTAACACTTATTAATCAACATAATGTTTTATTGATTAACGCGTTACTCGCAGTTAACAGCTAATATAAAACATTATTTATTTAATTCTGGGTTTACTAAGTGAATTATGAAGTCATTGATAATGAATTAATAAATCTTAGGAAAGAATTTACAAAATGTGCATTCCATACACACTTTTTAAATATTAATATATTTTTAATTAAAGGTTCGTAGAAGATCGCAAGTTACTGACATCATATTTTTTTCGTGAGCACTGTTTTTGTGTGTATCACACCTCAAGAGCCCTCTGCGAGCTTGGTCGTAGCTGCAAAAAGCGCCAATTCTCAAGACGGACTAGGTGGACCTTTAGTGGCCGGTCTTTGGTAGAGGTTTATGTATTTTTCAACCCAGCGATGAGCAAATTTGAAAATTATAAATGGTATTTTTTTGTGCTCCGCCGGAATTCGAACCCACAACCTTCCGTTTACGAGTCCGAATAGTAGAGATATGGGATTTTTTTTTAAGTGGATAGATTAGCATTATTTTTTGACCAAAGCGTCGCAAAGCCTTACTTCTTTTTAACCGTCAACCGTTTAATTCCTTGACTTATAGGTTGGTATGAGGCTGACCACCCATACTGTAAAAAATGATTCACTTTGCCAATGTCACCCCTGTTTCAGGGAATGTCGGCAAGAGTTGCAGGGCTTATGTTCATTTGAGGTTTGGATTTTATTTGTAAGTACACAATCAGCATTTGTAAGCGCGAACTACACGTGTTTGTTTGTGGGCATACATCTGAGAGCTTTGAATGAATATATCCTTGCAACTTAGATTATAGATTATAGATAGAACCGTCGATATCTTTGTGAGTTTTCTACGGTACGGCTTAAGATGCCTGGAATTCCGATTCAAATATTAGCATTCCCGAGCGCGTAATCATGGCTATACATTTATCATGGCTAGAACAGTGACTTCCAACGTGTAGACTGGTCCGTAGTCCAATGGCAACACTTCGGACTCGTAAATGGAAGGTTGTAAGTTCCAGTGGCGAAGGGTGCCATACAAGCCGATTCCCATCGTTTTCCCGTTTAAAATGAGGCAGAAATGATAATAAAGTAAACTGCATGGTTTCAATGGGGAAAAAATACGTATTGTTTCTTTGGTTTTAAATGTATTTTTTTACTTTGTGCCTATATTTTTAAACTAGTTTGTTACATCATTTGAAAAGGGAAGCCTATAGGAACCGGCTTGTATCGCACCCTTCGTTACTGGTAGGTTCGTATCCAACGGATCAAATTTGCACTTCGCTGGTTTGAAAAATTCATAAATCTCTACCAAACACCGCGGTCATCAAAAGATCCATCCAGCCTTAAAGCAACTGGGTTTTGCTTGAGAATTGGCGCTTTCTACAGAGACGAATAAGCTCGCACAGGTCCCTTGAAGTGTGATACACACAAAAACAGCGCTTACCATATAAATCAGCCAATTTTTTATTTTTTATGCAGTAAGTTAGTTTCCGCTCCTCTATGTTATTACCCAATTGCGTCTGTGGTATCAATAGAGTATTTATAAACACTTTGGTCGATTGGCAGTTGTTTCAAGAGATCCACTCATTTAACATACAGTGTGATGTCAGTCAGGTAGAGCCAATAATAACACGGTCAGGCGCCGCGGGCACTTCACACATCTCATGAACTAATCTGTGACGTCATGCCGCCTCATCATCCATCACTAACACCGGCTTAGAAACATCCTCAGAGAGTATAGTTGCATCAATGATGCAACTGTCTATGTGCTTCTTGTTAGTTTCTATATAATCTATATTCTATAATATATATATTGGAAAGACACTGAATGATAGAGTACGTAATGATTGGGTGATGAACGAGTGTGGTATAAAAGAGAATATGAGAATGAAAGTACAAAAAAGTACGATAAGATGGTTCGGACATCTCGAAAGAATGGATGATGAACGACTAACGAAGAAAGTGCACAAAGGAAATGTCAGAGGAAAGCGCGGAAGGGGAAGGCCGAGGAAAGAATGGTTAGACCAAATAGGTGAGATTGCGAAAGAATGTAATCTGCAGAGTGAGAATAAGAGAAGAGTATGTATGAAAAAGGTGATGAATATTGAGGAAATGAAAGTGGTTTGTAAGGACAGAAAAAAAGTGGAGGCGCATCTGCGGAGGTACCGGCCACCCTTAGTGGAACGGCGGCAGGATACAGTACAGTACAGTACTATAATATAAGTTGCAAAGATATTTTAACATTCAAGGCTCATATTGAATGCGTGCCCACAGACAGGCACATGTAGGTTCGCGCCTATACATTCTGTATGTGTGCATACAAATAAATAAAACCTCCTTATTGCCGCGTTTCCCTGAAACCGGGGTGGCATTTCCAAAACTGTACCAATTTTTACAGCACGGGAGTCAGCCTCAAACCAACCTATCAGTCAATCTAATCTAATACAATCTAAGTTGCAAAGATATGTTACATTGGAGATTCACATTGCATGCATTCTCAAAAGCAGACACGTACAAATTCGCGCTTGCGCATGTCGCATGTGAACCTACAACATAAAAACCAAATCTCAAATGGACATACACCCTGCAACTCCTGCCGACCTTCCCTGAAACAGGGTTGACATTGGAAAAATGAATAATTTTCTACAGCCGCATAATAAATAGTCAAGAAGCACAAATTTGGACCGGTCCGTAGCTCAGTGGTAACACTGCGGACTCTGAATGGGAAGGTTGTGGGTTCGAATCCCGGCGGAGCACAAAAAATATACCATTTATATTTTCAAACTTGCTCTTCGCTGGGTTGAAAAAATCATAAAACCTTTACCAATGACCGGTCACCAAAGGTCCATCCAGCCTTACAGCAACTGGGTGTTGCTTGAGTATCGGCGCTTTGTTGCGACGACCAAGCTCGTACACCTCTGCGGCACTACAACAACTGTCATAGACCCCTAGAGTCTTTAGAACCTAGGGAGTCTCCCGCACAGGATTTCTTAAAAAAAAAAAAAAGTTTTCGGTTGCAAGTTATAAATGAGCCGGTATAAGTTTCAGGTTCTTTAAATTACCACCTATGCTTTAAAAAGTGGTTCACTTTGCCAGTGTCACCCCTGTATCAGGGACAGCTCGGTAAGTTGCCCTATATGATGATGATGATGATGGATTTTTTCTTTCCTGTGGCGCCATTTATGGTCCAGGACAATCTCAAGGGCGCCACGGCTTCTGGAGAAAAGTAGTGTCTTCAGTCCCTTCCTGAAGGTGGTGGTAGGCTGGTTCGCGCGAACACCGATGGGCAAATTGTTCCAGGCAACCGGCCCGGCCACCGCAAAGCTCCTGTCTGCAAAATTTGATGTGTTCGCTCTTTTGGGCACTATGACCTTGTTGACAGCAGTGAGGGCAGAGCGTAGTGGTCGTTTTGAAGGCTTATCGACAGAGCATAGCTCAGCGAGACATGGGGGTGCCGTGCCGTTCAGGGCCCTATGTACAGTGAGACACAACCTAAATTCTACCCTCTCTCGGACCCTCAGCCAGTGCATTTCTCTCAGCAATGGCGAAATATGGCAGCTCTTTCCCTGTCGAAAAATTGCCCTGGATTGAAAGCCATTTGCAGCCGATCAAATAATTTCTAATATGTGCAGCTCATTTGTGTGGTTGCGTATTCATGTCCAGATGCTGAAAGAGTCGATAATCGCTTGATTGGCTGTCACTTTTGTATTCGTGTAGGAGAGGTCATGGTATATGGATGACGCATAAAATAATATGTTTGGGCAACATGGAATGAACATCTGATTAGCTCGTTTTTTCCGCTTTACTCGTGTAGGGATTAACAAGCCTGCTACTCTAGCACACCTAGCGGCAGAATTTCCGCAATATATTTAGATATTTAGATCATTGAGTAATAACATAGAGCAGAGGCTCCCTAACTTTTATTTCTGATAGACCCCAGGACATGAAAGACACTGAAAGATAGAGTGAGAAACGAATGAATGCCAAAGAAGTGTGATGCGATGGTTTGGACATATTGAAAGGATAAATGAAGACCGACTGACAAAAAAGTGTATAAACGGCATGTTATAGGTAAGCGTGGAAGGGGAAGATCTAGGAAAGAATGGATTGATCAGATAAGTGAGATTGCGAATGAATGGAATTTACAGAGTGGAAACAAGAGAAGAGCATGCATGAAAAGAGTGATGAAATTAGATGAGATTAAAGAAGTATGTTAGAACAGAGTCAAGTGGAGGCACTTGTGTGGAGGTACCGGCCACCCCTAGAGGAATGGCGGCAGGATAAAAGACAAGACAAGACCCCCTTCTTCATAGATTCCAAAATTTTGGGGGTTCTGGCAGACCCCCTAAAAATTGTTGCGGGTTTTTGTCTAAAAATATCGCTGATGAAGTAGATACGCAGTTTTCATAGTTCATATTTTTGTCCGTAAAAATACTGTCGACGGGGGGAGGGGGGGTAGACACGCAATTTGATAGATGATGGGTGGCCGCAGGCTTGTATATTTTTTGTAGACCCCCATTTTTATTTCACGTCAATGTAGACCCCCATCGAGTATCCCATAGACCCTCAGTGGTCATAGAGAGACAGAAACTTACTGCATTGATCTACCACATTTGTCTCAGTCCTGTCAAACGTTGCAGTTGTGTCTATAATCTAAGTTGCAAGGATATATTCATTCAAAGCTCTCAGATGTATGCCCACAAACAAACACGTGTAGTTCGCGCTTACAAATGCTGATTGTGTACTTACAAATAAAATCCAAACTCAAATGAACATAAGCCCTGCAACTCTTGCCGACATTCCCTGAAACAGGGGTGACATTGGCAAAGTGAACCATTTTTTACAGTATGGGTGGTCAGCCTCGTACCAACCTATAAGTCAAGGAATCATACATAATTTGTTTTTACGTGTCAAATTGTATGTTTTCTTGCTTTCTCCATTTTTTTTTTGTTTTGACACACAATTACAGCGCATGACAATGTCTTAAAAGAATGCATTTTCCTTTAAAATTCGTCAATTTTATCGATCACAAGATTATACCGCATGCGTCTATGTTCGGACTGCTCCGGGCAACATACGAGTCTGTCGATTAAAAATAGGTGGCCACCCTACCGATATTTTAGAATGTGCTTTAGGCTGGTTTTAGTGGCGCGCTGACAGCTACGCGCCATTCTAAAACGCTTCCTACAAGTTCATATATTTTGCGGTCAGCACGACTCTAAACCAGCCTTAGAATACAAAAAGTTTGAGAGCCTCTGGTGTAAACTTTAGACTCTAAAATGTGAAATACTTCATAGTTCCAAACTAAAAGCTTTATAGTGGTCAGTCAAAGAAGCATTTCAACCGCTTTCAATCTGTGTTGAATTCATCAGCAAGGCTCTTATTTGGGATATCCAAATTCGCTCACATCACTCCGCTGTTAAAAAAACTACATTGGCTTCGTTTTCCAGAGAGGGTGGTCTACCGTGTTTGTCTGATGGTATATAAAGCCATCAATGGCTTGGCTCCACCTTATCTGACTGACATGATTTCGCCTGTTGAGATGGGTGTGAGGAGGCAGACACTCAGATCCACGGGCGATGGTGCAATCAATTTGGTTCAGCCGCATCGTCAGATCCGTACAAATTTTGGAGACCGTGCTTTCCGTGTTGCGGGTCCGGTGGAGTGGAACAGACTGCCACCCGGAGTGAAGAACTCCAAATCTGTGGATGTATTTCGCGGAGCTCTCAAGACGCACCTTTTCAAAAAGTCTTATCCGTGATCGGAGAGGGCCCTTGAGGTGTGACACACACAAAAACGGCGCTCTCTTATCATATGCAATTTAAAATAAATAAGCCTGACATATATATATAAGCGTATCTGCATTTTGTATGAAATGCATATTTCTCAATTTGCGGTTTATTAATTTTTTGCTAAAAATATAACAGGATCGTGACGAACAATTTAGTCCAAAATAAAATGCCGACATTCAGGTGACCTTTTTGATGAAATGAATTATTTTATGAAAATATTAGCAAGTTTTTTATGAAGATAATTATTATTTTCTCCGTTAGATATATCGCACGCTTAATCATAAAGAGCAATAACTCAAAAATTGGGAAAATCGATATTTTGTAATAAAACGCAAGAACAATGCGAGAAGAATAGGTAGAATGCGACAGCCGTTCAATTTGGACGAATATGACCGAGATAAAACATCGGTCGCCTTTTTCATCCCATACAAGTTGTACCTACTGGTTGTCTGAACTTCAAACGTGATTTCCCAACATTCTTATTTTTTGAGTTATTGTGCGATATATTTTTTCCAACACGATTTTTGTGTTGTCCAATCATCCTTACTTGATTGGAAGGTAGAAGGTGCGAATCCCGGCAGAGCACAATTTTTTATTTTATTATTTTTTTTTTTATGCCACTCATTTTTTTTTATCCACACTTTTTATTGCCGACTCCCCCCCGATATTTGCCCGATTTATTTTATATTTATAATTTAATAATTTTTTTTTTTTTTTTTTTAATACCTTAACGATTATGATAATGATTTGATTGTTTTAAATATTTGACATTTTTATTTTGACATTTTTATGTACTTACACTTTATATAATAATTGTTATTATTTAATATAATTAATCTATTTTTGTAATTAATAAACCCCATGTTCGCCAATATAAACGCAGTTCCACTCTGCAGAAAAACCGCCATAAACTTGCTCAGAGAGAATGAATGGGTGTTTGGAACTTGGAATGTCAGAAGAATGAATGAGTGTAAGGAGAAGGAAATCGTGAATGTGATGAATGAAAAAAGAATACAAGTGATGGGTGTGACAGAGACAAAAATGAAAGGGAATGGTGAAAAAGTATTAATGAATGGTGAACTGTATATCTGGTCAGGTGTGGAAGATGGGAATGAAAGACAGGGTGTGGGTGTGGTTATAAGTGAGAATGTAAAAGGATGCATAACGGGCTACCAAAGAATCTCTCCAAGAGTTTTGACTGTTAAACTCAAAACAAACAGGATGAAAATTTTCTTGGTGGCCTGTTATGCACCTGTAGATTCAGAGTGTATGGACGTGAAAATGAGATTCTGGAATGAGTTGAATGCAGTTGTGCGCGAAAGCAAGAAGAATGAATACATTATAATTTTGGGAGATATGAATGGATGGGTAGGTACGCAAAGAGATGAGTGTGTGAAAATTGTTGGTCCTAGTGGACGAGGTGTAGTCAATGATAATGGGCGACACCTGATAGCTTTGTGTGCAGAGCACAGCCTTTTTGCATCAAACACATGGTTTCGACATAAGGATGTGCATCTGTACACAAGGCAGATTGTGGGAAGTCGCACAATCATTGACTACATCTGTGTGGATGAAAGACTGAGAGGAGCCGTAAGAGATAGCCGTGTCTATCGTGGGCCTGAAATAGGCAGTGACCACTATCTCTTATGCGCTAAAATAATGATTGGAGAAGTAAGAAAGAAGAAACGTAAGAAGAAAGTAAGAAAGCCAAGAATAAAAGTAGAAAGTCTGAGTGATGAAAATGTGAAAGTGAAGTATAAATCAGAAATACAAAAAAAGTTAAGTGTGAATGAACTTGAAAAGAATGTTAATGAAAAAGATATTGAAAGCATGTGGAAGTTTATGAAAGAAGGAATGATTGAATGTGCTCGAAAAGTATGTGGAGAAACGAAAGGTGGAAGATTGAAAGGGGATGCCTGGTGGAATGCTAAAGTAAAAGAGGCTGTGAAAGTGAAGAAGGAATGTTACAAAAAGTGGCTGAACGACAGGAATGATAGAAAGCTAGAAGATGAATATAAGATAGCCAAGCAAATGGCGAAGAATGTAGTTTATGAAAGCAAAGCGAATGAACAGAGAAAGATTGATGAAAAAATGAACAGGAGTTTCACCGACAGTAGGAAGGAATTCTGGAGATGGGTCGGTGCCAATAGGAATAAAGATTCTGCATTGACCACCCCAGGAATCAAAAGTGCTGTTGGTGAGATGGTATGGGAGAAGGATGAAGTATGTAAGAGATGGAAAGAATATTTTGAAGGGATTTTTGGTCGGGGCGAAAGAATTTTGTTTAGAAAAATGACAGAAGAGAATGAATTTAGGATTTTGAAAGAAGAAATAAAAGTATCTATTGAATGTTTGAAGAATGGAAAGTCTGCTGGGTTTGATGGAATAAATGGTGAAATGTTGAAAGCAGGAGGTGAATGCGTGATAGATTGGATGTACGAATTATGTAAGCTTTGTGTGAATGCAGGAGTAGTACCGATGGATTGGAGGAAGGCAGTCATTGTTCCCATTTACAAAGGTAAAGGGGACAAAAAAGACTGTCAGAACTTCAGACCAATCAGTCTACTCAGTATACCAGGAAAAGTCTTCTGTAAGGTGATTATAAAAAATGTGATTCTGACTACTAGTGAAAGGATTTTCGATATACAGTCCGGCTTTATGGCCGGTAGAGGCTGTGTTGATCAGATTTTTACTCTACGACAACTTGTTGAAAAACAATTGTCGGTGAGGCGGAAGCTGTTCACGGCCTTTGTAGATCTGGAAAAGGCTTTTGACTCAGTAGACAGAGGTATGTTATGGGATGTTTTGAAAGCATACGGAGTGAATGGGGCTCTCCTAGGTGCGGTGCATGCAAACTATGAAAATAGTACAGCATGTGTTCGTATTGATGATGAGTATAGTGAATGGTTTGAAGTTTTTAAGGGTGTAAGGCAAGGATGTGTGATGAGCCCATGGCTATTTAACATAGTCATGGACAAGTGTGTTCGAGATGCTAGACTTGATGATTGTGGATTAATGATAGGAGAGGGCAAAGTGAGTGTTCTACTGTATGCGGATGATGCTGTTCTTGTATCGGACTCAGCAGTAGAATTGCAAACGATGCTCTCTAGATTGAACGAAGCTCTGCTAGGTAATTATTTGAAATTGAATGCAAGTAAGACGAAAGTTTTGATTTTTGAAAGAAATGAAGAAAATACGAACTACGAATTTAGAATAAACGGAATGAATGTTGATGTGGTAAATGAGTTTGTATACTTGGGAAGTAAGTTTGAGAAAGATGGAAGAATGACAGGTGAACTTGAAAGAAGAGTAATGAAGGGCAGGTGTGTACTGGGTGCCACAGCTTGTATCGCCAAAAATCAAAACATTTCTAAAAATGCTCGATTGGCGGTACGCAGTGGCATACTTTTACCCACCTTGATGTATGGAAGCGAGGCCTGGACGGTGAATGAAAGTGAAATTAGTAAAGTCCATACTGTTGAAATGGACTTTCTAAGAAGTATGATTGGGAAAAAACGGAGTGACAGGGTGAGGAATGATTTTGTAAGAAAAGAATGTGGTGCAAAAGAAAGTGTGAAAGTGAAGATTAAAAGAAGTTTGTTAAGATGGTTTGGGCATATGGAGAGAATGAATGAGGAAAGACTGACGAAGAAAGTATATGTTGGTAGAATAGATGGATGTCGTGGTAGAGGAAGACCGAGAAAGGTATGGATGGACCAAATATCCGAAATTGCGAATGAATGGAATATCCAGAGTCATAATAAAAGAAGAGCTTGTATGAAGAAGGTTATGACTCTGGAGGAAATGAAAGAAGTATGCAAGGATAGAAAGAAATGGCGGTTGATCTGTGATGTTGGCGGCTAGGGTTTGTTAAAGTGAATTTGGTTTTATGATTTAGTTTTTTATGTCCATGTATATATTGTTATTTTTATTCTTTGATTTTAAAAAATGTAATTTGTCATGTATGTTCCTTGACTTATAGGTTGTTATGCGGCTGACCACCCATAATATAAAAATTGGTTCACTTTGCCAATGTCACCCCTGTTTCAGGGAAGGACGGCAAGAGTTGCAAGGCTTATGTTCATTTGAGATTGGGTTTTTATATTGTAGGTCCACATGCGGCATGTGTTAGCGCGAAATTATACATATCTGCTTGTGGGAATGCATTTAGTATAAATCTTAAATGATATATATCTTTGCAGCTTAGATTAGATTAGATTAGATAAAAAAATAGATTTGTGGAAAGGAATGCAATCCACCAACCTATTTTGCCTGGCCAGTTGTCTTCATGAGAAAGTAGAAGCTTGTGTGCATGCAACGGCATCTGTTGAACCAGGGTCGAAGTTATCGTCGCGGGATTCGAACTAACGTTATCCTGTGCCAAATAACCTGACTTGATCCCCGCGGCCATAACACCGACAAAAGTGTATATTTTATTTTTCAAACATGCTCTTTGTTGGGTTGAAAAATTAATCTACCATCACCAAAGACCGGTCACCATAGGTCCATCCAGCCACTTAAGTGATTGGCGTAAGGCCGCCCCCTTTCCTGTAAAAATAAATATGTTTCACTCGCCACATACGAAACCGTTCGGGGATAACGCGGCAAAAAAATGCACAAAAAACAAAACGCCAGATACATTTTATCTAATCTAAGTTGCAAAGTTATATAACATTGTGGATTCATATTACATGCATTCTCACTAGAACACTAGACACGCACAAGTTCGCGCTTGCGCATGCCGCACTTGAACCTACAAAATAAAAACCAAATCTCAAATGGACATACACCCTGCAACTCCTGCCGACCTTCCTTGAAGCAGGGGTGACATCGGAAAAGTGAACCATTTTCGACAGCATAGATAGTCAGCCGCATACCTACCTTAATTCCATATTCTTATTCTTATTATTATTGTTCTTTAGCACGAAAGTACAATTTTGTTAAATGTTTTTTTATCTCTGTAGCTGTTTCCGGCGAGTCGCGGTTGTCGCTATTTGCCAATAGGGAAGTATCACATATTTTTACTTTCTTGCTATCTTGTATTCCTTGACTTATAGGTTGGTATGAGGCTGACCACCCATACTGTAAAAAATGGTTCACTTTGCCAATGTCACCCCTGTTTCAGGGAATGTCGGCAAGAGTTGCAGGGCTTATGTTCATTTGAGGTTTGGATTTTATTTGTAAGTACATAATCAGCATTTGTAAGCGCGAACTACACGTGTTTGTTTGTGGGCATACATCTGAGAGCTTTGAATGAATATATCCTTGCAACTTAGATTATAGATATAGATTATTGCTATAGCCGAAGGCTATAAAGAAAGTTATGATTTGGTGTGAAAAAAAAATTTCGAGGTTTTCACGGAAATGAGTTGTCCTGGTGCAGGACATGCCAAAAAACACTATCTTTCAAAAACGTCCGTCTGTATGTATGTATGTATGTATGTATGTATGTATGTATGTATGTATGTATGTGTGTGTGTCACTTTCCAAAGTATAAGACCTAGAGATACCAAATTTTGGCTACATCAATTTTTTTGGACATGTATTAAGTGTGAATAACATGGCATTACACCAACTTGAAAATTCAAGATGGCTGCCATACAAAAAAAACATAAAATTGCACTTTTCTCAAAAACGGCTCCAAGAATTTTTCTTAAATTTTCAGAGTTGCCACTAATTAATTTTAAACTTAATAAATTAGTTATGGCAACACTCTTACTAATCTGTGTCTATGGGCTGCCATATGAAAAAAACAAACGATTGTGATTTTCTCGAAAGTTAAGGGGTCAACAAAAGAATAATGATCTACAATATTATGGACAACATAAATTTCTACAAATTTACAAAAAAAATTTTTTGAAAAAATATATATAAAGCACCGTTTACACGACCTGAAATTTTAAATCGAAAATATTACAAAAACCTATTAAAATGCAAGATATTTAAATTTGTTTTAGATTTGATAGAAAGAACAAGCTTATCACTTTAATTCGTAACCATTTTTTTTTTACTTTTTTGAAAATTCAAGATGGCTTCCGAAGAGCTGAAAATTTAAAATGCGATTTTCTCAAAAACGGCTCCGACGATTTTTCTTATTTTTTTTGTGAATCCATTTATATAATAGTGCTATCTAATAATTATAATCATTTCTTCATCATAATCTCGGTTTAGGGAGTTGCCATATAAAAGAAAAAAATAATGGAAAAATTCTCGGCAGTTAGAGGGTTAATAAAAAAGTAATGTAGTACAAATGTAAAATAATAATAATAACCTATATATTGCCATCATTATTTTTTCCAAAAAGTGAATCAAAAGTATAGCCGCCATACAAAGTGAAAATTTTCCATACAAAATGTAATAGCAATTTTCTGGGTAGTCAAAGGGTTAAAAATAGATAAAAGGCTGCGATTCTTAAAATTTTATAAATACCAATAATAATCAGTCGTTCCTTTTTCAAAATATAACTAAAAAGTTTACCCACCATACAAAGTACTAGTTTGCATACAGAAGGGTTCAATGACCATCTATAATAATCTAGAATATAAGTTGCAATGAAATATAAACATTCAAAACTAATATGAAATGCATGCCCACAAACAGGTACGTGTAAGTTCGCGCTTACGAATGCTGAATTTGTACTTACAAATTAAACCAAATCCAAATGAACATAAAACCTGCAACTCTTGCCGACCTTCCTTGAAACAGGGGTGACATTGACAAAGTGAATTATTTTTTACACTTTGAGAGGACTGAGAAATGCGAGAAAATTGAGATAAGACTGAATGAAAAAAGAGTGGAGGTCGTGAAAGAATTTGATTATCTGGGAAGCGAGTTTGAGTCGAATGCGAAATTGACGAAATAATTGGAAAAGCGCGCTAGTAGAGAAAGAAGTGTAATGGAAACGATTGGAAGAATTGCAAGAAATAGGAAACTTACGAAGAATATGAGATTGGCGGTCCACAATGGCATATTGGTTGGTGGAAGTGAGGCTTAATGAATGTGAGCTGAGTAAAGTATGTAAGTACGGTTGAAATGGCTTACCTGAGAGCAATGGCTGGAAAGACACTGAGTGATAGAGTACGTAATGCTTGAGTGATGAACGAGTGTGGTATAAAAGAGAATATGAGAATGAAAGTACAAAAAAATACGATGAGATGGTTCAGACATCTTGAAAGAAAGGATGATGAACAACTAACGAAGAAAGTGTACAAAGGAAATGTCAGAGGAAAGCGCGGAAGGGGAAGGCTGAGGAAAAAATGGTTAGACCAAATAGGTGAGATTGCGAAAGAATGGATTCTGCAGAGTGAGAATAAGAGAAGAGTATGTATGAAAAAGGTGATGACAGCAAAAAGTGGAGGCGCATCTGCGGAGGTACCGGCCACCCCTAATGAAACGGTGGCAGGATACAGTACAGTACAGTACAGAGGTCAGCTTCATACCAACCTATGAGTCGAGGATCTTTCTTGTGTAATTGGTACTTTTTCAAATAAATCAACAAAATATTTATATTCATTTAAGTATTTATATGCCTATATCCATATTGTGCGAGTATGCAGGTACACACCGCGGTGGAATAAAATTGATTTATTATTGATATATTATATTTTTATTGAAACGGCATTAGCTGGTAGATGATTCTAGCTTTACATACGTCATACAGTGGGTTAATTTTTGCAAGAAAGTCGAGTACAGATTCTGTGCAATTTATTTTCATTGTATAAAATGGTAGAATACATTTTTAAAAATGCATCTGCGTTTTCAAAAGAAAAATATCTTGCTTAGTTTTTAAACTACAGCTCTTTAAAATTAGCATATTCTCGATTTCCGGAAAAAAGGTCATTTTGTTTATTTAGGTAGATATGACGCCGATGCATTTTCGGAGTGTAGGTATCGGCGGGCCCAGTGGCGAATCTTGACGTCATTTTGACGTCAAGATTCGCGAAGTCGAACGCGCTGCGTTTTGGCGCGACTAAAATTCACCGCATTTTATTTTTTTAAATTATCAATGTTAGTTTTATTTTTACTACACAAAAAATATATGGTTGTGATCCTTGAAATGTTCTGTACAGAACCATTTTATTTTCAACCGTTTTCCCTACCACTGCAACTACCCTATTTAAAATGTCAATATTTAACGGAGAGATATATTTCCCATGATCGTTATCTGTCTACTAAGCTACACATATAGTGTACCTTCAAAGGTAAAACTGAACAAGTGACATAATTAAGTGTATAGGGTTTTTTTTCTATTTTATTTCAAGTAGAATTTTTAATTTTGTATTTGTTTTTAATAATAATAATAATATTAGGATGATTTATTTGGTGAGCGCTGTTTTTTGTGTATCACACCTCAAGAGCCCTCTGCGAGCTTGGTCGTCGCTGTAGAAAGCGCCGATTCTCAAGCAAGACCCAGTTGTTGTAAGGTTGGATGGACCTTTCAGTGACCGGTCTTTGGTAAAGGTTTATGAATTTTTCAACTCAGCTAGGAGCACATTCGAAATTTAAATGGTATATTTTTGTGCTCCGCCGGGATCCGAATCCACAACCTTCCATTTACGAGTCCGAAGTGTTGCCATTGGACTACGGACCGGTCCAAGATATGTGAGGGTTTTTCCTCTGTCCTGCTGATTGACACAATTAATAATGTAACAGCCACTTTAATATGTTTACTTTTATTCCTTTCACAATGTATACACAATAAACCACAGCACAATAATATTAATTATTCTTAATTACACATGCTTGTGGCTCTCACGCCAGGCAAGCTTCTTCCCTCCTTCTGCATTCTTTTGTTTTCCTTTTTCCATTCAAATTTAAATACAATGTTCCATTCTACCAAACAAACAAACTCATCTCGTTACAGATACCAGCGACACGCGGTGTACCTGAGCGGTAACCCATCCAAGTACTATCCGCGCCCAATGTCGGGAACCAGTGCTTTCAATATGGTAACGTCGTTGACAAAATGTTTGTACATATTATTTGTTTATTTCTAAATATATGCATTTTCTTGTGTATGTTTCTTGACTTATAGGTTTGTATGCGCGGTTGACTGACCACCCATGCTGTAGAAAATGGTTCACTTTGTCACCCCTGTCACCCGTCACCCCTGTGTCAGGGAAGGTCGGCAAGAGTTGCAGAATCTGCGTCCATTTGAGTTTTTGTTTTTTTTTATTTTAACGGCTCACATGCGACATGTGTAGAAGCCATAGTAGAAGCACTAAGGGGACGAAATACCTCATGAATACTAACAGATTAAAATCTGAACCTCAAATGAACATAAGCGTGCAACTTTTGCCGACCTTCCATGAAACAGCAGTGTCATTGGTATAGTGAACCCTTTTTACAGTATGGGTGGTCAGTCTCATAGGTAACAACATTTCGCAATAAATTGAGATATTTTTCAACTCTGTCCCCTAACTCCCTCAATCAAGCTCCTTCACTTACGTAATAATCCCTCCTTTTCCTCATTCCTTTCCATTTTACTTTTAATTTTCTTTTCTTACACCTTGATTCTTTTTTTTTTTGACAACTTGTGCCTTTTTGTTTTTTGTTTTGCTCTTTTTTTGTCTTTTTATTTTCTTGTCTTTTCAATTTTGTATTATATATCGATTCCTTGACTTATAGGTTGGTATGAGGCTGACCACCCATACTGTAAAAAATGGTTCACTTTGCCAATGTCACCCCTGTTTCAGGGAATGTCGGCAAGAGTTGCAGGGCTTATGTTCATTTGAGGTTTGGATTTTATTTGTAAGTACACAATCAGCATTTGTAAGCGCGAACTACACGTGTTTGTTTGTGGGCATACATCTGAGAGCTTTGAATGAATATATCCTTGCAACTTAGATTATAGATTATAGATAGATTATAGTGTAGATGTAGATGTTAAGATGTAGGACTGAGTATGAACCTGGCAAAAACCAAAGTAATGGGCACACAAAACTTTCAAATTAGGATTGAGGGCAGCAGTATCGAGGATGTCCAAGAATACATATACCTAGGTCACAGTATCCGAATAGATAAGAAAAACCAGACTGCTGAGCTTAGAAGAAGGGTTGGATTAAGCTGGGCTGCATTCGGAAAAATGGGATATATTTTTAAAAAACGGAAAATACCCATAAACCTGAAAAAGAAGGTGTATGAACTATGTGTGTTGCCAGTAGCTACATATGGCCTAGAAACAGTAACTCTCACAAAACAAAGTGCCGAGAAGTTAAGAACGACCCAAAGAGCCATGGAAAGAGCCATGTTAGGACTCTCCCTTAGAGATAGAGTCAGAAATGAAACGGTGAGAGAAAATACAAAGGTCACTGACATAATCCACCGTGTAATGACTCAGAAATGGCAGTGGGCGGGACATGTAGCCAGAAGTCCGGATGACAAATGGACAAAAAGAATGCTGACTTGGAGACCTCGAACGACGAAGAGAAGTGTAGAGCGACCACAGTTGAGATGGAAGGATGACCTGGACCGGCATGCTGGCGCGACCTGGACGCAGATTGCACAAGACAGGTCGATATGGAAACAGATGGAGGAGGCCTTCGTCCAGGAGTGGACGGAAATGGGCTAAAGAAGAAGAAGAAGAAGATTATATATCAATACTAGCTCAGCATACTGATCAAATTATTATTCTATCTCTATAATTTTAAATAGAAGAAACAATTTTGGCTTATAGTAATTTTAAGAACACCATTGTAATCACTTTTATAAAGCTGCAGTTTTCTCAAATAAATAAATTAAAAAAAAAGTATTCTCGGTTCTTCGGATGTTCCAGTATTTTCAGTGGCCACTTAATATGTGGGTCGCGATCCATTTTTATTTCTTTTTACGGCTTTTGCTGTTTCAAAATAATACCTTCGAATGCTTTCTCAAAAATAGCACGTCTCTCGGCCGGGCGCGTAAACAGCCGCCATGTTGGTAGCTCGTAAATAAGGCGGGAACTTCTGCATTATAACGCAAACAACAAGAAGTGCTTTATAAACCAGCGATCCACAACCATTCACTTAGAATTTACTGTAACTTTTACTATGTGGCCATTTCGCTAGGGTTGGCCAAATTACCAAATCACACAGTAGCGGCTAGGGTTTATTAAATTAGAATTAGTTTTATGTTTTTTCTTTTTTTTTTTTTTTAAACAAGAATACAACAACATTAAATAGAATTTTGCACATATTTAAGATATTTTTTACATTTCATGTCGCCTATTACTGTATTCTACAATTGTGTATTTCAACTTACAAATCATGCCAGGTAAATAAATACAAAGTAAAGAAAAACAAAAAGAAGCAACACCCAAAACCAAAAACAAATAAATATACAAATCAAAATAGAATATAAGAAATGAAAAATAAAAAAAATCTCGCCCTCATGATGGGATAGGGAAAGAAAGGTCAGGAGAAAGGGAAGGGAGTAGAAATACAATGCGCACACCAAACACGTCAATGATGATTAATAAGCAATAAAAACAAAATAGGAATTGGGAATGATTAAAAATTAGAAATGAGATAAAAAAAATAGTTTTGATGTCCATAGATATTTTTATTTATTGATTTAAAAATGTAATTTGTCGTGTATGTTCCTTGAATTATAGGTTGGTATGCGGCTGACCACCCATGCTGCAAAAATGGTTCACTTTCGCCAATGTCACCCCGGTTTCAGGGAAGGACGGCAAGAGTTGCAGGGTGTATGTCCATTTGAGATTTGGTTTTTATGTTGTACGTTCACGTGCGGCATGTGCAAGTGCGAACTTGTACTGTCTTGTAAAAAACTGGAAGTCTCATCACCACGGCCATTCTTCCCTACCGAATTTTGATATTATTTGTATGAAAACTAATCAACTGTTCACTTGCGGCCATCTTGGATTGATAGGTCTTCATCATAGGTCTTCATACAATTGCATCATTAGTTTGTCAAAGCGTGGGCTCAACGGACGTTTAAAATGTTTAAGAATAGCCCCGTTGGAATTTTATTTTGGACTTGAAATCAGGACCTTGTTAATATTATCGTAATCTATCAAAATCTGCTGCGGTGGTTTGCATCATACCTGATAAAAAGATCTCAAGCGGTTGTTCTTGGTGGCTGCAAGTCGGACTTCTTTAGTATTCCGTCTGGTGTCCCCCAGGGCTCTCACCTCGGACCGCTTCTTTACAATGTATATGTCTATGACATTGAACAGTGTTTTAATTTTACAAAATGTTTATTATATGCTGATGATACTAAAATTTACTTAGGAATTAATAGCATTCAGGACTGCATGAAGCTGCAGGATAATTTGGACAACCTTACACATTATTGTATTAAAAACAAATTAGATCTTAATGTATCTAAGTGCCATAAGATATCTCTTACCCGCAAGACAAACCCCTTAAAGTTTAATTATCAACTCAAGGGTGAATACCTTGACACTGTGACTGGGGTGAGGGACCTTGGTGTTTTTATGGATGCTAAATTAATTTTTGATGCCCATATTTCCTCTACCACCGTTAAATCTTACAAAATGCTGGGATTTATTTTAAGGACCTGTGAGCCCTTCAGGGGTTCTAATGCCGTTAAGATGGCCTATTGCGCGTATGTTCGCAGTAGGCTTGAATTCGCTTCACCTATTTGGAATCCACAGTACAGTGTTTATAAGGAACAAATAGAAGCTATACAAAAGAAATTTCTAAAGCATCTAAATTACAGGGAACATTTAACTTTTAATAATTATCATGATGCTTGCCGTCATCACGGTTTTATGTCCCTAGAAGCCCGTCGAACGCTATTAGATATGGCTTTTCTGTACGATATAGTACACGGCCATATTGACTCCACCGTTCTATGTGAGGGGCTCACTTTGCGTGTACCTACAAGGCGCACTAGGTTAAATTCACTTTTTTATACGGGAGCGCACACTACAAATTATGCCAGGAACTCGACTTTAACGAGAGCTATGTTTTGTTATAACTCAAATTTTAATCACCTGGACATTTTTTGTTTGTCCAAAAACGCATTTCTTCAAGGGGTGCGGATGTACTACTTGAGAAAATGCAAAACTGATTGAATGGCATCCTCTTCCCCTTCCATTGTCCTTTCTATCCTATTTTCCCAAATCTTCTCTGATAAAAACCTCCGCATTCATATTATTTTTCTTTTGTTCTTTTCGTTTGCTGTTACATTTGCTGTAGACAAGCTTTTATTGTAATTATTTTTATTTAAGAAAACTATTATTGGCCTTATATGTATTTATTATAAATCTTTACTTGTTTCATGTGTATGTGCTGTTGTTTTCTGTAATAAATAAAAAAAAAAAAAAAAAAAAA
Source organism: Agapetus fuscipes (assembly GCA_951799405.1). NCBI lineage: Eukaryota > Metazoa > Arthropoda > Insecta > Trichoptera > Glossosomatidae > Agapetus > Agapetus fuscipes. The sequence goes on from OX637343.1 coordinate 1,915,023, forward strand.
AAAAAAAATTAAGTAGGTAAGGTCAACCGGGGCTATTGCGTCACAATACTTTGAACGGCATATTCATATGATTAAAACAAACATATTGTGCATCATTTTAAGCTATAAGTTATGGTAAAAGTTAGGAATTTTTATCTAATTTCATATTTTTATACCATATAATGACATTTTAAATAACTTCTATATGTAAATGACGTTTCTATAAAAACTGGGATTTTTAGACGCAATAGCCCTAGATGGGGCGAAAGCGTCATTCACTTGTATTATGTAATTGGAAGACCTAATAACAATGATAATCACAATAATTTATAAAAATATTAGTTTTATAGTATAGTATTATCTTGTACTCCAAATTCTAGCCTTTGTTTAGGGAAAGTAGTCGAACAAAAATATTCGGGGCTATGGCGTCTAATTTTCGTAGTTTCTCGTAGACGCATTCGCCCCATCCTAGATTCCAGGGCTGCCAAACATTTTTTTTAGATAAGAATGAAACAACTTTGAAATTACGTATCATTTATTAGAGCAACGGAGTATGACGGCATTTTGCCCGTCTCATTACAATCATTACAAAAATAAAGAATTTAAAGCGCGTGAGATCTTTTAAGAGCCAATAGAGTGAATAAGTCCAAAGCAGTATTCTGGGTTTTTAATGTCCATTATGAAAAGTTCATTTTAAAAATTTGTTACTGTCAGAATAAAATAAAGAAATCAATAATTTACAGGTTACCTAAATAAAGTTTTAAGCTTTCACTTTCACTTTCATGGTCGGTTTTAGATGGTTTAGTTTTTCTCGGGTTAGACCATGTTCTATAAGCAGTAATTTTGTCTGCCGACGTTCCCCGCTCGTGGGAACGAAACGTCGGCAGACAAAATTACTGCTTATAGAACATGGTCTAACCCGAAAAAAACTAAACCATTTACAGGTTACCTGTTTCCAAAAATAATAAAAGTTAAAAAAAAAACTTTGTTTTCCATTATTTTAAATTTAAATCAATAACAAAGTTATTTTTCTTTTTATATTTTAAGATGAAGGATTACAAAGTAAATGCCTCTACAATCAATAAAAAACAAAATAAGTTATTTGAATTCTATTAAAATTAACACAAACTTATGAAATATTACAAAACAATGCTATCTGGGTTTATTGAATAACTTGAAAGATCTCATGCGTTTTTCAAATTTAACTTTCAAACTTCACTGAATGTTGTAATTTTTAAAATTTTCTTTAAACGTAACATGGCCTCTGCGGGATATATCAGGTTTCGTAAGGAACATTACAATGTCATCATCGTAATGTTTAACTTCCGATATATCTTCCACGTCTGGGCAATGGAAAGACATAAACCTACTGTTCTTTATTTTTCTCAAAAATTTCACGTTGGGTATATTCTCGTCATTGATAGAAATAATGTTCCCCACAAAATACTTAACAGACTTTTTTGTTGAAAATCTCACTAGTATCCAATCGTGAATTTCCGGATTCCTTTTGCCGACATACGGTTCAAATTCGTCATTGGCTACAATTTTTGCATCATTTTGCAATAAACAATCGTCATTTACATTTTCTGTCCTCAGCAATGAATCATCAAGGTCTTCCATTTCTGCGAAAAACTGTTCACGATAACTATCAAAATCTTCACAGGTTAGAGAAGATTCAGCAAAACTAATATCTGTTTCATCTTCAGATTCTTCATCGTAATCAACACACTTTTTTTGTTTTTTCACCCTTTTTTTAGATTTTTGATCAGTCTTTTTCTTCTTTGGTAGCTTAATATCAGATTTTTCTTCTACCTTTAAGCTCTCTTCTGATGATTTTGTACATTTTGCTTTCTTGCTAGATTGGGGATCTTTGTTTTCTTTTTTTGTGGGTTTTTTCTTACGTTCTTCTTTAATTATTTTTTCTTCCTCTTCCTTTTTTCTTCTTTCTAAAAACTCTTCCCTTGTAATTACTTCACAGCCTTTTGACACCTTTGTTTTTTTCAATTTAATTGTAGTATCACTTCGTTTTATTCTCTGCAATAGTAAAGATTCAAAAGAATAATTTTCTGAGGGAGACAAAATTCGATCATCAATAATCTTAATTATGGGTCTGTCATTCGAGTTATCAAATCGCATTCCTTGACTGTTCAAAGGCAATTTGGAAGACGCTGCTATCAGAGTTAGTTGAGAACTTGAGGTTTTATTGCCTTCTACAAGATCGTTGAGCGTTTTATTGTTTTCTTTCAATATGATATTTTGTGTATGCTCTTCAGGGTCATGACAACTGTTCATCCTGAGGAGCACCACTTGTAAACTGAGTTCTTTCAAAGAAGGAATCTGCTTTGTTTGTGTTTTAAATTGTTTGAATCTTTTCAATGATTCGGGGTCATATTTTTCTTCAGGTATCGTGTTTCTGTTGAATGGGTATATACCTCCTTTTTTAAAACCGTTCCGAATAATAAGTGGATTCAGTTCGCGCCACACTTCTCCAAGAATGCGACTAAATTCATCTTTTGGCAACTTCTTACCTACATGCAATCGTTGCCATTGCACAAGTTTTTCGTCCCAAGTGTTTTTCATTGATTTAAAAACTGACAAATCTAACGGTTGCAGTAAATGGCTTGCATGTGATGGTAACTTTATAATAGTCACTCCGCGTTTTTGTGCTTCTTCTAAAACTTTCAATTGAATATGGGTAGAATGGCCATCAAATATTAACAAAGCTGGTGGATCTTCGCTTAAATGCGGTATCACAGTATTGAACATGTACTTTTCAAATACTTTTGAATCAATCCAGCCATTTTTAGTGGCAGCATACGATGTGTTTTCGTATCCATTGCCTGACATCCAAAGGTCCCACATATTTTTTCCTCTATTTATTATTAATGGAGGCAATTTGTCACCAGCGGCGCTGGCTGTGAACAAGATCGTGACATTATCTTTACCAGATGACGCGATCGTTCGTGTACTGGCAAATCCACGGGCGCCAACTACTTTAGTTTTGTCAGGGTCATTCCCAAAACTTGACTCATCAAGATTCCAAATCTTTTCTGGTCTTCCTTTCAAACCCAATTCAATCAAAACCTCGTCAAGGATATCAAAGTAGTCATTAATTATAAAAGGATCGCATGCTACTTTCCTTGACATCTCCACTGCTTGTGGCTTTTTTAAGGACAAATTGTGTCTTTTTTTGAAGGCAGCAAACCAATCATACCCAGGCCTGTTGTTTTTAAATGGAGTTAAGTAATTATTTTGAATCACATGTGTGCTCACTAAATCCAGTGTTTCTTTGGAAGTAAGTCCGAATCCGTATTTTTCCATTACCCGTAGACCATTTGCAAGTTTGAGCTCATTTTCTCTGTCAATCACGGTAGGTGGTCCACGACACTCCTTTACGACACCTCTTCTGTTATTCACTCTATCACATATAGTCGTACGAGGAATATTGTATTTTTTTGCTGCTTGGTACGAGTTTAAATTACCACTTCTAACTTCATCTACAGCTTCTTTTAAAGTGTCAAGGTCGTATGTTGCTGTTGTTTTTCTTTTGTAGTGCCGCACCATATTGAAAATCTTAAAATAAAAAATCAGAATTAATGCAAATTACTGTAATATAAAATTAAAAGAATTTATCCCCGCCAAAAGAAAAAGCACCTACCCCACTTTACGTGAGAAGTTATCCCACATTAAAAAGGATAATGAGTTAAGATCATACTAAGTTTTGTCGACATCCGTTCATAGGTTTATATTGATACAAACAAACCGACAAACAGACACAAATTTTGAAACTATAGCTTTTGGTTCAGTAAAATAGCAATCAAACATTAAAAAAGTAAGTATGTAGGTATTATATCTAGTTGTCTAGTACCCATAGTACAAGATTTGCATATTTTGGGGCTAGTTGGCACTGTGTGGAATGTCCGAACATTATTATTATTACATTACAATGTAATTACAGATTTTTCATTATTCCATTATAATATGTACTTACCTAAAATCAAAAGGTTTAGGAGCCCTGATAATGGGGCTATTGCGTACCAATAGACGCAATCACCCCAACGGGACAGACGCAATAGCCTCAAAGCAAAAACATAGCCCACAAATTTTAAAATTACAAATTGTCAAAAGTCTTTAGCTAATTACGTAAAATAATGAAAACAGTATGTTAGCAATAAAACAATAAAAAAACTTACTTTATAAAATCTTCGATTCACTCAAAATGAACTGAGATTACAAAAGATTAAAATTCACGTGTTGGCACATAAAAAGTTCGAGACGAAATGAGAGATTTAAAATGGCGGGTCGATTAAAAAAGAAGAGCTCTGTTGCGACATCTATTGATGATTTTTTGTACTTTTAGTGCCAAAGACTAAAACAAGATGGCGTAAGTAGCTCTAAATTCCGCATTTCGTAAGATAATTCAAATAGATGCTTTAGCCCCGTAGACGCCATCACCCCGGTTGACCTTACATACTTTTTATCAAATTCCTCACGATTGCAAATACCCTATTATCGCTGCGTTGATCGCCACTCTTTCTGAGGCGCAAGAAGAACTAAATCAGAATATCATGGTTGGCCGCCACTGGCCTGAATATTTAGGTCAATGCAATGTGTATTTTGATGCTGTAAGTGTTATTCTTTTATTTGACGTCGGTGTGTGCAGAAATATCTTCATATATATAAGTTACAGGTGATAACGATTACACTTGTTCACATATATAACCTATACCTACATTATTTATATTGCATAAGTAGGTATTGCAAAAACTGGTCCACTTTGGGGCCGTCCATAAATTACGTCATCGATTTTTGTCGATTTTCGACCCCCCCCCCTACAATCATCCTATAGTCATTATCTAATGACCCCTCCCCCCGCTTGCTGTAATAATGGATGAGCTTAATAATTAATAATGTTATATATCTTACATAATATTATGTATATTTTGTAGAAAATGGTATTTACAAGAACGACGTCACTTTTGGTACTCGTACGTCATTTGCCATCATCCGCAGACCAGACCCCCCCCCCCTTAATTCGAATGACGTAATATATGGACGGCCCCTTTGCAGATGTCAGGGAAGCTCGGCAAGAGTTGCAGGGCTTATGTTTATTTGAGATTGGGTCTTATATTGTAAGCTCACATACTTATGTTGTAAGTCACATTCAAGCGCGAACTTGTAAGTTCGTGTCTACTTGTGGGATGCAAAACGAAACGCAACTAAGCTACACATATAGTGTAACTTCTTGCCACGTTATCCCCGAAGGGTTTCGAACCTATTTATTTTTACAGATAAGGGGGCCAGCCTCACACCAACCACTTCAGTTGATGTGGGGGTTTCCCGGTTCCCGAGGGGGCTGGTATTCATTTATTGTGAAGGCTGAGTAAACCTCGCCGGTATTTGATTTTGGTGTTTGAAATAAACACCGAAACGGGAAATCATTTCCGACACCCTCGTTGGGATTCGAACCCGGGCTCACGGCATGAAATGCAAGCACTCTACCAAATGAGCTATCGACCGGACTAGATAATATAAATCTTAAATATAATATATCCTTGCAACTTGCATTATAGATTATAGCTATGCAAGACTAATGGGTTGGTATGAGGCTGATCTTTGCCTACGTTACTCCTGTTTCAGGGAAGGTTGGCAAGAATTGCAAGTTCATTTGAGATAGAATTTTATGTTGTAGGTCCACATGCGACATGTGTACGCGCGAACTTATACGTGTCTGTACGTGTTAATGCATGAAATATGAATCTCAAATGTAATATATATAGATATTATTGCAACTTAGATTATAGATTATACAATTAATAATAAGAAAATTTTAATATTATATCTTTGGAACTTAGATTATACATTAAAGAAAATAAACATAAACAATCAATAGTCTAATCTAATCTAATCTAAGTTGCAAAATATATGTAACATTAAAGATTCATGCACTTTTACAAACAGACATGCACAAGTTCGCACTTAAACATGCCGCATGTGGTCCTACAATATAAAAATCCGAATCTCAAATGGACATACACCCTGCAACTCTTGCCGTCCTTCCCTGAAACAGGGATGACATTGGCGAAGTGAACCATTTTCTACAGCATGGGTGGTCAGCCGCATACCAACCTATAAGTCAAGGAACATACACGACAAATTACATTTTTTAAATCAACAAATTATAATACATATGTATGGACATCAAAAACTAACAGAAAACAAATTCTTATTTAAAAAAACCCTAGCCGCCAACATCACAGATCAACCGCCATTTCTTTCTGTCCTTACATACTTCTTTCATTTCCTCCAGACTCCAAAGTCATAACCTTCTTCATACAGGCTCGTAGTAATTTTTCATAAAAACATTTTGATTTATTTTTATTATTATCATTTTCAAATCGAAAATATTTCATTTTCAGTAATACGATGACATCTAGTAACGCAGTGGTAAAGCTTTATAAAAACATGCTATTTTAATTTATTGTACCTACCCAAGAAAAAAAATATATATTTCAAAGTTGGTAGCAATGTGAAAAACATGACGCGTGTGTAGTTGGCACTTCTGTTGTATGTCAGATTAAAAAAATTCGGTACATGCTCTGAGCACACCAGGCACATTTCAACCAACTGTAAATTGTCCTCAAACAACTTGGTATAAAAAATATTTTTGTGTACATAACTAAGCACTTGGAAGGTAAATTTATTTTCTGATTTGACGCATGCGCATAACCTGCATGAAATCGTGTTTACGTTGTACGTGTCATTTTTGTGTCACTTTAGCGATTCGCTTTCGTGGTCGGTCACTTTGGAAATCTCAGCCATTCTAACGTAAGTAAAACCGCATTATCCCAGCTCGAATCCAACATCAATCAATTGTAAAACCAGCTCAAGGCATATACCCAATTGGTAGTTGACAATTTAATACATCTTTTGACGGCATGAATTATTCAATATGCTATGTCGGCCGATTCCGAAAATTGTGCAAATCTCTAAACAATGTCTTTTTTAATTTATATCATTTTGATGCACTCTTTAAACTGAACTTAAATATATTTCACATTTATATTAGGGTACTCATTAATTTTTTAAGTTATTATCGTTGAATATGAAAACCTTGTAAGAAAATGTACACGTTTCCAGAACCCTTGACAGAAGTCACTTTTGTACAGATTTTTGGCCTGCATATTTTATTAATAATTGGATAAATACAATATTAATATTAATGAGAAGTTGTCCAATAAGCTTTCAACCAACTTTTCTATCAGTTTTCTAGAAATTAGTGAAATTGCGTACTAGTCGACAAAACCGTATGTGAAAGTACATTCCTAACATTCATCAATGGAATTTCCCACCATTCCGTAAGCTTTAATCTAAGTCGCGAAGTAATATTATTATTGCAGGCACATACAGGTTTGTGGTTATACATGCTGCATGTGTACGAACTTGCAAATATTTTGCAATTATTTCCTTGACTCTTCTTCTTCTTCGTGTCAGCTTCACACCGTATTGGCCCAGTAACGAGCAATGTCTACAGCTCTTTGGTTTCCCGCAAAGAGATCATCCATGGAGCAGCTTGTCGGACAGGAGGGACAACACCGCAGGTGCTCCATTGTTTGCTGAGCTCCACACTCACATAGTGTAGAGTCCTCCCATCCCAGAAATCCCCAGGTCAACATGTTGGCCCGGGCTCTTCCAACATTGGTCCTCAATCTGTTCATGGATTTCCACACGGGCCACTCGAGGTTCTTTCCTGGAGGTAGGCTCTCTGCAGGCTGCACAAAGCTCTCCGGGCATTCCTCCTTCCACATTTGCAATCTCTCCGCCACTGGATCCGAAGACAAGGGCTGCACGGAACTAAGGAAGCTGTGTCTCGACTTCAGGCGCTGCTGTGATGAAAAGCCACTTCCGTAAATGCAGTGCTGTGTGCACGTTAGAGCCTTCTGCCTCTCGACTCTCGAAGCCATTTCCTTGACTTATAGGTTGGTATGAGGCTGACCACCCATACTGTAAAAAATGGTTCACTTTGCCAATGTCACTCCTGTTTCAGGGAAGGCCGGCAAGAGTTGCAGGGCTTATGTTCATTGAGATTTGGTTTTTATGTTGTAGGATCACATGCGGCATGTGTGAGTGCGAAATTATGCGTGTCTGCTTGTGGGAATGCATTCTGTATTTCCATTTGTTACCCATATTCATCAAGCTTGTAATCTAGAAACCTCTCTAAGCTCATGGTCATTTACGGATTTGGATCGGCAAATGTCTCAGTGAAAATATTTACATCTCTCTGCATAGACAAAGCACCTGTGTAAATAGTGAATGTGCGCTCTTTGCGTTTTATTAATTGAAATGTAGGAAACTCGAGCATCTTCTATTTATTGTTATTCAATATTTGTGAAATAATTGTGGTTTCTGTTTGCCTTTGCTAAGAAGATTATAAATTTGAATAAATATTTTAAAGACCGGTCGATAGCTCAGTTGGTAGAGTGCTTGCATGCCATGCCGAGAGCTCAGGTCCGAATCCCGCCATCGGAAATGATTTCCGGTTTCGGTGTTTATTTCAAACCCAAAATAAAATACCGGAAAGGTTTACACTTAGCTTTCACAAGAAATGAGTCACCCTTGCTTCTGGGAAGTTCGGCAAGAGTTGCTGGGCTTATGTTCATTTGAGATTTGGATTTTAATTCGTAAGTAAACATTTGTAAGAGCCAACTTACATGTGTATGTTTGTGTGAATGCATTTAATATGAATTTTAAATGCTAATATATCTTTGCAACTTAGATCATAGATTATATTATTTTTGTATCCATATTTTGTTCAAAGTCACTGCCTGTCGTTAAGTATTTATGATGTTATGAAATCGCATAATGACATAATGAAAAATTCGTACAAATGCTTCAGGCACAATGACAAAACTAAACCGGCTGACCTTCTAAGTAATGTATGTTTGCGTTAACAATCATTTGACCGGTCCGTAGCTCAGTGGTAACACTGCGGACTCTGAATGGGAAGGTTGTGGGTTCGAATCCCGGCGGAGCACAAAAAGTATACCATTTATATTTCCAAATTTGCTCTTCGCTGGGTTGAAAAATTCTTAAATCTTTACCAATGACCGGTCACCAAAGGTCCATCCAGCCTTACAGCAACTGGGTCTTGCTTGAGTATTGGCGCTTAGTATTAGCGACGACCAAGCTCGTACACCTCTGCAGCACTACAACAAGTGTCATAGACCCCTAGAGTTTCTAGAATCTAGGGAGTCTCCCGCCCAGGATTTCTTAAAAAAATAAATAATAATAATGATTTCTGGTGTTATAATTGCAGCTCGTTGGACCAGCGTCAGGTCCTGCGTTATCGTGAACATCGCACAAAGCTCCTAACCACACAAACGAGTCAGCATGGCCCCCAAGCAGAGGATGCGCATCGCTAACGAGATCGCTAGCAAAAACATCACCAACCGCGGCAACGTACCCAAATCTACCAAAGTAAGACCACCACTTCTTTATCTCATAGCTATTTCTTAAATATTGACACAATCTACTCAGCCTTCGCAAGAAATGAGAACCAGCCCTGTAACTGTGGGCGTGAAGCTGGTCCCCTTAAATGTAAAAACAATCAGGTTCCACATGCAACCTTTTTGTGGACAACGCGGCAAGAAGTTGCACTTTATTTGCAGCTTTGCTGTGTTGCCGTCTTTGATTATATAATAATAATATTAGGCTAATTTATTTTAAATTACAAATGATAAGAGAGCGCCGTTTTTGTGTGTGTCACACCTCAAGGGCCCTCTCCGATCATGGTTAAGACTTTCTAAAAAGGTGTGTCTTGAGTGCTCCACAAAATACATCCATAGATTTGGAGTTCTTCACTCCGGGTGGCAGTCTGTTCCACTCCACCGGACCCGCAACACGGAAAGCGCGGTCTCCGAAATTTGTACGAATCTGACGGCGTATATAGAGCTTAATTATTTAAATTCCTAATGAAGTTAAATATCAATGCTTTTTAATTATTATTTATTTACTAGCTGTACCCTGCCACCCCTTGTGGTGGCTCGTCTGGTTACCGTTATTATACCACCATTCTGTTAGGGGTGGCAAATATCTCTGCTAATGTGTCACGACTTTGTTGTGTCCTTGCACACTTCTTTTAGTCTAAGAAATCCCTGTCCTAAGGTGAAAATAGTTTAAGCATATTTCTGCTCTAATTTCCTTTATTGCTACATTTTTTTTATACAGAAGACTAAGTTGGCATGTAAAGAATTACTCATGTAAGTTTCATTGCAATCTGTCCAGTAGTTTAGGAATGTATAGACGACAAACATACATACATGCATGCATCCGTTTGATTTTATATATTTTGATTTCATAGTCTTAGATAAAGTATTGTATGCCACTGCACGCAAATAGCCATTGTAACACTCGTGCTGTGTATTGTGCTAACTAGCACACATGTTACAAGGTCCCTCAATTCTTGGCAGTGGCGTATAAAACTATTCTCTTAAATTCAATGCTCTGTATTGTGAATTTGTTTGTGAAAGATTCTTAGATGGACATTCTTTACAATATGTGTACATTTTTAGCAAAAGGAAGACCAGTATCCGGTGGGCCCCTGGCTGCTGGGCCTGTTCATCTTTGTGGTTGTCGGCTCCGCTGTGTTTCAGATCATCCAGTCCATCTGGATGATGTAGAGAATCTGCGCCCTGTCCATCTGTGCACAAGCTGCACTCCCAACACAGTAGGACCACTCACAATCTAACGGTGTTAAGGCTTGGGGAACATATGTGGGACATGGGGATATCATTGTGTACTTAATAATAACTTTTTTCGGGCTGTGTAGCCGTGATCTGGTTGTTTTATATTCCGTACAGTTTCGCCCATAGGCTTCGATGGGCATTATCAACGGTGAGTCTACCTCTGGAGTTTAGAACAGAGACCAATGTTGACAGTTTCAGGAAGTTGCTTAAATCACATTTGTTTAACAGAAGCACATAAAAGCCCCCTTGGGGTGGCTAGTGCCACTAAACGGCGCTATATACAAATTGGCCAATTATTATGTATATTGGCCCACGACCGGTCCGTAGTTCAGTGGGAACACTTCGGACTCTGAATGGAAGGTTGTAGGTTCGAATCCCGGCGGAGCACAAAAATATACCATTTATATTTTCAAATTTGCTCTTCGTTGGGTTGAAAAATTCATAAATCTTTACCAATGACCGGTCATCAAAAGGTCCATCCAGCCTTACAACAACTGGGTCTTGCTTGAGAATTGGCGCTTTCTACAGCGACGACCAAGCTCGCAGAGGGCTCTTGAGGTGTGATACACACAAAAACAGCACTCACCAAATAAATCAGCCTAATGTAATTTTTTTTTTTAATATTACCAATAAAGATTACCGTGGTGATGAGACTTCCAGCCCTGTTGTTATAAAAACAGATTGATTTCTTTTAGCAGACATACACACTGAATAGAGACAAATACGTTTTACAATTAATATTTGTTTTTGCCTTTGAAATAACGCATTTTGTTGTGACAGTGACGCAAATTAAATTATAAATTTAAATTTATAAAAAAACTTGGTTTCGATTCTTACTGATTTGAAATGATTTATAGAAAAAATATGCAGAAGATTCGCCACCGCAAAGGTAAAACTGAATAAGTGCTGATACAGTGATTCGAAAAATTGTGGATAAAAAACGCAAAAAAAAACCCAACTAAGCTGCACATATAGTTTAACTTCTTGCCGTCGCATGTGGCGAGTTGAACCTATTTATTTTTTACAGGTAAGGGGGCCGGCCTTACGCCAACCACTTCAGTTGAAGTGGAGGTTTCCCAGCTCCCGAGAGTGCTGGTACTCATTTCTTGTGAAGGCTGAGTAAACCTTGCCGGTATTTTATTTTGGGGTTTGAAATAAACACCGAAACGGGAAATCATTTCTGACACCCTCGGTGGGATTCGAACCCGAGCTTTCGGCATGGAATGCAAGCACTCTTCCACCTGAGCTATCGACCGGTGGATAAAACATTTTATTGGGTATAACTTCTAGAAGGGAGTGCTCATGAAAAACTTTCAAAACTTTTCACACTTTGGTAGCGTTTCTTCTTGTAGAAAATAGGAAGAATGGTGCATTCATCTGAGAAACCAATATTAGCTCAATATGTCACTTATTCAGTTTTACCTTTAAGGTGCCGATTTGTCTGTTCATATGTGGGAGATGTTGATTAGAAGGAAAAACAAATTTATAAAGGTGTCATTTCGCACGCTTAATCATAAAGAGCAATAACTCAAAAAATAAGAATGTTGGGAAATCACGTTTGAAGTTCAGACAACCAGTACAACTTGTATGGGATGAAAAAGGGGACCGATGTCTTATCTCGGTCATATTCGTCCAAATTGAACGGCTGTCGCATTCTACCTATTCTTCTCGCATTGTTCTTGCGTTTTATTACAAAATCTCGATTTTCCCAATTTTTGAGTTATTGCTCTATAAGATTAAGCGTGCGATTTGATAGTGTACCAACACTAAGGAAAGTGTCTAAAGTATTGAAGTCACAATCCAGAAGTTCAAGGTTCAATTTCCAATTAAGATATGATATGCTTAAGCTAAAATACAAATGTCTGAGAATGTCACAACACTGCAAAAAATCACACTTTTCATTAAAACTATAATATGAGTAAAGCAGTAACAAAAAATTATGACGTAAAAAGTGTTGATAATTTTTTTTTATTGAAAATACAGATGTGGTATAATAACCATTTCATAATACTTTTATATTAGTCTGATTTATTTTAAATTACAAATGATAAGAGAGCCCTGTTTTTGTGTGTGTCACACCTCAAGGGCCCTCTCCGATCACGGATAAGACTTTTTTAAACGGTGTGTCTTAAGTGCTCCAAGAAATACACCCACAGAGTTGAAATTGTTCACTCCAGGTGGCAGTCTGTTCCACTCCACCAGACCCGCAACACGGAAATCGCGGTCTCCCAAATTTGTGCGCATCTGAAGCGGCTAAATCAAATTGATCGTACCATCACCCGCGGATCTGAGTGTCTGCCTCCTCACACCCATCTCAACAGGCAAAATCATGTCAGTCAGATAAGATGGAGACAAGCTATTGATGGCTTTTTATGCCATCAGACAAACACGGTAGACCACCCTCTCCGGGAAGCGAGGCCAATGTGGTTTTTTTAATAGCGGAGTGATGTGAGCAAATTTGGACATGCTGAACATGAGCCTTGCTGTCGAATTCAACACAGATTGAAAGCTTTTGAACTGCTTCTTCGGCTGACTACTACCATTAGCAATTCTTTCGTCATCTGAACCGTTGCTTTTCATGGCAAAATTTAAATAAAAATATTGTGTGTTATATGAGTCGTATAACTGCAAACGCCGTCATCTCCAAAATTTATGAATTTTGAGATAATGATTGAATTTGATTCTGCGCAGTGTAACAAATCATTTGCTGTGTGCGATATAATGTAAACCTCACTTAATCCTTCGTAATTTTAATTTAAAAAGTATGATTTCGTGCAAACGCCGTCATCTCCAACTGGTGTTGTCGTTTTACAAGTTTATTTTTCTCAAAATCATCGCGTAAGGAGTTGACGGCGTTTGCATTTATACGACTCATATAAGGCAATATTTGACTCAAAACTACATAGCCGCTGTAAATAACAGATGAGAAAAGACGCCATATTGGAATAAGCTATACCATGTTTTGTATGCTCCCCAAAATCGGCTTGCAAAATTATCGTTGCTATTAGATTATTTTCTTGCTAAAGCATATTTCAAAATACCGTTTTTAAGATAAAAGCTATAGGAGGTCATCTTTATGCTAATATTCAAAATACCGGGCCTTAGTATTTGTTTTTCCTTTTGACAACAGCATTGAAATCGTCAAAAATATTTTTTGTCTATTGACACATCTTCATATATTTCAGGGTTTGGTCGTTCACACAGTGAAAGTTTATTTTATTCAAATCATGTGTTTTTCATTCATCAATCGGAAGTCATTCATGTTGTCCTCTCATTGCAGCAGTTTATGTCTCGGGTCTTCATTGGAGAAGGTGGAAGTTTTCATATTTGGGAAAACTCATATTACTTTCATTATTTGCCTTTTTTTTTATCTATTTTATCATCTGAAAAATCATTTTTTACATTATATTGCCACCTGAAAGGTAACACTGAATTAGCGCTGATTCACTGATTTGAGAAATCGTGGATAAAAAACATTTATTGGGTGGAACTTCAGTAAACTAATTATAAGGAAGTACCCATGAACAACTTCTAAACTACAGGTTTTGTACACTTTTGTAGAGTGTTCTCTTGTTAAAAATAGGAAAAAAGGTGCATTTATTTATTTGAGAAACCCATGCTATCTCAATATAATCATTTATTCAGTTTTACCTTTACGGCATCAAAATATTTCTTTCTTTTCAATTGTATTAATTTCGTAAATGAATGGGCCTAGGCTGGAAGTCTCATCACCTTCTTACCTACCGAATATCGGTAATATTTATGTGAAGACCAGTCAATCCAAGATAGCCGCAAGTGTACAGCTGATTAGTCAAATATTACCAATATTCGGTAGCTAAGAATTATCGTGGTGATGAGACTTCCAGCCCTGTTCAGATAGTAACATTGATATGTTTTACAAAAATAATTCAAGGACTTAGTTAACATTATTATTTGAGTTCACCATGCATTTGGGATACATTAAAAATTACATTTAAGTCCACCATACCATCAAACTGCTTTTATGGGTTGAGCTGTTCATGCTCGCATTCTGTCTTCATGAGAAGAGTTGTAATATTTGGATTATTTTTGTATGAAAGATTGTTTAATTTAAAAGCTGTTTCATTTTGGCATCTAAGATATGTTACTGCATCAAATAATCCTTGAGAAATGGAGAGATGTGCTTGAAAATAGTTTCTTGTCCACAGATATTATAAGCCAATGGGTTATATCACTGTTTTATGCTTTTTTAGGGAGTGTTTGAAAAGGATAGGAAGATGACAAGGGAACTTGAGAATAGGGTGTGTAAGGGAAAGCAAGTGGTCGGTGCAATAGGAAGAATACCAAAGAACAAGCGGTTGACGATGGATCTTAGAATGGCGGTACACAATGGCATGTTGTTACCGACGCAATGGAAGTGAAGCATAGACAGTGAGTGACAGGGAAATGAGTAAAGTATGTACTGTGGAAATGAAGCATTTGAGAAGCATGACCGGAAAAATTCTGAAGGATAGAGCTAGGAATGAATGGGTAAAGAAATAATGTTAGTTGAAAGAGGATGTGAAAGTTTAGGTACAAAAGAATGTGATGAGATGGTTTGGGCATGTGGAAAGAATGAATGAGGATAGACCGACAAAGTATATATACAGAGGAAGTGTGAAAGGAAAAAAGGGAAGGGACGACCGAGAAAAGATTGGAGTGATCCGATTGAGGAGATTGTGAAAGAATGGGGTGTACAAAGTGAGTGTAAAAGAAGAAAATGTATGGAAAAGGGGATGGATATGAATGAATTCAAAGAGGTATGTAAGGATAGGAAGATATGGAGGCAGCTCTGCAGAGGCTCTGGCCACCCCTAGCGGAATGGCGACAGAGTTACAGTTACAGTATACTTTTTTATCCAAATAGCTTGGCTCTGGCAGTCATTGTTTTAATCATCAAATCAAATAAAGCTTTTGGGAATGAGTGTTTATTAACTAAAACAAATACTAATTGTGAATGTTTGTTTTCCACAGCAAAAGGAAGAGCAGTATCCTGTGGGTCCGTGGTTGCTGGCCCTCTTCATCTTTGTCGTCTGCGGCTCGGCCGTCTTCCAGATCATCCAGTCCATCAGGATGGTCTAATCCACGTCTCCCTCCAGGATACCACATTCTGCGAGAGGATCCATCCGCCTGCAGTCCGAGCCTGCGATGTGCTAACGAATGCGGCATAATAACAACTCAAATATCCCAAACTTAAATTCAAATGGCAACACAGTGTTCCCGACAGAAATGTCACGCAAAAAAATCAAAATTGTACTGCGTTGGGTTACTATCCCAATGTTTTGTGTAAATCCAAAGATGACAATCTATATTTTTTTATTGTAAACAAGATTAATGTATGGAAATTATGAGAAACGATTTCCTGCATACCTATAAATTTATCTTCTTTACGGCAACAAATTCAAGATTGCGGTGTTTGGTTCTATACAACTTGAATAGTTTAATTTATTTATTTTTCGGTTGCTAAGGACCCTAGTTACATAGACCTGCAACATTACCCTGTTGAAAGAAATGTGAAACGTTTCAAATCCATTGGTTTACAAGGTTACAGTGTTATTCAAAAAGCGTTTGATCCATAGATGAATCAAGAATCATACTTTTTGTTTGTACGCGTCACGATGAGCCATGGATTTGTTGCGTGTGAATAAAATCAATAGAATCTGTGCTGTAAGGATACGCTTACACATGCTGTATGTGTACTTACACAATTAGTCTTGGCCAACTTTCCTTGAAACAGGGTTGATGTTGCAATAGTCAAGTTTTTTTCAGTTTATGCTCAAAGTTACAATAAGCCCTCATTTCTACCCACAAAAATCATCAAGTAAATTTGTCAGATTTCTTCCTAAGGAAACGGCACTAAGTATGAAATAATTAATGTATTTTCTAGATATTAGAATAAAAGCAATGATCTGGGATATTTGTTTTGTTGTCTGTGGATTCTCTCGCAGCTGTGCGCGTGTGTTGTGAAGTGTCTATGTGCAAAAAAATATGCAACGGGAGATCATACCTGGACCCTTATTTTTTTTTTATACAAAAAATCTCCTCTTTATTTAAAAAGTTATAATATATTGTATTTACTTCCTTTTTGAATATGCTGTCCATTTTGAGATTTTGTATATTTTTAATTTATATTCATTGAAATGTCTTAAGTTTTATCGCATATCATTTTGATTCACAAATAGGAAATAAAAACAGTCGACCGTCTCATCTGTTCTATACCACAAATATTTGCTCAACAGTGAAGATTCTTGCGTGTTGTTTTTGAATATGGACCCTTGCCTTGAATTGATCACAGCCAACACTGGAGAGATTCTGTTTAGGATCTTTTGCTGTCTTTTAGAGCTGGAGTTTCCGGGCGTTTCTCCCATACCTGCGATAGGGTTCTTCTCGAGATTGTCTGGAAGTTCCTGCTCCGATAGATCACAACAAGAGATTCCAGCAAGGTATTCTTCAGTGTTGACCGCCGGCCGTGTTAGTCTAAAACTCCTATCTCAATCATGGCTTATTTGTCATACAGCACATTTTCATGACATTCAGAATTCTAAGGCAATGTCTCTTGAATTTTATCGCGCGAGAATGTTAAGTTTTTGCCTGTAGAGGACATCATCCTAGTTTTTTTGACCCGTTCAAATGTTGATATTATTTTTTCCATACTTACAAATTCCCCATAACCTCAAATGTTATTGAATTAGGTGACTGTTGTATGATTTGTTTTGACTTATTGTTTGAGGGTAAACCTGTTTAAAATTGGGGAATACCGTAATACCTATTTGTACTATTCCATATTTAAGAGAATCCTGTATTGTTTTTAAATATACGGATTAATTGTATGTGCATAAGTGATGTCTTATATTGTAATCTATAAAGTGAAGAAAATAAAGACATGAATTTTCAATTTTATGAATGTAACCGGTGTTTTCTTTCTGTATTATTTCCTACTAACATCACTTTTTCTCTTTCAACTCGCAGAAAATCAGCAATATTAATCAAGTACAGCAGATCCTGTAAGAAAATCACAGCGTCTAGCCAACCGCTGATAATGCCCATCGGAGCAATGGGTGAAACTGTCCGGAAAGAATCTAAGACCACGGCTACATAGCGCGAAAAAAGTGATTGCTGTGTCAATATTAATCAATGTTAACGTCAGCAGTTAAGCAGTCAGTAACGAGCATAGGCGATTCCGATTACTTTGGAATCGTTAGCGGACTCGGAATAGTCTTCAGCCACGACAGCTACTTGTCGCTGTAACCGGTACTTGGAGAATCTGTAACAAATACGTCTGCACCAACCAAGTAGCGGTTACAAAGAAATGGTTTCAGTATTTCGGACTCATCTCTAGCAGCAATATTAATCAGTGTTGTTCGCCATTCCACCCTGTACAAAAGCCTTTTAAGCTCTTTTAGGAAACACAGCCCACAAAGATTGGTTCATGGGATTCCATTTGGGCCTTAAATGCGGTAGTTCCCAGTCACTTCCACAACCTCTGCAGTTGACTGCAGTTTCTTTCGCCTTTGAAGATTATTTACTCCAGGGCCCTATCGTATAAAGGCAGTGCCTTGATATCTTCTTCTTATACAGCCATCTCCATCCACTGCTGGACATAGGCCTCCCCCATATCTCTCCATTCATCTGTCTTGCGCTTTTTGAATCCAGTCTCGAACAAGCCTTATATCATCCGACCATCTCGTGGGAGGTCTCCGTCTGCTTCTCTTCCTGCAGTGCCTTGATATGCTAGCCATTAATTAGTCTTATTAGTCAAAGGCAATATTGAGATCTCTGATTTTTCCAAACATGTGAGAACACAGAATGTAAATTTCTGAAAAATTGTGATCTCTGATTGTATGTGACTAAATGAGGTCCGAACACCTACGGGGCTATTCTTAGACATTTTAGTCGTCGGTTGAGCCCACGCTTTGACAAACTAATGATGCATTTGTATGAAGACCTTTCAATCCAAGATGGCCGCAAGTGAACAACTGATTTGTTTTCATACTATAATCTATAATCTATAATCTAAGTTGCAAGGATATATTCATTCAAAGCTCTCAGATGTATGCCCACAAACAAACACGTGTAGTTCGCGCTTACAAATGCTGATTGTGTACTTACAAATAAAATCCAAACCTCAAATGAACATAAGCCCTGCAACTCTTGCCGACATTCCCTGAAACAGGGGTGACATTGGCAAAGTGAACCATTTTTTACAGTATGGGTGGTCAGCCTCATACCAACCTATAAGTCAAGGAATACGAGTAATAACAAATTATTATATTAAATACAAATATTACAAAATTCGGTAGGTAAGAATGACCGTGCTGATGAAACTTCCAGCGCAGGCACCATTAGTTTGTCAAAGCGTGGGCTCAACCGACGACTAAAATGTCTAAGAATAGCCCCGTTAGAAAACTGGGAATCCAAATATTGTTATTCCACCGGACTAGTTCCAAGTCTGACCGCCAGAGGCGCTGGTCTCTCATCCATACAAAACTGTTTGAACTTGACGTTTCATACATTTGGAGGTTCAAAATTTGACTCATTAATACAAAACTAAATAAATAGGAACATCTTTTTTTAATGTAAAATAAGATAATACACCTGCTTAATTGCTTAAATCTGCATCTAATCTAAGTTGCAAAGATATGTTACATTGGGGATTCACATTATATGCATTCTCACAAGCAAACATGTACAAGTTCCCATTTGCACATGCCGCATGTGAACTTACTACATAAAAACCAAAATCTCAAATGGACATACTCTTGCCGTCTGGCAAGCTGGCAAAGTGAACCATTTTTACAGCATGGGTGGTCAGCCGCATACCAACAAGTCAAGGAATATTTCAATTTTACTTGGGTTAAATCAAAACAATTTTCTTATACATTATTTTCTACTCGCGAATCCCACGTGACCATTGATTTGACGTATATTCAAGTACCTATTGATACGGCACACTTTTTTGTGCAGGCCCTGAATTTCGCCATCCGTCGAACTCCTTGACAAAACTTAACCCTACACGCTGATTGGCCGGCGTTCGGCAAAACACCGGCCGAGCCGAATTTACTGTAACAAAATTTATGTGTTTTATTATAATAAAAAGGGAATAATTTGTCACAAGGTTGGTCGGCCTGTTGGTCCGAAGACCGGTTCTGTTTGTAATTTGTACTGAAAAGAGAAAAAGAGAATAAAAAAACGAAAGTTAAGAAAAACCCTTCAACCAAGTCTTCCTCATTTTAAAGAGAGGGTATCAATTGACGCCGCGAACGTGGGGCCAAATCACTTGGAAAGTGACAACCCAAGTACCGGAGGACTGACTTGTGGCGCCCAACAAAGAACCAGAAGCAAGACAATGAAGACTGCGCGGCCCTGTGATGACTTGATGGAGCAGGGAGCTTCAGTTAATGAATACAGGACGCCAGTGGCACGGCTCCCCATGCCATTTTCGGGGAAGCCGGAGGAAGACCCAGGGCTATTTTTGGAGTCAGCCCTGGCGTACTTCAAGAAGAACGCAACCCCAGAGAGCGAATGGGTGATGTGGGCAATGGATTGGCTGCAGGGGGAAGCGTCTGCCTGGATGGCGGAGCTCCCAGTGACAGACTGGCTGGAGGTTGAATGTGCCCTGGAGGGAAGATTCAACAGCAAGTCAAGGAGGGAGAGAGGCCACTTCCTGTACCTCTATGGACGGCAGGAGCTCGGGGAGGAGGCAATGGGATTCATCCTGAGGAAGAGAGCGCTGGCCAAGCGCTTCTGCAGCACGCACTCGGAGCGGGAGGTCATCCAGCACACCATGGACCTCCTGTTGCCGCAGTGCCAGGCGAGGCTTCAGAGCGCCAGCGCCTCCTGGAGCAAGCTTCTCGCAGCTGCGGCAGGCTGTGAAAGCAGGGGCAGCAGCGATGACCACCATCCACTCGTCGGATCTCATCAGCAAGGATGGCGACAGCCAGCTCAGGAACAGCGACAAGGGGATTGGCAGCCAGCAGCCTACCACCATCAGACTGAAAGGCAGTCACCAGGCCAGAAAAATCGTCCAATGGCATGGCAGCCACGGCCAGGTAGCGAGCAAGAGACCGAAAGGACATACTGGCACTATTCAGGGCCACATCCCGACCGTGAGGGGAAGCCTTCGCAACCGGAATCAAGCCAGGATGAAGGTGAACCGGAGCATGCAAGTGTCATCATGCTGAGGAACGCGGAAGTTCCTGAGGACACTCTGAGAGCAGTCGAGGAGTCTCTACGTGTGGAAGAGACACTGGCTCCAGAAGTTTCAGAATTCAGCCACTTCTGCCCTGGTCAGAATGGGAGCCATGCAGAGCCTGAGGCAGACGCGCTGCCAAGAGACATGGAAGATGACCCTTTGGAGAGAGAGCTGTACTTTGAACGTGAATCCCACCCGCAAGTGTGCGAAGTGGAAGACTCGACGTTTGACACGAGCAAGAGGGACCTGAAACCAGTCAGCATGGAGGTGCAGAGTGGACGACAACTCGTGCTAGAGGACTCCGGCTCGAAGAGGAATCGGAGCCATGGGATGGCCAGGAAACAGCCACCCCGCACCAGCAGAGACGTGCACCCAGATCAGCTTAGGTTACCGCCCGACAAGCAGGAGGAGGATCCGATCGAGCAGTACACGAGGCCGCCGGATACGACGCCCCGCCTTCAGCGCACACCACCTCTCCACGAACATCGGAAGAGAAGGAAAAGGATGAAGGAACTGTGGCCAGGGGTGAAAATTCTGTGGCAAGGGTTGAGAGCGTAAGGAGGGTTAAGTTTTGTCAACAGAAGATGGTGGGAATTGATACGGCACACTTTTTTGTGCAGGCCCTGAATTTCGCCATCCGTCGAACTCCTTGACAAAACTTAACCCTACACGCTGATTGGCCGGCGTTCGGCAAAACACCGGCCGAGCCGAATTTACTGTAACAAAATTTATGTGTTTTATTATAATAAAAAGGGAATAATTTGTCACAAGGTTGGTCGGCCTGTTGGTCCGAAGACCGGTTCTGTTTGTAATTTGTACTGAAAAGAGAAAAAGAGAATAAAAAAACGAAAGTTAAGAAAAACCCTTCAACCAAGTCTTCCTCATTTTAAAGAGAGGGTATCACTATATTAAAATGTGCCGAAATTTAAGCCTTGAACTCCGGAAGCGCATAGTGAGGTGCTACGTTTTCCCAATCGCTCTGTATGGTATGGAGGGATGGACTCTCACGCAGGCACTGGAGAGACGAATTGAAGCGTTCGAGATGTGTCTCTACCGAAAAATGCTTCGGATCTCTTGGCGTGATCGAGTCACCAATGAAGAAGTCCTCCAACGAATGCGCACTACAAAGGAGCTCCTGCCAACCATTAAGTTCACATTTTGAGAAATAAGAAGTACCGTCTCCTTCATCTTATCATACGGGGTAAGATTGAGGGGAGAAGATCTCAGGGACGCCGAAGGACATCGTGGCTGAAAAACCTGCGACAGTGGTTCGGCAAAAGCACCTATCTTCTAAAGCAGCGGTTTCCAAACTAGGGGGCGCGCCTCCCAGGGGAGGCGCGAGCTATGGCCAGGAGAGGCGCCAAAAATGTGTCTATAGTACCTAGTACGTAGAAAGGGAGGCGCGAAAAAAAAACGTACTGTGGTGCATCAGTACAGAAGATGAAAGAAAACCAGATATCTGAAATCAGATATAAAGAAGATAATCCGAAAATTGTGCGTGCCCACCCCTAGTAGTGGGCCCGCGAGAACGAGCGGGAGTATAAAACGCGTACGCCGCGCTCCAAACAGCCAGACACACTGAGACCACGGAGCGAGCAACATCTTACCGCGCTCCCGCCAAAATTGCAAGCCGTCTCGCGTTCCCGCCGATTTCCAAGCAGAGACGCAAAACTACTTTGCACCGTCGCCTGGACGTCTCCGCAGACCACTACATCATCACCAGAGAAACTTCGAGACCACCGAGCGGACATCTACATCTCCCGCCAACATCTCAAGACATCTCTCGCGTTCCCGCCAATTTCCAAGCAGAGACGACATCTTACCTCGCGCCTTCGCCTGGACATCTCCAGCTTCACCACATCTTTACCTAGAAGATTCTCAAGACCTCGCCCGGAACAGACTTGAGGCAACCGTCTCCTACAGCACACTGCTCACATCACAACACAAAAGGTCCTTCTTAGGGCCACTTTTAATTTTCCTCAAAAGTTTACAGTTTTTTCTCCTGCTCACAACAAAAGGTCCTTGTTAGGGCCAATCTGAACTTCCTCAAAAGTTTCAAGTTACTTCCTAATTGCCAACTTCCATATTTCCTTTCCTTCCCCCACTTCAAGCATCAAGCATCCTGCTCGCCTCACAAGCATGGCGGATTAAGGAGGACTTCCGCCTGGACGCAGCTTGAAGACCGGAAGATTGCAACCAAGACAACATTTTGAATTACCTTTGATTGAACAGTACTGACTGCATTAAAAATATACACTTTCAAAAACGGGCTTTCAATTCACACCACACACTCAACCTCCAAACTTCGATATGGCGCAGTCTCCTACATCTCAACAAGTCTCTCACCAACCCCGCTGCAGCCGACTCCCCAATTCCACCCAGCGCAACGAGGCACTGGAGGATTGGACGTCGTTCACCATAGCTGCCCAGCGGACCACCTTGCTGCACTGCCGAACAACGGCACAGCAACCGCACCTTGCTGCACTGCCGAACAACGGCACAGCAACCGCACCTTGCTGCACTGCCGAACAACGGCACAGCAACCGCACCATGCTGCACTGCCGAACAACGGCACAGCAACCGCCGAACTACGGCACAACAAACACTTCTGCAACTAGCAGCAACCCGCCGAACTACGGCTCAAGCAAACACTGCTGCAACCAGCAGCAACTGCCGAACAACGGCACACCAACATCCTTCCTGCAACAAGCAGCAACAGCAATCCTTGCTACAACAAACAGCAACCGCTGAGCAACAAACAACCAACCCCGCTACAACAAGTAGTACAATTCCTCACCACTGGGCAACAGCCTGGAAAAACAAGAGGAACTCCATAAATCTGGAGACAACCTGACGACGCCTCAAGGGACCTCAGAACCGCTGCAGATGACTTCACAATCCTGCCTCCGCATCCGCCTAGGAGGATCGTAAGCTCACACATCTGTCAGCACACACACCAGATACAACGAAGAATCTCTTATCCTGCTACGACGAGTAGTACCTTCATCTTCTGCACAAAAACATCGCATCAATAACGCTCACTTCAAGACGTCATTGACACTGGAGGGGGCCTCTGTGGTGCATCAGTACAGAAGATGAAAGAAAACCAGATATCTGAAATCAGATATAAAGAAGATAATCCGAAAATTGTGCGTGCCCACCCCTAGTAGTGGGCCCGCGAGAACGAGCGGGAGTATAAAACGCGTACGCCGCGCTCCAAACAGCCAGACACACTGAGACCACGGAACGAGCAACATCTTACCGCGCTCCCGCCAAAATTGCAAGCCGTCTCGCGTTCCCGCCGATTTCCAAGCAGAGACGCAAAACTACTTTGCACCGTCGCCTGGACGTCTCCGCAGACCACTACATCATCACCAGAGAAACTTCGAGACCACCGAGCGGACATCTACATCTCCCGCCAACATCTCAAGACATCTCTCGCGTTCCCGCCAATTTCCAAGCAGAGACGACATCTTACCTCGCGCCTTCGCCTGGACATCTCCAGCTTCATCATACCTTCACCTGGACATCTCCAGCTTCACCACATCTTTACCTAGAAGATTCTCAAGACCTCGCCCGGAACAGACTTGAGGCAACCGTCTCCTACAGCACACTGCTCACATCACAACACAAAAGGTCCTTCTTAGGGCCACTTTTAATTTTCCTCAAAAGTTTACAGTTTTTTCTCCTGCTCACAACAAAAGGTCCTTGTTAGGGCCAATCTGAACTTCCTCAAAAGTTTCAAGTTACTTCCTAATTGCCAACTTCCATATTTCCTTTCCTTCCCCCACTTCAAGCATCAAGCATCCTGCTCGCCTCACAAGCAAGGCGGATTAAGGAGGACTTCCGCCTGGACGCAGCTTGAAGACCGGAAGATTGCAACCAAGACAACATTTTGAATTACCTTTGATTGAACAGTACTGACTGCATTAAAAATATACACTTTCAAAAACGGGCTTTCAATTCACACCACACACTCAACCTCCAAAGTACAAAGGGAGGCGCCATTAAACGCAACTAAGCTACACATATAGTATAACTTTTTTCCGCGTTATCCCCGAGGGGTCGCATGTGGCGAGTTGAACCTATTTATTTTTAGAGATAAGGGGGCCGGCCTTACGCCAACCACTTCAGTTGAAGTGGGGGTTTCCCAGCTCTCGAGAGGGCTGGTACTCATTTCTTGTGAAGGCTGAGTAAACCTTGCCGGTATTTTTACTTTGGGGCTTGAAATAAACACCGAAACGGGAAATCATTTCTGACACCCTCGCCTCGGCGGGATTCGAACCCGAGCTCACGGCATGGAATGCAAGCACTCTACTTTTTAGGGAGGCATGGTAGCAAAAAGTTTGGAAACCGCTGTTCTAAATTCAAAATAGCCATGATGATCGCCGATCTTCGATAGAAGTGACACAAAAAGAAGAAGAAGAATTAAAATGTGCAAAACATTCAAGAGAAAAAAATATTTTTCATACTTTTTGATGATTATAATTTATAACCTATGTATGTGTGAAAAAGAGTGGTAAATTTTCTGTTCCTGTAAGCCAGCATTGTTACTTTATAGCAGTCCGAAGGACTGTTATAAAGTATTGTATTCGTCCGAAAAAAAAAAAATGAGGTTTCAACGGAAATGAGTTGTCCTGCACCAGGACATGCAAAAAAACCTAATTTGTCGAACCTGTCCGTCCGTCCGTCCGTCCGTCCGTCCGTCCGTCCGTATGAGTGTATGTCCCAGCCGAAACTACTGATCGTAGAGACACCAATTTTTGGATTTGAAGAATTGACAACCACAGATTTTGATGGGCCGACTGGCATGGCACCACCCTGAAAATTCAAGATGGCTGCCATACAAAAAAAACATAAAATTGCACTTTTCTCAAAAACGGCTCTAACGATTTTCTTAAAAATTTCAGTGTGGTAGTTGCTTAAATTGTTGCGAAGAAAATTTGTTATGGCAACACTCTTCTCAACTTGCGTCTATGAGTTGCCATATGAAAGAAAAAAACGATTGTGATTATCTCAGAAATGGCTGGGTTGACAAAAAAAAAATGTTCTACAATATTACGCGCAATATTAATTTCTACAAAAATTTAAAGAATTCTATAAAATTTTTTTTACTTAAAGTACCGTTTACACGATCTCAAAATTTTCATCTAAAATATTAAAAAGACCCACAAAAACGCAATTTTGTAAAACTTTTTTTAGGTTCACAAGAAAGAAAAATTTATAAACTTCTTTTTTCTATAATTTGTTTTTCACTATTTTGAGAATTCAAGATGGCTTCCAAAGAGGAGAAAACTTCAAATGCGATTTTCTCAAAAACGGCTCTAACGATTTTTTTTAAAATTTCAGTTAAGTATTTGCTTGATACATTCTTATCAAATTTAGTTATGGCAACATTTTTACTAATCTGCGTCTATGAGTTGCCATATGAAAAAAATAAACAATTGTGATTTTCTCAGAAGTGACAGCGTTGACAAAAAAGATATGTTCTACAATATTATACGTAACATCAAATTCTATATAAAAATTAAATAAAAATTTTGAAAATAAAAACATAAAAGGCCGTTTACATGATATCAAAAATTGAAATTAAAAGGTTACAAAAACCCATCAGAACGAAAAAAACTTTTATGTTTCTTAACTTTATCAGAAAGAACTTTGTAATCACTATAACTCATAGTGAAACATTTTTCAAATTTTAGAAAATTCAAGATGGCTTCCGAACAGCTGAAAATTTCAAATGAGATTTTCTCAAAAACGGCTCCTACGATTTTCTTTATTTTTTCTGCATAATCCTCATTATAATACTGCTATGTAACAACAATAACCATTGCCTCATAATTTTCTTTGTTTTGGGGGCTGCCATACAAGAGAAAAAAAAAATGTTAAATTTCTCGGCAGAGAAAGGGTTAACTAAAAAATAGTGTTCTACAATTGAAAAGCGTTTATATATACCTACATATATGAATCATTACTTTTTTCAAAAAAAGATTATAAAGTATAGCCACCATACTAAGTGACCAATTTTCATACAAAAAATTATTGTAATATTTTTGGTAGCAAAACGTCTAATACCCATAAATAAAGCTACATAACAATTTGCTCAATCAATTGCTATAAAACAACTTTAAGCATTGCCTCTTAATACTCTTTGTTTTGGGGGTTGCCATACAAGAGAAAACAATATTTTAAATTTTCCCGGCAGAGAACGGGTTAACTAAAAAATAATGTTCTACAATTGGAAAGCTCTTAAATATACCTACATACATTAATCATTACTTTTTTCAAATAAATATTATAAGGTGTAGCCACCATACAAAGTGACAAATTTTAATACAAAAATAATTGTAATATTCTTGGTACTAAAACGCCTAATATAAAATACTAGGCTACGAGTCTTAAAATCTAGTAAGTTGTACCCATATAATAATCAATCATAACTTTCCAAAATATCAATGAAAAGTATAGGTACCCACCAAACAAAGTTTTAGTTTTGATACAAACGGGATCAATGATAATACTGCAAAAAGACGATTGCTTAAAAAGATTAGCTTCATTACTTACACACAACTAAATTTTTGTTATGAAAATTGGCTATGACCTAAACATGACCGTATTTTGTGCTATAAAGTCCTGTGCAGTCCACTGTACAATTTTTTTTTTTTTCTTTTCTCACAGGTCATCTATCAATATTAGCACTGAATATATTTCGAGTGTAATCGTAGCTGCACAAAAACGGCAAGTAAACACAGGTCGTGGTAACTCATAGTCGGCGTCCTTGTAGTTGGTCCCTGATGACAATTTACAAGTTTTGTATGACATTGCTGGGTCAAGTACTTTTATGCGTGCTGCGACCATCGCAAATGATCACGCTGGTGTTTCATGGGGCTTCCACACGCTTGCCAACCCATCACAAGTCAAGCGCACAGTGTATCGTCTAGAACATGCTAGCAGCTAGCTGGACAAAATTAGTCCATTAGACAAAAATTTGTCCAGCTAGCATGTTCTAGACGACACACTGTGCGCTTGACTTGTGATGGGTTGGCAAGCGTGTGGAAGCCCCATCAGGGCAGCAGACCGGGCGAACAAATAAATATGTTAACCTGCTCAAATGTTATAATCTAGAAACTTGGTTGCAATGATACGTAAGATTCATATAACATGTATGCTCACAGGAAATGGATGTGATCACATGGGCTTACACCTGCTGCGTGCGTTCTTCTAATCTAATCTAAGCTGCATATATATATTATTTAAGATTTATATTAAATGCATTCCCACAAGCAGACATGTATAATTTCGCGCTAACACATGCCGCATGTGGACCTACAATATAAAAACCCAATCTCAAATGAACATAACAACCCTGCAACTCTTGCCGTCCTTCCCTGAAACAGGGGTGACATTGGCAAAGTGAACCATTTTTTACAGTATGGGTGGTCAGCCGCATACCAACCTATAAGTCAAGGAACGATATAAAGATTTTGAAGATGACGCAGATTTTGCTGACCATTCCTGAAATAGAGGTGTCATTGTCAAAGTTGCAATCAAAGTTTGTTCATTTTTATTATAAAAATCTATGTATGAAGAAGTTGTAGCCTACAATTCTTTAATTTAAATGTTTGTTTGTATCAGGGCAGCCGAAGAAGCGAGGAGATCAACCAAATAAAGAGACATCTATGAAATCAATTTTCGAACTAAAATGACCTAATGAAAAATTTTGAAGGCAACCCGCTGTGCAAAGCTTTTGAACTAAAGTAACCTAACATGGATTAGGAGCGCAGATACATGAAGAGGTAAAAATCCACATAGGCGTAGTAATGCGCGTGCGCGCCATGCACCAATCACTTCGTTTCAGTTCGAAGTTGCGCAGTGTCGTAAAGTTACAACCTCATTCATCAATGAGGTAGAAATCCACACACGCCTAGGGATCTGCGTACGCACAATGAACCAATCAGGTTGTTTTGGTTCGATGTCGCGTAGAGTTGTAAAAATACAGCCTCATTCAAATGGTGAAGGCATCCATCATGTTAGTTATAGGCCAGTGTCGGGTCTCCCACCTTTTTAAAAAGTCCTTGAGAAGCTAGCTGCTTCTCATATTGTTCAGTAAATGGATCAGACTGGATGCTTGGCAAATTTTCAATCAGCATACAGACGTCGTCACTCAACAAAGACAATCTTGCTTCGTATAGCATCGGATTTAATTGATGGAGTTAAAGGTGGGCAGCTGGCTCTAGTGGCTGTGCTTGATATGAGTGCTGCCTTCGATACCGTCGATCACTCTCTGCTTGTACAGAAGCTTACTACTTCATATGGTGTGTGTGATGTTTTGGTTACGATGATTGTCTTCCTACAGACTGTGCATGTGGAAGAAAATAGTTCATCAAGAGTACCGTTGGAGTGTGGTGTGCCACAGGGGTCCGTTCTTGACCCGCTACTTTTTAGTTGTATACCAATGTTGACCTTTCTTTCAGGAAAGGCCAAAAGTGTGTCTGTATCTGTTTTTTTTCCTCATTAAAATTAAATAAATTTATTTCAATAGGGGCGACATTGTCAAAGTTGCAATGAATTATAAAAATCTATGAATGAAAAAGTTGTAGCCTACAATTCTTTAATTTAAATGCTTGTTTGTATCAGGGCAGCCGAAGAAGCGAGGAGATCAACCAAATAAATAGACATCTATGAAATCAATTTTCGAACTAAAATGACCTAATGAAATTTTTTTGAAGACGACCCCCTGTGCCAAGCTTTTGAACTAAAGTAACCTAACATGGATCAGGAGCGCAGATACATGAAGAGGTAAAAATCCACATTGGCGTAGTAATGCGCGTGCGCGCCATGCACCAATCAAATCGTTTCAGTTCGAAGTTGCGCAGTGTCGTAAAGATACAACTTCATTCATTCAATGAGGTAGAAATCCACACACGCCTAGTGATCTGCGTAAGCACCATGAATCAATCAGGTTGTTTTGTTCGATTTCACATAACGTTGTAAAAATACCTACAACCTCAATCAATGGTCAACGCATCCACAAGAAACGATTTTTTTCCCATATTTGGGTATACCAATGATCTCAAGTAATTGTGATAGATTGTATTAGAGAAGGATAATGAACAAGATGATTTCGCCGCAAAATCTTCTGAAGCAGAGGCATCTATATATAGCTTTAAAGTAAAGAAACCTCATGGATTCCCGAAGCATACTTCCCGAAGAATAGATAATAACCTTAAATAAGAAAATGCTTATGTTGGATTTAATCACGTTCCCCGAATATGTGAACTGGAACACAGCCCGGCTTGCTCAGCTATTGATGCTTCAAACACTTGGAGCTAGTAATGCATGAAGACGTTGTAGCCTAACATTCGGAAATCTTAATGCTGGATTGTATCAAGGCAGCAGAATAGGCGAGGGGATCCCTCAAAAAATCTACCAAATAAAGAGACATCTATGAAATAAATTTTCGAACTAGAATGACCTAATGAAAATTTTTGAAGGCCTGTGCAAAGCTTTTGAACTAAAGTAACCTAACATGGATTAGGAGCGCAGATACATGAAGAGGGGAAAAATCCACATTGGCGTAGTAATGCGCGTGCGCGCCATGCACCAATCAAATCGTTTCAGTTCGAAGTTGCGCAGTGTCGTAAAGATACAACTTCATTCATTCAATGAGGTAGAAATCCACACACGCCTAGTGATCTGCGTACGCACCATGAACCAATCAGGTTGTTTTGTTCGATTTCACATAGCGTTGTAAAAATATCTACAAACCTCAATCAATGGTCAACGCATCCAAAAAACATTTTTTTCCCATATTTTGGGTACACGACGCTAGCCATGTTGAAAGCACCGGTTCCCATAGATCACCGAAGTTAAGCAACATTGGGCGCGGACAGTACTTGGATGGGTGACCGCTCAGGTACACCGCGTGTCGTTGGCATCTTGGACCGGTCCGTAGTCCGTAGTGGCAACACTTCGGACTCGTAAATGGAAGGTTGTGGATTCGGATCCCGGCGGAGCACACAAAACATACCATTCATATTTCGAATGTGCTCTTCGCTGAGTTGAAAAATTCATAAATCTTTACCAAAGACCGGTCACTGAAAGGTCCATCCAACCTTACAACAACTGGGTCTTGCTTGAGAATTGGCGCTTTCTACAGCGACGACCAAGCTCGCAGAGGGCTCTTGAGGTGTGATACACACAAAAACAGCGCTCACCAAATAAATCATCCTAATATTATTGTTATTATTACACCTAATGATCTCAAGTAATTGTGATTGATTGTAGTAGAGAAGCATAATAAACAAGATGATTTCGAAACAAAATCTACTGAAGCAGGGGCATCTACATATAGCTTAAAGTAAAGTAACCTCATGAATTCCCGAAGCATACTAACTTGAATAGATAATAACCTTAAAAAAAGAAGTGCTTATGTTGGATTTAATCACGTTCCCCGAATATGTGAACGGGAATATAGCCCGGCTTGCTCAGTTATTGATACTTAAAACACTTGAAGCTAGTAATGCATGAAGACGTTTTAGCCTAAAATTCGGAAACTTAATGATGGATTGTATCAAGGCACCAGAATAAGCGAGGAGATCCCTCCAAAAATCTCACAAATAAAGAGACATCTATAAAATAAATTTTCGAACTAAAATGACCTAATGAAAAATTTTGAAGACGACCTCCTGTGCAAAGCTTTTGAACTAAAGTAACCTAACATGGATCAGGAGCGCAGATACATGAAGAGGTAAAAATCGACATTGGCGTAGTAGTACGCGTGCGCGCCATGCACCAATCAAATCGTTTCTGTTCGATGTTGCGCAGTGTCTGCCGTAAAGATACAACCTCATTCATTCAATGAGGTAGAAATCCACACACGCTTAGGGATCTGCGTGCGCACCATGAACCTATCAGGTTGTTTTGTTGGATGTCGCATAGCGTTGTAAAACTACCTACAACCTCATTCAAATGGTGCACGCTTCCGCATGAAACGATATTCTTTCCATATTTGGGTACATCTTATGATCTAAAGTACTTGTGATTGATATTATTAGAAAGTATAATGAACAAGGTGATTTCGCCACAAAATCTACTGAAGCAGGGGCATCTATTTATAGCTTGAAGGAAAATAAACTCATGGATTCCCGAAGCGTGCTAACTTGAATAGATCATAACCTTAAATCAAGAAATGCTTAAAATATGATGGATTAAATCACGTTCCCCGAATTTGTGAACGGGAACACAGCCCGGCTTGCTCAGTTATTGATTATGATCTTTCCTGAAATAGGGGTGACATTGTCAAAGTTGCAATCATAGGTTGTTCACTTTTATTATAAAAATCTATGCATGAATAAGTTGTAGCCTACAATAGGGTAATTTCACATATTTTTTTTATTTCATAAAATGACAGATTTCCTTTTAAAAAATACATCTGCGTTTTTAAAACAATAATATCTGCCTTAGTTTTTAAACTACAGCTCTGAAAAATTCGCCCATTTTCGATTTCCGCTACAACAGTTAATTTTTTTATTTAGGCGGATGTGACGTCAATGGATCTCTTAATGTATGGAGTGTACCGTTAGGTTTTCGTAATTTTGACGTCACAGCGTGTTTCTTTGGCCCCACTGCGTTTTGGCGGTATTCAAATTCTCGACATTTTATTTTTGAAAATTATCAATATCTTTATTTTTACTGTATAAAAAAAAATAATTAATCAAATAAATATACTGTTTTAATTCACTTTTTTATTATTTTATTTTAAATATGTCTAACAGTTTTCGCCTAAAAAGGCATCCTCAGGACAATCAAATTCAATTGTCCTGAGGATGCCTTTTTAGGCGAAAACTGTTAGACATGTTTTTAGGCTTTCACAGCCGGATCTAGATGCTTGATTTTCTGGTTCCGGGTTTTGACCGTGGTCCATGTTTTTGCTTGTCTTCTCCTTTTTTTTTCTTTTTATTCTTTCTTGAAGACTTTCTTGAAGACTTTCAGCTTACGTTTCGTCTCCTCTGTGGGCGACTTCTTCGAAGTTCTGCTCGCTACTGAGGACTGAACGATGGACGATGTCTTTTATGCGTATATTCTAAAAGGGGGCGTGGCTTAATTATTAGGTATAAAACTACCCTCTTTCATAACTTCAATTGTACTCAACCATGTTTTGTTTAGTTTCAAACACTCTTCTTTCCTGTTAAAATTTTTATTTTTATAAATTTCGACGGCTTCTCTATACAGCCGTGCATAATATCCACGAGCCTTAGCAATTATTTTGGTGTCATCAAAGTTTATATCGTGGTTGTCTAACAGGGCGTGCTCCGCAACGGCAGATTTCTCTGTCTGCCCTAGTCTGCAGTTTCTTTTATGCTCCTTAACCCGTGTGTTTATAAATCTTTTTGTGGTGCCTACATACGATAAACCGCAGCTACACGGTATTTGATATACACCAGGTGAGTCCAGGACATCCAGTCTGTCTTTTGCAGAACGTAAGGCGTGTTGTATCTTCATGGTCGGAATGTATATGGTTTTTATATTATTTTTGAGAAGTATTTTTCCAATGCGATCAGTGATACCTCTGAGATATGGGATAAAGACCTTTGTTGCATTAGTGTCATATTTACTTGTTATGGTAGAGGCATTTTTTCTCCGTGTAAAACGGTTTATCTCTTTATTTATATAACCATTTCTCACTAGGGCTGTTTTTAGATGTTGTATTTCTGTTTCTAGTGAGGCAGGCTGACAAATTCTGGTTGCTCTGTCCATTAGTGTTTTTATAACACCTCGTTTTTGGGCGGGATGGTGATTTGAAAATTTGTGTAGATATCTGTCAGTGTGTGTGGGCTTTCTATACACTTTGTAATTTAGTATACCTTCGTGTGTGCGTGTGACCAGAACATCCAGAAAAGCTATTGAATTATCACCATTTTCTTTCTCCATTGTAAATTGTATTCTATGGTTGATGCTGTTTAAATGAGTAAGGAAATTGTTCAGTTCCTCCTCTCCGTGGTTCCATATTATGAAGGTGTCATCAACATATCGAAACCAACATTTTGGTTTTTTAGGTGCAGTTTCCATTGCTGTCTTTTCAAAAAATTCCATGTATAGATTAGCCACGGCAGGACTAAGGCAATTGCCCATAGCTACTCCTGACATCTGTTCATAGAAGTGGGAGTTCCATTGAAAATATGTGGTAGATAAACAGTGTTAAAACTCCATTTAAAACGCTTGTTTGTATCAGGGCAGCCGAAGAAGCGAGGAGATCAACCAAATAAATAGACATCTATGAAATCAATTTTCGAACTAAAATGACCTAATGAAATTTTTTTGAAGGCGACCCCCTGTGCAAAGCTTTTGAACTAAAGTAACCTAACATGGATCAGGAGCGCAGATACATGAAAAGGTAAAAATCCACATTGGCGTAGTAATGCGCGTGCGCGCCATGCACCAATCAAATCGTTTCAGTTCGATGTTGCGCAGTGTCTGCCGTAAAGATACAACCTCATTCATTCAATGAGGTAGAAATCCACACACGCCTAGTTATCTGCGTACGCACCATGAACCAATCAGATTGTTTTGCTTCGATGTCGCGTAGCGTTGTAAAAATACAACCTTATTCAAATGGTGAAGGCATCCACCATGTTAGTTTTAGGCCGGTGTCGAGTCTCCCACCTTTATGAAAAGTCCTTGAGAAGCTAGCTGCTTCTCAGATTGTTCAGTATATGGATCAAACTGGATGCTTGCCAAAGTTTCAATCAGCATACAGACGTCATCACTCAACAGAAAATATCTTGCTTCGTATAGCATCGGATTTAATTGATGGAGTTGATGGTTTCCAATGACCGGTCACCATAGGTCCATGCAGCCTTACAGCAACTGGGTCTTGCTTGAAAATTGGCGCTTTGAAGCGACGACGACTATGCTCGTAAAAAGGTCGATAGATCAATTGGTAGAATGCTTGCATTCCTTGCCGAGAGCAAGGGTTCGATCTCAAGCTTTACTCAGCCTTCACACGAAATGAGAACCAGCCCCCCCGGGGTCTGGAAAACCTCACTTCAAACCCCCACTTCGGCCCCCTTACCTGTAAAAATAAATAGGTCCCGAATCGCCACATGCGACCCCTTCGGGGATAACGCAGGCAAGAAGTTATACTATATGTGTAGCTTAGTTGCGTTGCATTGCGTTTTTGCGAAGGTGGGCAGCTGGCTCTAGTGGATGTGCTTGATATGAGTGCTGCCTTTGACACCGTCGATCACTCTCTGCTTGTACAGAAGCTTACTACTTCATATGGTATATGTGTGACGATTTGTTACGATGGTTGTCTTCCTATATACATGGTAGATATCAGACTGTGCAGGTGGAAGGAAATAGTTCATCAAGAGTGCCGTTGGAGTGTGCCACAGGGGTCCGTTCTTGACCCGCTACTTTTTCGTTGTATACCAATGTTGACCTTTCTTTCAGGAAAGGCCAAAAGTGTGTCTGTATCTGTTTTTTCTCCTCATTAAAATTAAATAAATATATTTCAATAGGGGCGACATTGTCAAAGTTGCAATGAAAGTTTGTTCATTTTTATTATAAAAATCTATGTATAAAAAAGTTGTAGCCTACAATTCTTTAATTTAAATGCTTGGTTGTATCAGGGCAGCCGAAGAAGCGAGGAGATCAACCAAACAAATAGACATCTATGAAATCAATTTTCGAACTAAAATGACCTAATGAAAATTTTTGAAGGCGACCCCCTGTGCAAAGCTTTTGAACTAAAGTAACCTAACATGGATCAGGAGCGCAGATACACGAAGAGGTAAAAATCCACATCGGCGTAGTAATGCGCGTGCGCGCCATGCACCAATCAAATCGTTTCAGTTCGAAGTTGCGCAGTATCGTAAAGATACAACTACATTCATTCAATGAGGTAGAAATCCACACACGCATACTGATCTGCGTTCGCACCATGAACCAATCAGATTGCTTTGTTCGATGTCGCGTAGCGTTGTAGAAATGCAGCCTCATTTAAATGGTGCACGCTTCCGCGTGAAACGAATTTCTTCCCATATTTGGGTACATCTTATGATCTCAAATAATTGTGATTGATTGTAATAGAAAAGCATAATAAACAAGATGATTTCGCCACAAAATCCACTGAAGCGGAGCATCTATATACAGCTTAAAGTAAAGTAACCTCACGCATTCCCGAAGCTACTAACTTGAATCGATAATAGCCTTAAATAAAGAAAAGCTTAAAATAGGTAATGACTCTAGATGAAATGAAAGAAGTATGCACGGATCGAAAGAAATGGCGGTTGATCTGCAATGCTGGCGGTTAAAGCTGAGGCTTTTAATTTTTTTTTTTTAAATGTATGTTTTGTAGTTTTTTAATTCTTTACTGTTTAATTGTTTAGAGTTTATTTGTTTTATATATTTGAATGTATTAATTGCTTGTATTCCTTGACTGATAGGTTGGTATGCGGCTGACCACCCATACTGTAAAAAATGGTTCACTATGCCAATGTCACCCCTGCTTCAGGGAAGGTCGGCAAAAGTTGCAGGACTTATGTTCATTTGAGATTGGGTTTTTTATATTGTAGGTCCACATGCGGCATGTATAAGCGCGAAATTATGCGTGTCTGCTTGTGGGAATGCATTTAATATGAATCTCAAATGATACATATCTTTGCAGCTTAGATTTAGATTTAGATTATGTTGGATTTAATCACGTTACCCGAATATGTGAACTGGAACACAGCCCGGCTTGCTCAGCTATTGATGCTTCAAACACTTGGAGCTAGTAATGCATGAAAACGTTTTAGCCTAAAATTCGGAAACTTAATGATGGATTGTATCAAGGCACCAGAATAAGCGAGGGGATCCCTCCAAAAATCTCCCAAATAAAGAGACATCTATAAAATAAATTTTCGAACTAAAATGACCTAATGAAAAATTTTGAAGGCGACCTCCTGTGCAAAGCTTTTGAACTAAAGTAACCTAACATGGATCAGGAGCGCAGATACATGAAGAGGTAAAAATCGACATTGGCGTAGTAATACGCGTGCGCGCCATGCACCAATCAAATCGTTTCTGTTCGATGTTGCGCAGTGTCTGCCGTAAAGATAAAACCTCATTCATTCAATGAGGTAGAAATCCACACACGCCTAGGGATCTGCGTGCGCACCATGAACCAATCAGGTTGTTTTGTTGGATGTCGCATAGCGTTGTAAAACTACCTACAACCTCATTCAAATGGTGCACGCTTCCGCATGAAACGATATTCTTTCCATATTTGGGTACATCTTATGATCTAAAGTCCTTGTGATTGATATTATTAGAAAGTATAATGAACAAGGTGATTTCGCCACCAAATCTACTGAAGCAGGGGCATCTATTTATAGCTTGAAGGAAAATAAACTCATGGATTCCCGAAGCGTGCTAACTTAAATAGATAATAACCTTAAATAAAAAAATGCTAATATATTGGATTAAATATTCCTTGACTTATAGGTTGGTATGAGGCTGACCACCCATACTGTAAAAAATGGTTCACTTTGCCAATGTCACCCCTGTTTCAGGGAATGTCGGCAAGAGTTGCAGGGCTTATGTTCATTTGAGGTTTGGATTTTATTTGTAAGTACACATTCAGCATTTGTAAGCGCGAACTACACGTGTTTGTTTGTGGGCATACATCTGAGAGCTTTGAATGAATATATCCTTGCAACTTAGATTATAGATTATAGAAATCACGTTCCCCGAATGTGTGAACACAGCCCGGCTTGCTCAGTTATTGATTATGACATTTCCTGAAATAGGGGTGACATTGTCAAAGTTGCAATAAAAGTTTGTTCACTTTTATTGTAAAAATCTATGCATGAAGAAGTTTTAGCCTACTTTGTATCAGGGCAGCCGAAGAAGCGAGGAGATCAACCAAATAAATAGACATCTATGAAATCAATTTTCGAACTAAAATGACCTAATGAAAAATTTTGAAGGCGACCCCCTGTGCAAAGCTTTTGAACTAAAGTAACCTAACATGGATCAGGAGCGCAAATACATGAAGAGGTAAAAATCCACATAGGCGTAGTAATGCCCGTGCGCGCCATGCACCAATCACTTCTTTTCAGTTCGAAGTTGCGCAGTGTCGTAAAGTTACAACTTCATTCATACAATGAGGTAGAAATCCACACACGCCTAGTGATCTGCGTGCGCACCATGAACCAATCAGATTGTTTTGCTTCGATGTCGCATAGCGTTGTAAAACTATCTACAACCTCATTCAAATGGTGGACGCATCCACATGAAACGATTTTTCCCCCATATTTGTGTAGGTACACCTAATGATCTCAAGTAATTGTGATTGATTGTGTTAGAGAAGCAAAATTAACAAGGGGATTTCGTCACAAAATCTACTGACGTAGGGGCATCTACATATAGCTTAAAGTAAAGTAACCTCATGGATTCCCGAAGAAAAGATAATAACCTTAAATAAAGAAATGCTTATGTTGGATTGAAGCACGCTCCCCGAATGTGTGAACGGGAATAACGCCCAGCTAGAAAGCTTAACCTGAAATATGACTTCTTTGAATTAATGTAAGACAAACTTGAGTTGAAGAATATCAGGATTACATAATATAGAAGGTAGATTGCATAAAGTCCTCGAATTGAAATGTTTAAAATCCCAGGGCAGCAGAATCTGTGTAAAGGTAGAGAACTTATTTTATTTTTGGCGGGAAAATATCAGGAGGTACGTTTAGCCTAATGCTGCAGTATTTTAATGCTTATTCTAGCAGAGCAGCAGAATGCATGAAGAGGTAGTGAGCCTAACCTCATTTTTTTTTATGTTGAAATCTACCAGGGCTGCATGGTGGCTAAAGAGGTATTTATTTGAATAACCTAACATTTATAATTTTTTGATGGTGAAAATACCAGGGCTGCAGAATCTATGAAAATGTAGAGGACGTATTTTCTTTTTGGCGGGAAAATAACCCAACATGCAGCCTAATCATTAACTTACTATTACTCAATGAGCCTAATGCTGCAGTATTTTAATGCTTGTTCTACCAGAGCAGCAGAATACTGATTTATTTTTTATTTAGAAATCTACCAGGGCTGCATGGTGGTCAAAGAGGTATTTATTTGAATAACCTAACATTTATAATTTTTTGATGCTGAAAATACCAGGGCAGCATGATCATAAAGGAAATAAAAACCTGCCATCACGAAATGAGTCTACTTGTCAACTTAAATTTTGTATCTTTATTGATTTTTGTATTACTTGCCTTCGATAATTGGTATATGAATGCCTTTTCACACAGTCCGGTCTGATGCCAGATTTTAAATCACAGTGGAGATGTATCGTCCCCGTAGTGCTTGTTTGTCTTATATTCATCAGAGGTTCATTCACACGAGCAATGTTTGTATGT
Organism: Agapetus fuscipes; assembly: GCA_951799405.1. Taxonomy (NCBI): domain Eukaryota; kingdom Metazoa; phylum Arthropoda; class Insecta; order Trichoptera; family Glossosomatidae; genus Agapetus; species Agapetus fuscipes. The sequence goes on from OX637343.1 coordinate 1,954,360, forward strand.
GTACTGGACCAATGTGTATTATGAAATTTATTTAAAAAATATTTAAAACATCTCTCAAATTATGACATTTTTTTCTTAGCTTAGATTGTTTAGAATGTGATTCTTAAGATAATTTTACTGAAAATTCATCTTTAATTCAAATGGTAGATCAGCCAAGCAATCACTGGGAAGACGGTATGTTAGTTTTCCGGGTGGTTTGCCCGGCTATCTGTGAAACCGTGGATTCCTTAGTTATTTCGCAAAACATACATTTTGTAACCGGATCTGGACCGAAACCTGACAGTGTAAAAAGGGAGTAATGTTTAATACATACAAATAAAACAAAGATTATAATGTATACATCTTTATTACATTACAAGTGAAAAAGACATAAAATATACTCACAGTTTTGACATTTCAAGATTACAGAAGCATTTATCAATAATTTTTGTAACAAGACTTATTAAATTCCTTTACAATACCTGAGATTTTCCATTAAGAACTGTCTGGCAAACCAGTCGGTATTTTTAAACAACCCAATGTGAACTGCCAAAAAATAGTGATAATGGATTCTGAGGCAAGTTCCACATTTGATTTTTTTTCTTGGAAGGCAAACATTGTGCCTATGGTCCTGAGCAATCTATAACGCAACTCAACTAAGCTACACATATAGTGTAACTTCTTGCCGCGTTATCCCCAAAGGGGTCGCATGTGGCGAGTTACACCTATTTATTTTTAAAGGTAAGAGAGCCGGCCACTTCAGTTGAAGTGGAGGTTTCTAATAGGTATGTTGATTTGAAGCCGAAAATATTTTTTTTCGATTTTATATTTAAAAAATAAAATATAGAAATTTGGACAAGTTTTTAAACGGATATGAGATCTGTTACTTCTATTTCCGGTGCTGTGACGTCATGTGTTGATGTCACGTTCTTTTATTGACATTCCATACTCCGTTAACATGTGTTGTTGACAATAGAAACAAATGAAATGTTCCTAAAGAAACACACAAACTTCGTTAAGAAACAACAGCAGCAACGGTTTTAACATGAACAAGCAATGGTTGAATGACATAAATGTGAGGGCTGTCAGTTGATACGGCGATGTTTACAAGACCGTGACGTCACGCCAGAAAATTTCATCTAGTGTCGTTTTGGCGCGAAAATTAAAAAATTGATTTTAAAATGCTTATAACTTTGCTAAAAATACAACTAAAATTCAAATTCAAGAAGTTTTGGGCTAATAAAGTATAAACGAATATTGAAATCACAAAAAAAAGAAAAATGTGAAAATACCCTATTGTTACAAGGAAAGCTAATACTTTTTATTGATTGCAAATGATCATAGTCCCACACAAGTGTGACGTTTGCAAGCCAAGAAAGAAGTTCCAAATTCAAAATTTGGCTATAAATTTTTTGTTCGACAAATTACAAACATATTTAAGCTAAATAAAATTGTTACAAGAATTATTACAGGCAAGGATGTTACAAAATAAAACATAAATATTGCAGAATGACTTGAAATTACAAAATACATCTTTTTATCTATTAAGGTCGACTTGTAGTCAAATATAATATAGCTGAAAGCATTAATTACACAGGATATGTCAGATAAACATCTGCAAATTATAGTATCACATCCATATAAAGGTGACTGCTAGGTTAGGTATATGTATATATTTAATATAATCTGTCAATATTTATATTGTTCTCTATTTACATATTTTTAAAATGAGTTCAATGAAGCCATTTCTTGCTCTGTCCTTATTGTATATGGTTCAGAAGTTATCCATTCTAACACAAAGCTTTATCTATAAAAAAAGTATTCAGTCACATTCCAGCTGTACTTTGATGATGCCTCAAACAGCTTGAGGTGAAACATTAATTCCATAGACAACTTTTGCACATGGTTAATAAACAACAACAAAAAACAAAGCCATTGAACCGATAATATTTGAGTAGTCCATTTGCAAACCACGCTATGTTAAAAATGATTTTTTTTTGCAATAGTTGTCATTGTATTGGCTGTCTAGCAAGAGTCGCTATGATATCGCGACTTTTGAGTGTCCCGTATTTAGCCTCAAATTATACGTAACGTAGCGAGTTTTGAAAAAGTACAATAAAATGCAGAATATTTTTAAAAATCCAATAAAACGACAGCCATTGCACAAAAAAAAGTTGACTCATTTATTATTTAGTAACAGGTATTTTATTTTGTACAAAAACTTCCAGCTTTTTCTGCCTCTTAGAGCAAGGAAAAATAAAAATATAATTAAAATTTTTAGCACCAATAGAAAGAACACTAGATTTGCTGCACCATAGATACGAGAAGTAGGTATTTATAGATAATTTATGAAACTATTGAAGATACAAAAGTCTTATAAGCTAGTTTATTTATTATAAATTTGGTCATAATACTTACAAAATAAATCCCATACTTAGTTTTATTTTATTTTTAACAAGGTAGGTACCAAATACGTTTCTTTTCTGTTCAGAAAAGTTGATAGCCATAAAAGAATTAATGTTGGTAGCACTTCTTTATAAGAAAAAAATATACTCTATAGTTGCAAAATGGCGCCAACTCGAATTACATCTGTCAACAATAAAAAAATTCAGGAATAAAAAAATGTTTTTTTTATTTTGGGCAATGGAATTTTAATACCAAATAAGTACAGGATTCTAAATAAAAATTGTTTTATATATAAAATTGTGATGCTGATTTCTTAATTCTTAAAATTTGGAATTCTAAAAGTACACATGACAATCTGAGAGCCAGACTGGTACAAACGTGAACATATAAAAAATTTGGTTCAATATTTGAAATGCGCTATTTCTTGAAATTATGAAATTATCAATTTGAACGGAAGTTCCAAATTTCATTTTTTCTAAACAGGCAAATGCCACACATCTATGTGATCCAAATTCTTAGCAACCAATAACCTAACCCTAGCAACCTGGCTGGGTGGCGTCACATTTTTTTTATCTTTGTCATTTGTGTGACTTCATTATTAGAATGAGTAACGCACATGGATTGACACACATAAAATTGCGGCACCACTAGGCTGGGTTGCTAGGGCCAAGGTAAATAAAAAAATTGGCATTAGTTGTTAAAGACAGCTGTTCCTTACAAGTGTGACGTTTGCCCGCCAAGAAAAGTCCTGAATTCAAATTTTTACTGAGTTAATTGGTGACTTGTACCTGTCTGGTTTTCAAAATGACATATTTCATTAATAATTAACCAATACTTGTTAAATTGTAAAAATATTATAAATTGCACCTTTGTAAGGTAGAATTGCCTTAATTATGTATCTAAAAATACATTTAATCATATTCACTACGATCCAAACTAACCTAACCTAAAAATTTATATATAATCTATTTTAGCGTATTCATTTTATAAAAGCACATCTTTAGAGTTATATAATAAAAAAATACTAGCGAGAGAGAGAGATATGTCACTGGCATTAAAAAGATATGTCATTTTCAAATTACAAAACAAAACAACCATAAATCAGTACCTACTCTTAAAGTATTTACAATTTTTAATATTTATATTTATATAGATAGAACACTAGGGAATATTTTCATTTTTATTTTTTTATTTTGATTCATTTAGATTTATCACACAACTCTTGGAGTTTCATTTTTATTTTTTACATAATTATTTCAGTTTATTTTGAAACAAATGTACACGGCTTAAAATGAATGCGGTGAAAATCTGAACTAACGAGGTAGCCACGTGAATTGACAGACAAAATTGCATTGTCGCCCGGCCGGGTTTGCTAGGGAAAATGCATACAAATATTTTGTTATTTGTGGCTAAGAACGGCAGTCTCATACAAGACGTTTGCTCACCAAGAAAAAAGTTCCAAATTTAAAAATGCTCATTGTTAAATTTAAGAAGTAATTTGTCAAAGAAATACAAAATAATAGTTATTGATTTCCAGACCAGTCCGCAGTTCAGTGGTAACACTTCAGACTCTGAATGGGAAGGTTGTGGGTTTGATTCCCGGCGGAGCACAAAAATATACCATTTATATTTTCAAATTTGCTCTTCGCTGGGTTGAAAAATTCATAAAACCTTTACCAATGACCGGTCACCAAAGGTCCATCCAGCCTTACAGTAACTGGGTCTTGCTTGAGAATTGGCGCTTTGTAGCGACGACGATCAAGCTCGTAAAAAGGTCGATAGCTCAATTGGTAGAATGCTTGCATTCCATGCCGAGAGCAAGGGTTCGATCTCAAAGGTTTACTCAGCCTTCACAAGAAATGAGAACCAGCCCCCCCCGGGAGCTGGGAAACCCCCACTTCAATTGAAAGTGGTCGGTGTGAGGCCGGCCCCCTTACCTGTAAAAATAAATAGGTCCCGAAGCGACACATGCGACCCCTTCGGGGAAACGCAGGCAAGAAGTTACACTATATTTGTAGCTTAGTTGCGTTGCGTTGATTTCAGCAGTTTGAAAACCATAAAGTCGTAAGATCGCCCTCGTTTAACTGTCATACACATTCAGCTTAAGCCGTGTGTCTCTCTACATCAAAACTTCTTTCGACAGAATTCCTCCGCAGTGAAAACTCCCTATTTTCTAATTATTTTAACATTTTTTAATTGATTTTGGTAATGCATTTTGTGCTAGAAAAAATACATCTAAAATTTAATAAGATTCACTTATTTACTAAAAAATTAACACCATCTATACTTCTACATTGTGATCACAATTTTTAAAATAACAATCTTCATTTATAGCCAATCTTTACAAGAGAATAAAAAAATACACATATATTTATATACATTTTAAAAATTAGACCTTTCGTAGTCTAGTGGTTACTGCCTTTAACTATCGATCAGACGATACCAAGTTAGAATCCCTAGAAGAGCATAATAATTGTTTCTGCATTGTACAAAAATGCTCTAGGGTGAATACTTGTGCGCTTATATCAAAAGAGATTCAACCCATCGTTACAACTGAGCCTTGCTTGCGTTTCCAGAGAGCTTGTGAGTTGCGATCTACACCAAATTACTGCTAAAAATAGACAAAGTTCTTATCATTTCAACGTATTATAGATCCCTTCAGTTATTTCTTCATTTTTTGCATCATTGGAGAGCGTGATCCCTTGGCTGAACTTAACGTAAGACCCATTCTTGATCACCGGCACAATAGGCTTCTTTTTGATGTCCAAATCTGTCTCTGCCTCGTAAGAGTTATGCGTTATCTCCAAGCGGATAGCATGAAATTTGTCCGCCCTACTAAAGATATCCGATGATCCATTATTGTCCTTTTCTAAAGAGTTTCCGGCGGAGAAACCTCCCGAACCACTCAGAGAGGAATACTTCTGCGATACGTTTTCAGAAACCTTTTCATCGGAATCCGAATCAACAAAATCTGAGTCGATCGAGTTGTTGTCGCCAGGATTGTTTCTGTCAATCACCACAACTTCTATGTGCCTAAATTGACTGTCGTTCTTTTTCTGCGCAACGGACTTGTTGACATCTATTCTTGTTTTACCGAAATCGGAATCTGTTAGCTTTCGTTCCTGGTTGTACGCTGGTATAACAGTTTCTTCAATCATTTTTCTTCTGTTGACGTCTGGATTGCATATTTCTGCGTATATGTTGTCAGATTGCTCCGAGTCACTCCGCTCATGGTTTCCTCGTCCAGAAATTGCGTCTACGACTTGCCCGTACGGTAAATCTTCAATAACCGGCAGTTTCCTATTTTGAATTGAAGAAATAGATCTTTTTAATTTCACAGGTTCGATTTGCACATCTTTATCAATGAGTACTGATATGTCTTCCAAATCACTAGACATTGATTTATCATCTTTCTTCATAGATATGTTATTAGAAGATTTCCCGCTCATTTGTGAATCTAACGATGTTAAATTTTGCTCTTTCTTATCCTTTCCGTGCAATAAATTTGAAGTTGACTTGCTCAGTACTCGTTTAGTTTTAACATGGAACTCGTTACATAATTTTTCCGTTATAAACGACTGCTGATTCACTGGCATTTGTTTATTAGTGTTGCTGCTACTGGAACCAGTCCCAAACGCATTCAAGTCTTCACAACTTTGTATCTGGTCGAACGACTCAGAAGAAGTCAAATCACTTTTCTCTGGGATCAGATCTGGTCTAATTCTTTGTCGTCGTTCAAACCTTGAAAGCTTTTGTTTTCCGATTTCATGTTCTAATCTCTTTGCGCAGTTACCTGAGTAAATTTGCTTTTTCTTCAGACTGGAATCATTCTCTGAATAATAGTTTATTTGCTCCACACTTAAAGTTTTCTTTTGACCCAGCTCAGACATTCTATCGTCAGTGTACGGTGAATCTAAAATACCGGTTTGGACTGAAACAGATTTGGTTAGAACTCTCTTTGGTTCTATCCTTCCAGAGCTGGATCCGACACCGATATCAGATGAAGTTGTGAGGCTCCTGTAAGATTGCCAGTTTTCATTCTTTTCATTTCCTCGGTGCGCTAGTCTAATATTTCCAAATCGATCTTCTATAAGTTTAGACATATCTTGATACCTCTCTATAGAACTGTGCTTATCACTCAACGGATCAAATGGATCTCTGAACTCTCTGTACTTCTCAGGTTTCAGTTTGTTGCTTTCTTCGGTCGACAAATGCTCGGTGCTCCTTAAAATCTTCAAATTTTTAAACCACTTTGAAAACTTTGGATGGTGCTGATTACTTTCTCTAAACACCTTCATCCTCTCATCATGGAACTCTTGCTTCTCTTTCTCATTGTCCACCACCAAGCTCTTCTTATTCTCGTCATCGCTGTAAACATCATAATTCATATTCTCAAGTTCATTTTTACTCAAGAATATAATTGATCCTTCGTTTTCGTCTGGTATATCTTTAAGTATTTTATCGCTCTTTCCGAATAGTCTAGAAGCGTCGGCTTTAAAACCTTGAAAAGTGAATCTACGTTCTTTTTCAAATTTGATTCCGGCTATTTCGTTCCGTGTTCTTTTATCGCCGCCGTGAGTTTTGTCTTTTTCTATTGAGTTGTCTATGCTTCTAGCTGTTAGTTTATGTTTCTCAGGTGTCATGTCTATAAGAGGTTCTGGGGTGGCATAAGTGACTTGCCTAATCCATGTGTCAACGTTCATTTGACAGTAGGTTAGTGCCCGGTGAATCCTGGTGGAGAAGAACATTCTTTTCTCCGAGTCGTAGCCCAGCTGGGTCCTTTGGAGTTTCCGGTCAGAGTTGAGGGTCAGCAGAGTGAGGTTAGGAAGCCTGTTGGCCTCGGGAAGGCTGCAGGTCACGACCACGGACTCTGTGGTGACAGCCCGCAGCAGCAATGTGCCTGGAACATAAGACATTCAAATCAGTTTGAAAATTTAAAGCCAAGCAAAGATGATTGGGTGTCAATTATAATACATTCAGCATTGTTTATTGCTTTAGATGAGTTCAGACTTTGTGATTTGAAAAAGTTAGTGCATCAAGCCTCATCAATGTCCATAGAAAGTCCATATTACTATTGTACAAAAAGAAGCAACTGCAGCATGCTGGCACTGCAACTCAGCAAATGATGACGCGGAGCACACGCTACTGTCGTGTCCTGCCTGGGCGGACCACAGGGGGTCATTAATGGCAACCATTGTGGTCGATCGACTAGACCTGGACATGGTAGTACCGTCAATGCTCCAATCAGAAGAGAACTGGCGGGCCTGGGATACCTTTGCCTCCCTCATGATCGCAGGAGGATGCTGAGCGCGAGCGGCAAAGGATGAACACAACCCGCCAAAATGTAGAAAATATAGTTAGTGTTGTTTTGCTAATTGACGCAATTGAAATGTGAAGACATGCTGTGCATGTAAAGACACACCACACTCTGATGTCATGCTTGACGGCAGTTCCGGGGTGTGGCAAGATGACGAGGAGGGTTTTTAGTGAGTAAAAATCTAGCATACCCTGCCGGCGGAAACAATGGCAGGAATCTTTTGAAGATTTTCTTCTCTCAATTGGAAAAAAAGCCTTATAGCAATCGGGTCTTGCTTGAGTATTGGCGCTTTCTAAAGCGACGACCAAGCTCGCAGAGGTCTCTTGAGGTGTGATACACACAAAAACAGCGCTCACCAAATAAATCATCCTAATATTATTATTATTATGTGTGTACCTTGTGTCAGGACAGGTTGGAGACTGGGCGGGGGCGCTGGGCCGGCCACCAGGCGCACCCTGAGCGGCAGGGAGCCCCTCAGCAGGCCGGGCAGCCTCTGCAGGCCCCCGGCTGCTGCAGGAGGGGTGGGCAGGGCACCTTCTGCGGGCGCGGCCTCAGCCTGCACCGGGTAGAACTCGCCCTTGGTAGACAGCGGCACATACAGCTCCTGGAATAGTGTAAGCACATGGGTGAATGACAGTTCATTTGGACTTACTCGTACAGAATGAGTTTTAACCATTTACATTTTATATAAAGGACCTTCTGGCGGTTGATCTGTAATGTTGGCGGCTTGGACAAGGGTTTTTAAAATTAGAATTTTGTATTCTGTATGGACATCAAAACTAATTTTGATGTCCATACATAAGTATTATTTGTTGATTTTAAAAATGTAATTGTTTGTGTTTGTTACTTGACTTATAGGTTGGTATGCGGCTGACCACCCATGCTGTAGAAAATGCTTCACTTTGCCAATGTCACCACTGTTTCAGGGAAGGTCGGCAAGAGTTGCAGGGTGTATGTTCATTTGAGATTTGAGTTTATCTATGTTGTAGGTCCACATGTGGCATGTTTAAGCGTGAATTTATACGTGTCTGCATGTGACAATGCATAATATAATGTGAATCCCCAATGGTACATATCTTTGCAACTTAGATAAGATTAGATGTTCGAAATTGGTTAGATCGAGTGTTCTGGCAAAGTCTAGCAGGGTGGCATGTGGCGATTCTCCATGTTTCGAGAATGACATTTATTTTTAGTGTAAATTAAGGACCGAAATTCCACGTAGCTGGAGAAATATCTCAACCGTCGAACTATACCTACTGGGCCAATGAAACTCTGAACCAAAAGTGAAATAAAATGAAGTAAATAAACCGCAGTTGTTACAAAAAAGATCACGTTTAAAACGTAATAATAAAAATAACTTGGTCCGGTCGATAGCTCAGTTGGTAGAGTGCTAGCATTCCATCCCGTGAGCTTGGGTTCGAATCCCACCGAGGGTGTCAGAAATGATTTCCCGTTTCGGTGTTAATTTCAAACCCCAAAATAAAACCGGCAAGGTTTACTCAGCCTTCACAAGAAATGAGACCTAGCCCTCTCGGGAGCTGGGAAACCCCCACATCAGCTGAAGTAATTGGCGTAAGACCTGCCCCCTTACCTGTAAAAATAAATAGGTTCCACTCGCCACATACGAAACCCTACGGGGACAACGCGGCAAGAAGTTACAGTATATGTGTAGCTAAGTTGCGTTTTTTTTGTGACTGACATTAGGTATCGCTATCATGTCGCTATCAAAAATATATATACTATTTTTATTTTCAAATATGCTCTTTGGGTGAAAAATTCATATATCTTTACCAAAGACCGGTCACTGAAGGTCCATCCAGCCTTACAGCAACTGGGTCTTGATTGAGAATTGGCGCTTTCTACAGCGATGACCAAGCTCGCAGAGGGCTTTTGAGGTGTGATACACACAAAAACAGCGCTCACCAAATAAATCATCCTATTATTATTTATTATTAGGTACCCCCACTTCAACTGAAAGTGGTTGGTGTGAGGCCGGCCCCCTTACCTGTAAAAATAAATAGGTCCCGAAGCGCCACATGCGACCCCTTCGGGGATAACGCAGGCAAGAAATTACCCTATATGTGTAGCTTAGTTGCGTTATCTCTATCAGAAATGCGTTTATTTTTCCTACAAACAATTTAAACAAAGGCAATATTAATTGCGTGGACTTGCGACAGTAGACAACAACAAAGACCCACCTATTTGCTTGCTGAATAGCTGATACACGTGCTGAACCCAAATAAGTAATTTATCACAGAAACTAAGCCATGATTCACTTCAAACACCAGCTGTGCAGTTAGTCAACAAATGTGCCGTGTTGCTGTATAAAACATTCGTTTAAGCCATCGAGTATAACATAGAAGAACAGAAACTAACTTACTGCAATGATACATACTATCTACCACATTTGTCTCAGTCCTGTCAAACGTTGCAGTTGTGCAGGCATACTAAACATGTTTTTGCGTGTCAAATTTTATGTTTTCTCCATTTTGTGTTCTGACACTCAATTACAAAACATGCCATTATGTGTTAAAATAATGCCTTTTTTCTTTAAAATTCGAAAAATTTATCGATCATAAGATTTATACCGCACGCGTCTATGTTCGGACTGCTCCATGCATAGTACCTACGCACGCGGCAATGCTGCCACCTTTCTAGAAACATTTTTACATTCGCCCGAGTTTTTTTGTACACATAGAAATGCAGCTGTGAAGTTCATTGTTCTCTTTCTTACTAATGACTTATTTTCGTAAGTGAGTTGAAACAGATATATAATGTATATTTTCGTTAAAATAATTTCTAGTCCACAGATATCATAAGTCAATAATTATACGTAAGGTTTTCTACTTGGAGTAGGACTGTCGATCACATTAGTATGCGACAGACAATAATATAGTCTGCAACGCAATTCCTATATACTCGCATGTGCCAAAGTCTGATACATGAACTTAACAGCTATTTCAAGACAGAAACAGACGAGACACTTACAAAAGACATATATTAGTGTGTTAGTGAACCTGGAGCGTAAATAATTTCTATAGATAGGATTCGATTCATTGCTTATTCCCAATAATACTGTAACGAACGTGAGTCGGCCTCTAATATAATGATTAAATATAAGATAATAGATTGGTCTGGTACAATCCACTATATAATAATCTAGAACAAGCAAGAATGGTCCATTTCATACCTATATAAGCGAACCGCAATGGTACAGAGGGCGATTTAAGCCTTGAGCCGTGAAGTCGATAAACCAAGAGCTAGAAACTGTAACAAGTACTGTGTAACCGACTTTGTGTAAAATAAATCTTGAAAAATAAATGAAACGCAGTTTGATTAAAAGAACCCAGCTAAAATCATAACAATGTAACATAACAATATAAAAAACTCGGTTCAGATGCGATTGAAAAACAATCGCCGAAAAGGATTTGTCATTTAACATTTCGAGCCAAAAAAACCATATGATGGATTCCAACGTGTCTCAACACATTCGTACATAAGCAAGCAGGATATAAAGGAGTTATTTACATATGTTACGCTGTAATACGACGTTCGTATTGAATGGAACGTGAGGCAGATGCATGGAGAGGGTTCGAAGAGATTAGAACGGCAGGCGGACCGAGAATGGATCCCTGTGGGACGCCATTTGTCATGCCGCATTGGTGACGGGTCAATACTCCCGCTGACCAAACAATCGATGCACTTACAAGGTATTTGCATTTGGAAATATATTTTTTTTACTTAACCGCATTCAGATTGATCTGTAATGTTGGCAGTGAAAAACTCGGCCAAGTAGCTAGGTAAAAGATAACATATATTTTGTGATTGGTTGGTTTTATTATGACTTTGGATATCCTAATGAATGGGACATCCAGAGTCATAATAATAAAAGGAGAGCTTGTATGAAGAAGGCCATGACTCTGGATGAAATGAAAGAAGTATGTAAGGACAGAAAGAAATGGTGGTTGATCTGTAATGTTGGCAGCTAGGGTTAGGGTTTTGATGTTTGCACATATAAATGGTACTTATATTTTTTGTGCTCTACTGGGATGCGAAACCACAACTTTCCATTTACGAGTCCGAAATGTTACCACTAAACTACGGACCGGTCATTGGCAAAGTGAACCATTTTTGACAGTATGAGTGGTCAGCCTCATACCAACCTATAGGTCAAGAAATCTTATTCATTCAGTATAAAGCCATCAATGGCTTGGCTCCACCTTATCTGACTGACATGATTTCGCCTGTTGAGATGGATGTGATGGGGCATCCACACGCTTGCCAACCTAGCACAAGTCAAGCGCACAGTGTGTCGTCTAGAACATGCTAGCTGGACAAAATTTTGTCTAATGGACTAATTTTGTCCAGCTAGCATGTTCTAGACGACACACTGTGCGCTTAGCTACAAGCCAAGTGTGCAGTGTGTCGTCTAGAACATGCTAGCTGGACAAAATTAGTCCATTAGACAAAATTTTGTCCAGCTAGCATGTTCTAGACGACACACTGTGCGCTTGACTTGTGCTAGGTTGGCAAGCGTGTGGATGCCCCATGAGGAGGCAGACACTCAGATCCGCGGGCGATGGTGCGATCAATTTGGTTCAGCCGCACCGTCAGATCCGTACAAATTTTGGAGACCGTGCTTTCCATGTTGCAGTTCGGGTGGAGTGGAACAGACTGCCACCCGGAGTGGAGAACTCCAAATCTGTGGGTATATTTCGCAGAGCTCTCAAGACACACCTTTTCAAAAAGTCTTATCCGTGATCGGAGAGGGATCTGGAGGTGTGACACACACAAAAACGGCGCTCTCTTATCATATGTAATTGAAAATAATCAGGACTGTTATATATGTAGGTATATAAAATCGCTATACCAACGTTGAAAATACCGGACCTTTATAATACAAGCATTTAGTTGTCACAACAAAACGTTTAATTATTTTTATTATGTGCAACGCAAAAAACGCAAAACGCAACTAAGCTACACATATAGTTTAACTTCTTGCCGCGTTATCCCCGAGGGGGTCGCATGTGGCGAGTTGAACCTATTTATTTTTACAGGTAAGGGGGCCGGCCTTACGCTAACCACTTCAGATGAAGTGGGGATTTCCCAGTTCCCGAGGGGGCTGGTACACATTTCTTGTGAAGGCTGAGTAAACCTTGCCGGTATTTTTATTTTGGGGTTAGAAATAAACACCGAAAAGGGAAATCATTTCTGACACCCTCGCCTCGGCGGGATTCGAAACCGAGCTCACGGCATGGAATGCAAGCACTCTACCAACTGAGCTATTGACCGGACATAATGCAGGTGAGTTATTTAAGAGCGACAAGTATTGTCCAAGCAGATGCCACAATGCGGTATGCAAGGTCGATGGTACAGTACTCCTGGTACAAAGCTCTCGAATCGAAAAAATGTTTTACAAATAAACCACTCAACAGGAGTGCCATCGTATATACAATACATTTTCGATTCACACGATCGAGCAGAGCTTAAGTGAATATTAAATACTCGGGGTATGTGGCTCCAAGCTGCCTGCTAATGGCCATACGACCTTCCTTCCTCGCATCTCCATTCTTAGCGTCCACATACATTAATATTGTATTTTCATCGCACGTAGATACTACACAGATAAATAAATGATAGCGCTAGTATATTAATTGTGTGAGGCCGGCCTCCTAACCCGTAAAAATAAATAGGTCCCGAATCGTTGTAGTTGTAGAGGTGTTTACGAGCTAGGTCGTCGCTACAAAGCGCCAATACTCAAGCAAGACCCAGTTGCTGTGACGCTGGAAGGACCTCGAGCGATCGGTCTTTGGTAAAGATTTTTATATTTTTCAAGCCAGCGAAGAGAATATTTGAAAATATACTGTAACTGTAACTCTATCGCCATTCCGCTAGGGGAAACCAGAGCCTCTGCAGAGTTGCCTCCATTCCTTCCTATCCAGTATCCTTACAAACCTCTTTCAATTCATTCATTTCCATCACCTTTTTCATGCATTTTCTTCTTTCACGCTCGCTTTGTACATCCCATTCTTTTACAATCTGATCACTCCATACTTTTCTCGGTCGTCCCTTACCTCTTTTTCCTTTCACACTACCTCTGTGTATGAATATATTAATGGTATATTTTTTGTGCTCCACCGGGATTCAAACACGCCCTTCCATTTACGAGACCGAAGTGTTGCCACTTGTCACTAGACTTCGGACTGGTCAAAGTAAGTCAGTAAGTTAGCCAAGCTACTGTATTTTTCGTACAACAGAAATATTAGATGTACATTTGTTTGACAGCCCACGTAAGACATTGCCAGGTAGGCATTAGAAGGTAGGTAGCTGAATAGGAATTATATAAAAGGAATAATTGTACCACTTAATCCACCTCTGTTGACAAACGGTGCCTCGTCTGCATGCAAATATGTATGGAAATTATAGACAGAGCTGTACAATATCATAGATCATACACACGTGAAGCCATATCTGTGGACTATCAATTATTTAAACGAAAATAGACAGTATAATATATATCTGTTTCAACCTACTTACGAAAATGATCATTAGTAAGAAAGATAACAATAAACTTCACAGTTGGATTTCCATGTGTACAAAAAAACTCGAGCAAATGTTTCTAGAAAGTTGGAAAGCAACGCAACTAAGCTACACATATCATGTAACTTCTTGCCGCGTTATCCCCGAAGGGTTTCGCACGTGGCGAGTTGAACCTTTTTATTTTTACAGGTAAGGGGGCCGGCCTTGCACCAATCACTTCAGTTAAAGTGGGGGTTTTCCAGCTCCCGAGAGGGCTGACACTCATTTCTTGAGAAAGCTGAGTAAGCCTTGCCGGTATTTTATTTTGGGGTTTAAAATAAACACCGAAACGGGAAATCATTTCTGACACCCTCGGTAGGATTCGAACCCGAGCTCTCGGCATGGAATGCAAGCATTCCACCAACTGAGCTATCAACCGGACTTTTCACGAGCTTGGTCGTCGCTACAAAGCGCCAATTCACAGTTGCTGTAAGGATGGATGGACCTACCATATTAAAATCCAAACCTCGAATGAACATAAGCCCTGAAACTCTTACATACCTTTCCTGAAACAGGGGTGTATCGGCAAAGTGAACCATTTTCTACAGCATGAGTGGTCAGTCACATACCGACCTATAAGTCAAGGAACTACTAGTATATATTATATGTTTCTCATCCCAAATAAAAATCACATGCACTTTATATTGTTATGTAAATAGTCGATTAATATAGGTGTACATCAGTACATCGTAGGTAGTGATAGTTATTATAGTATTATGTCAAAAGTAGATTAATATAGGTGTACACCGTAGGTAGCAATAATTATAGGCCTAAGAAATCAAGAAATTAAATGATCCTTTTGTACTATTGAAGTTGGTAGAATGTTCGCGAATGTGCTGGCAAAATTAGTCACTGGAGACTTCTGTCTGTGAAGTATATAAGGCGTAAAATTGAGTGCACTAAGTCAGTGAGATAGTTGCCTTTGATTTGAAGAGTGTATGCGATACTTAACTGTGAAAATAAATTTTTGTTACCAAAAGTGTTAAAAATAAATACAAATTGTACAAATAAATTAAATGCAAATTAAGATCCTGAAAGAAGACCTGTATGTTATAATTTAGAGACTTTTCGAACCCAAAAACACTACAATATGTTAACTTTAATTTTTTTTTTTTTTTTCAAATCAAGAGAGCTGATTTATAATTACAGTATTTGAGTTGTCTCACATGAGGTATGTGTTTAAGGAGGCGACATCAGCAGCATACAGAAGCCGCGGCTCTGCGCTGCTCTGTGCCCATTCCATCACATTACACCAATGACGTGCTTTCGTTTTCGCAATCGCCATTGTGAGCGAGTAAGCTACGCTCGTTCCACTGCAAAGATTCCCAACCGGTGTACGCCTAAAGTCGTAGTGAGACTTACAGGCAGAGCTTTGATTAAAAAATAAACATGCGGGAGGCTCCCCGATTCTTGAAAGTCTTGGGGATCTATGTCACCCTGGAACGGTGCCGCAGAGGTGTTGCTTGTGTTGTTTCTTCTGTCGTGAGGCGCTGCAAGGAAGTGGCGATTGATGTTGGTTTTGAATAAAACCGGATTAAATTGGGAAGGGAACACAGATACTGGTAGATCATTCCATAAACGGGCAGTTTGGCAAAGAAATGAGTCGTGAAAACGCCAAGTTCTCGTAGTTTTGAGATCGACTGCAAAGGGATGAATGAGAGTCGTACTACGAGTTTCCCTTTCTGAAATGCGAGGGGGAGGGATTAACTTGTTAACTTGTGTTAAAAAATATGGCTGCTTACAATAGAAACCATTTCTTAATTGTTTTATTTTTGTTCCTCTTATTTTTCCTTGTAGTTTAGGGAAATGAAGTAGCACAGAAGCGCTATTCCGCTAAATTCCTTACACTTTGGATACCATTCCATTGTGAAAGAACTCCATAGATAAAAAATTACAGTACACCTAATCTTTGGACAGGAATCGGTATCTCGTCGCCTTAAGGTCGTAAGGAATTTAGCAAAATAGCGCTTCAAATCTTTTTTTGCCTCTTCCCATTGCACGCGTTTAAGAATAATGATTCTCTCATCGTATTGTTATGTAAATAGGTAATATTAAAATAAGTACCTATAGGTATTAGTTATAGCTATGTAATAGGAATCCTTTATTGTATTGGTGGGTAGGATTAATAATTGTGTGTAAATAGAGAAGTGACTAGATTACTTTAATTATGTACGTGCTTCGAGAACAGTCTAGCAACAATGTGTTCTCAACAGTTCCATCTTCTTAGTATAAAAAGGGTGCAAGTCGCTTGCACGAGTCAGTCATCTGTGAACTTCACCAATACATCGAACAAATTTGACCAGCGAACTAAAACCAGCGTAATGGAATAGTCGAGAGTGTCTTTGTAAAAATAAATATAAAAAGTGTAAAATAAATAAGTAAAAAAGAAGAGAAGTGTTTTATTTGAGAAGTATCCGAACCTAAAAATCGTAAAAATATTTTTTTAAATTAAAATTTTATCGGTGGAAACGCAGATGTTTTTTAATGATAAATTAGATGGTGGAGTGATTAGTGAGAAGTTTGAGAGCCCCTTGTTCTTGCAGTACCTATCTAAGTGAGTTTTGAGCTCGTTCAGTGCTCACGTAGGTACTACCAGTCTAATGACTGGATAATGACAACAAAAAACACTGTGGATTATGCGATTAACGAACGTGTAAACATTTCAAGCATCTACTCCATATTAATACTGCTAAGAATATGTAATTGTGTGTTGTGTGTCTGTGTGAGTAAATAATAAAGTCTGTGAAGTCTCTCTAGAAATAAATAGATGTTTGGTAAATGGTAATAATAATAATATTAGGATGATTTATTTGGTGAGCACTGTTTTTGTGTGTATCACACCTCAAGAGCCCTCTGCGAGCTTGGTCGTCGCTGTAGAAAGCGCCAATTCTCAAGCAAGACCCAGTTGTTGTAAGGTTGGATGGACCTTTCAGTGACCGGTCTTTGGTAAAGGTATGTATATGAATTTTTCAACCCAGCGAGCACATTTGGAAATATTTTTGTGCTCCCCCGGGATCCGAATCCACAACCTTCCATTTACGAGTCCGAAGTGTTGCCACTGGACTACGGACCGGTCCAAATATTTTATTGGTACTTATATGACCTGTCAATAGTCTATTGGTTAACACTTCTGACTGGTAAATGGAAGTTATGGGTTCGGAATCCCGGCGGAACACAAAAAATATACCATTTATATTTTCAAATATGCTCTTCGCTTAGTGAAAATTCCCAAAGGTAATTTTTACGGGTAAGAGGGCTGACCTCACACCAACCATTTTCAGTTGAAGTGGGGGTTTCCCAGCTACCGGGGGGGGGGGCTGGTTCTCATCTCTTGTGAAGGCTGAGTACACCTTGCCGCTATTTATTTTGGGTTTGAAATAGACACTGAAACGGGCAATCATTTCTGATGGTGGGGATCGAATCCTTGCTCTTGGCATGGAATGCAAGCATTCTACCAACTGAGCTATCGACCGGACTTTTTACGAGCTTGGTCGTCGCTACAAAGCGCCAATTCTCAAGCAAGACCCAGTTGCTGTAAGGCTGGATGGACCTTTTGATGACCGGTCTTTGGTGAAGGTTTATGAATTTTTCAACCCAGCGAAATGCACATTTGGAAATATAAACGGTATATGTTTTGTGCTCCGCCGGGATTTGAACCCACAACCTTCCATTTACGAGTCCGAAGTGTTACCACTGGACTACGGACCGGTCAGAGCCAAGTCAGTACCCTTAGTACGAGTTGCAAAACTTGAGAAAAGTAAAGGTTACGGAAAATATTAAAGAGTGATTTCTCCCAAAATCTGCCGTTTTTGTTTCTTACACTTTATGGTCTTAGCAAAAGAGTTACAGTGATGAAGAAAATCAAGTTCAAACAAACAAAAACGGCAGATTTTGGGGGAAATCACTCTTTAATAATTGCCGTAAACTTTCCATTACTCAAGTTTTGCAACTCGTACTAAGGGTAATGGTCATAAGCATTGCTACATATCGAGGGTGATCTGGCAATAAGTCCTATCTCTAAATTGCCAACTTTACAGGAGAGACTAAAATGTGTTTAATAAATAATGTCTCAGTCACATGATTATAAAAAAAAAATAGGTAAATGTTTATTGTTTATTTTGACAATATATGAAAATTGTTACTAGTTTTGTTTAAATGTAACATAGGAAAAAATCACAAATAATGAATGAGTGAGCCCCATTATTGAGTGTGGCAGCCATTTCTGGTCTGTTATGTCCAAGAAGTTGAGTGACCAACTAGATCTGTGCAAAGGAGGGCAGTGAAGTTGATCAATGATCCCTCTTTGACATCCGATCTGCAGCCGCTCCAGCACAGAAGAAAAGTTGGAATGCTCAGTCTTTTTTATCGATATTACCACGGAGCTTGTTCTAATGAGCTCCATTCATTAATTCCCCCCCTCGCATTTCAGAAAGGGAAACTCGTAGTACGACTCTCATTCATCCCTTTGCAGTCGATCTCAAAACTATGAGAACTTGGCTTTTCATGACTCATTCCTTTGCCAAACTGCCCGTTTATGGAATGATCTACCAGTATCTGTGCTCCCTTCCCAATTTAATCAGGTTTTATTCAAAACCAACATCAATCGCCACTTCCTTGCAGCGCCCCAAGACAGAAGCAACAACTCAAGCAACACCAAAAAATTAGGTAGGACTTATTGTCAGATGACCCTCGATATACTCTGGTCTCTACGTCATAAATACGCATAACATTCAGCTTTTGTTCTTCATTGCAGAAACAACCAACAATGCAACAGTGAATGCTCAAGTGCTCCAATTATCAAAGAGAAATTCCCAAAAAACAGTGAAATTGCTTTTGAGGCTAAATTACCATATTCTGGCCTCGAAAACAAAACACAGCGATGCTCACCAGAATTTAAATGGTTCGTAAACAAATCAGCTCCTACCATAAGTACAAAGTCTCACGTGCAAACGCAGCCATAGCGTTTTCCTAAAAATAATAATAATATTAGGATGATTGATGGTTTTTGTGTGTATCACACCTCAAGAGCCCTCTGCGAGATTGGTCGTCGCTGTAGAAAGCCCCAATTCTCAAGCAAGACCCAGTTGTTGTAAGGTTGGATGGACCTTTCAGTGACCGGTCTTTGGTAAAGGTTTATGAATTTTTCAACCCAGCAAAATGCACATTTGGAAATATAAATGGTATATTTTTTTGTGCTCCGCCGGGATTTGAACCCACAGCCTTCCATTTATGAGTCCGAAGTGTTGCCACTGGACTACGGACCGGTCCAAGAAATGCCAACACGCGGTGTACCTAGCGGTCACCCATCCAAGTAGCATCCGCGCCCAATGTTGCTTAACTTCGGTGATCTGATGAGAACCGGTGCTTTCAACATGGTATCGTCGTCGACCTAAAATATAAATAAACCAAAAAAACACTCACAAGACACAAAAAAACGCAAACGCAACTAAGCTACACATATAGTGCAAATTCTTGCCTGCTTAATCCCCGAAGGGTCGCATGTGGCGATTCGGGACCTACATATTTGTTCTTACGGGTAAGGGGGCCGGCCTCCCACCAACCACTTCAGTTGCAGTGGGAGTTTCCCAGCTCCCGAGAGGGGTGGTTCTCATTTCTTGTGAAGGCTGAGTACACCTTGCTGGTATTTTGGGTGTTAAGTAAACGCCGAAACGGGAAATCATTTCTGACACCCTCGGTGGAGTCAGCATAGAATGTAAGCATTCTACCAACTGAGCTTTCCACCGGGCTTATTACGAGCTTGGTCGTCGCTACAAAGCGCCAATTCTCAAGCAAAACCTAGATGCTGTACGGCTGGATGAACCTTTGGTGCCCGGTCTCTGATTAAAGGCGGGTCCGATGGAGTGGAACAGACTGCCACCCGGAGTGAAGAACTCCAAATCTGTGGGTGTATATCGCGGAGCACTCAAAACACACCTTTTTGGAAAGTCTTATCCATGAACGGAGAGGGCCCTTGAGGTGTGACACACACAAAAACGGCGCTCTCTTATCGTTTGTGATTTAAAATAAATTAACCTGATATTATTATTATTATTAATATGGAATTTTCAAACCAACAAAGAACATAATTTAAAATATAAATGCGGTATATTTTTTGTACTCCGCCGGGATTCGAACCCACAACCTTACATACACAAGTCCGAAGTGTTACCACTGGACTACGGATCAGTAGTTCTATAGCGTTTTCCTAAAATATAAATAAACCAAAAACACCCACAAGACTATTTACACTTCGATATATTTTTTGTTAAACGATATAATTCTAATCTAATCTAATCTAAGCTGCAGCCTGCAAGGATATATATCATTCAAGATCTATATTAAATGCATTTCCACAAGCAGACATGTATAATTTCGCGCTAACACATGCCGCATGTGGACCTACATTATAAGAACCCATCTCAAATGAACATAAGCCCTGCAACTCTTGCCGTCCTTCCCTGAGACAGGGGTGACATTGGCAAAGTGAACCATTTTTTCACAGTATGGGTGGTCAGCCGCATACCAACCTATAAGTCAAGGAACATACATGACAAATTACATTTTTAAAAACACTAAATTATAATATGTATTGACATCAAAAACTAACAGAAAACAAATTTTAATTTAAAAAACCCTAGCCGCCAACATCACAGATTAACCGCCATTTCTTTCTGTCCTTACACACTTCTTTCATGTAATTGAGTTTACATTTTTTAAAGGAGCGCAACGTAAGCACTCACTTTCTTCTCCAAACGCAGCGATTGCGCATTTGGATAGCCCACTTTAGAAAAACGAAAATTTGGCTTTGTTTCAAGTGAATCCAGGACACTCTAGTAGTAGTGAGTGTCTAGTCGGCATGGCAGTCACGTCTTGTATAAGTGGGTGAGTGTGCGCATCACGCAGAACCGAGCGTGGAAAATGTGACTATCTCTCTGCATCAGAAAACCCGGGGAAACTTTTGGAGAATGTCTGCGAAGACTGAGGCTTTATGGTTACAATAATGGAGGAAGTATTAGTTTTATGTGATGGATGTCGTGGTAGAGGAAGACCGAGAAAAGTATGGAAGGATCAAATCTCTGAAATAGCGAATGAATGGGATATCCAGAGTCATAATAAAAGGAGAGATTGTATGAAGATGGTTATGACTCTGGAGGAAATGAAAGAAGTATGTAAGGACAAGAAGAAGTGGCGGCTAATCTGCAATGTTGATTTCTAATGTTGGTGTATTCATTTGCTACATTTTTTTGCATAGGAAATTTTCGACTTTTTTTTGTATAGATTTCTTTGTAAGGTTTTGTTCTTTTTATATTTAAATGTAATTTATTATTCATATTCCTTGACTTATAGGTTGGTATGAGGCTGACCACCCATACTGTAAAAAATGGTTCACTTTGCCAATGTCACCCCTGTTTCAGGGAAGGTCGGCAAAAGTTGTGGGGCTTATGTTCATTTGAGGTTTGGGTTTTATTTGTAAGTACACATTCAGCATTTGTAAGCGCGAACTACACTTGTTGGTTTGTGGGCATACATCTGAGAGCTTTAAATGAATATATCCTTGCAACTTAGATTATAGATTATAGATTATAGTACCAATCAACATGATGCACACATATTTACAAATCACCAAGGAAACACATGAAATCACTATGGTAACGGATTTGTTAGTAGTGCTGTTGCAAGTATGAAGATATCTGATAAAATCCGAATTCAAAAATGTTCCCACCTCATTGTGTACGGGATGATTTCCACAAGTATCTATTACCGCGAGCATAGAAGTAACATACTTGAAGCAGCAAGTACCATTATATTTTAACATCACTAGTTCTAGAAATGGCTGTCACTTTCGCGAACAAAATATTTCGACAAACGAAAAAGAAATTTTATCAACGTATTCATATAGAATAGTGATTAAAGTGAAATATTATTCCATGTTCTACTACACATTTACTCTATTTTGTTGGCCCGTTTAGAAAATACCCAGTTTGAAATTTATATAGATTTTTTTCCCAATTAGGTAATACTGACTGAATACGGACTGAATTTGGATTTTTGTGTGATGAGTGGGGTAGCGTATTTCTAATTCTCAAAGAATTGATTTCTTAGCCCATCCAGTTCTATATATCCATGGTTACAATGATAAGATCCAAGTGCTCTTCTGATGATGACTAGCAAGGAGCAGGGGCATCCCGTACTGGCACATACGCAATATTAGGGTTAAAAAGGCATTTGAGGTGGCACACACCATGCCCATCATAAATGAAAATGAGGAATTTGGTTTTTACTTAATTATAACCAAAAATATCCAACTTTAATCATTTGTTTTGCTTCATCTTATCAATTGTAACATTGCTTGTATTGATTTATAAATAAAAATCAATCAATTCACTTAACATCACTAAAAGTAAAATGAACATATGTACTGTACCCTTAGTACGAGTTGCAAAACTTGAGTAATGTAAAGTTTACGGCAATTATTAAAGAGTGATTTCCCCCAAAATCTGCCGTTTTTGTTTGTTTGAACTTGATTTTCTTCATCACTGTAACTCTTTTGCTAAGACCATAAAGTGTAAGAAACAAAAACGGCAGATTTTCGGAGAAATCACGCTTTAATATTTTCCGTAAACTTTACTTTTCTCAAGTTTTGCAACTCGCACTAAGGGTACTGGACTTAAAAAAAAACCCATGGCACTTTCGAACTTTTTACGCTTGGTTTTTATATCACTTGTGATTTAAAATGCACGTTTTATTTAATTTATGACTTAGTGTTATGTGATTCATTATTTTTCTGCTTTGGATTTTTCTAATGCTATTATGTATCACATGTTGTATTTTATTCATTAATAAAAACTGGAAAAAAAATCAAAATCTATTTCTGGAATGAGCACCATAGTCCTCATGGTTCGTGTCTACGCTAGTGATATAATGAGTGTGTTACCGTCATGTTGGGATCGATGAGCTGCGCGTACCGCTGCTTGGGGGGGCTGGATCCGGGGGCTGCGGCAGGGGCGGGGCTGGAGGGCGCCCCCTGAGCACCCCTGGGAGCCTCCTCGAACACCCCGGCCAGCCCTAAGGGCGTCCCGGCGCGGGCGCTGCCCCTCACGAAGGACCAGCGCCCCTCTCCTTCTGAAAACAACAACAACAAAACGATTTATAGTCAATTCCTGGTAGAGATTTTACAGCAGATCATTCAGTGGCTTATAGGTTTGTATGAGGCTGACCACCCATGCTGTAAAAAATGGTTCACTTTGCCAATGTCACCTCTGATCTAGAGAAGGTTGGCAAGAGTTGCAGGGTGTATGTTCATATTTTTTTCCTTGCTTTCTCCATTTTGTGTTTTGATAATGTTGATTAATTGTAATGTTGGTTTATTAATTTGCTACATTTTTTGTGTAGAAAATTATTGACTTTTTTGTATAGATTTATTTTTAAGGTTTTGTTCTTCTTTATACTTAAATGTTATTTATTATTTGCATTCCTTGACTTATAGGTTGGTATGAGGCTGACCACCCATACTGTAAAAAATGGTACACTTTACCGATGTCACCCCTGTGTCAGGGAAGGCCGGCAAAAGTTGTAGGGCTTATGTTCATTTGAGGTTTGGATTTTCTTTGTAAGTACACATTCAACATTTGTAAGCGCGATTACACGTGTTTGTTTGTGGGCGTACATTTGAGAGCTTTAAAATAATATATCCTTGCAACTTAGATTATAGATTATAGAGATTATAGACACCCAATTATAACACATACAATTTATTTAAAAAAAAGCTCTTTTCCTTAAAAATTCGCCAATTTTATCGACCACAAGATTTATACCGCGTGCATCTATGTTCGGACTGATTCGAAAATAATACGCACGCGGCAATGTTGCCACCTTTCAAGGTACATTTTTATATTCGCTCGAGTTTTTTTGTACACGTGAAAATGCAAGAAAGTTCTTTGTTCTCATTCGTCAATGACCATTTTCGTGAGTAAGTTGAAACAGATATAAATGTATATTTTCGTTGTAATAATTTCTAGTCCACGGATATCATAAGTCAGTGAACAGGATCGGTTTTACTGTAATAATAATGCGTTTCCTGGTAACAGCAATATATCGACGGTTGAAAGGCAGTAGGGCATAAGCGACATAAACTAAATTGTTCAGAAGAGCAGGTTAGCAGAAAAATGGCATAACTTTTTTTATTTTTTATCAAATTGTTAAAATCAAAACAACTCTACAATTAAAAAAAATAAAGGCATTTATTGGCATTCCTATTAATGTGGTTTTACGATGTTTTTTTTTTAGGAAATCCTGTGCGGGAGACTCCCTAGATTCTAGAGACTCTAGGGGTCTATGACACTTGTTGTAATGCCGCAGAGGTGTACGAGCTTGGTCGTCGCTACAAAGCGCCAATACTCAAGCAAGACCCAGTTGTTGTAAGGCTGGATGAACCTTTCAGTGAACGGTCTTTTGGTTGAATTTTTTTTCAACCCAGCGAAGAGCATATATTTGGAAATATAAATGGTAGATTTTTGTGCTCCGCCGGGATCCGAATCCACAACCTTCCGTTTACGAGTCCGAAGTGTTGCCACTGGACAACGGACCGGTCGGATGTTTTATGTCACAAGCGCTTTTACGACAAAAAGGGCAAAAGCTTGTCGGTTACACCAAAACCATGCTTCGAAAACGCAGTTGTTTGCTTGGGCATAAACAGCACAAAATCATCGTAGAGCTATGGGAGTTGGCGCATTAGAAATAGCGGAAAATTTCAAGTAGGATAGCATTCATAACTCATTTTTGACCAAAATGTCGCTTATTCCCTACTGCCTTTTAACCGTCGATATCCAACAGGGACGCTTCTATGGCAACAATAACGGCTTCGGGTCCAGGTCGTGACACTGCAGGTCGGTGAACAACCTGAGGAAGTGTTTAGAGACCATAGCAGAGTGCCTGCCTCATAAAGGACATCAGATCATCGCCATACACTACGGCCACTAATCATAAAACACCAACGCAGTGATGGTAAACCTAGGCTATTCTTATTAATTTACTTGAGGTTTTCTTTTAATTAAATTTATGTCCGGTCGATAGCTCAGTTGGTAGAGTGCTTGCATTTTACCCCGTGAGCTCGGGTTCGAATCCCACCGAAGAGGGTGTCAAAAATGATTTCCTATTTCGGTGTTTATTTCAAACCCCATAATAAAAATACCGGCAAGGTTTACTCAGCCTTCACAAGAAATGAGTGCCTGCCCCCTCGGGAGTTGGGAAACCCCCACTTCAACTGAAGTGGTTGGCGTAAGGCCGGCCCCCTTACCTGTAAAAATAAATAGGTTCATCTCGCCACATGCGACCCCTTCGAGGATAACGCGACAAGAAGTTACACTATATGTGTAGCTTAGTTGCGTTGCGTTTTTTTTAAACGGCATTTTTTTTATTTTACACGGTTTGGTTCACAATTTCAAAAATAATTGATAATCTCTGGGTATATTATGGTATTCACGTCCAAATTTTGAACACAACTAATCCACTGATGCACTTTGCAGTCCGTATATATAGGTAAAAAAGGGATCTAAATGTAAATCTAAATCTAAGCTGCAAAGATATATATCATTTCAGATTAATATTAAACGCATTCTCACAAGCAGACATTTATAAGTCTAGGCGCGCACTGGGCGACAGGCTGCGGCCGACAGTTTTCATATATTTTGTTCAAAGCTCCGCACACTTGACGTCAAGAGCCACCGAGTCGCGGCGACAAGTCGTCCAGTTTGCGATAGCCCTAATTTCGCCACATGCCGCATGTGGACCTACAATATAAAAATCCAATCTCAAATGAACATAAGCCCTGCAACTCTTGCCGACCTTCCCTGAAACAGGGGTGACATTGGCAATGTGAACCATTTTCTACAGCATGGTTAATCAGTCACATACCAACCTAAAAGTCAAGGAACAAACATAACAACAGTGGAAAGGGTTCTCGATCACTGGTATGTTCGGCTGCATACCAGACTATGGCGTGATGCAGGATCGTCCGAGGTATTCGCTCTGGTTGTGCACGACTGGACAAAATCAATTGATATAAAATATATGTGTGAGTATACGAGAATAGCAGGTACCCACTGTCCAAACCAGCATTCCAACCAAACTAACAACTGTAAAATCCCATCATAATGCGAATATTACAGTTTGGGTTTGTGCAGTGACATTGTGAAGATTCATTTTAAATTAAAAATGTAAAAAAAAAATTCACGAGTGGATTTAACGTATCACTACTCCGTCTTCAATCGATGCACATATTTCCATGGAAACCCATGAAATTACCATGGCAACGGTATTTGTTACTAGAGTTTTTTTTTTTTTAACAAGAATACAACAGCATTGAATAGAATTTTGTACATTTGATATTTTTCACATTTCATGTCGCCTATTACTGTATTCTACAACTTTCTTTCACTTTCTGTGTTGTTGAAAATATCTGATAAATTACGAATTCAAAAATGTTCCGGCCTCATTGTGTACGGGATAATTTTCACAAGTATCTATTACCGCGAGCATAGAAGTTACATACTTGAATAAGGAAGTACCTACATACTTGAACATCGCTAGTTTTAAAAATGGCTGTCACTTTCGCGAGCAAAATGTTTCGACGAATGAGAAATAAATTTTATGAACGTAATCATATAAAATAGTTTTTAAGTGAAATATTATTCCACATATTTTAACAAAAATATTTTCTTTTGTTGGCACGTTGCGAAAATACCCAGTTTGGCAGTTATCTTGTTTTTTTTCCAATTAGGTAACACACCTGTTGACAGTTGGAAGGTTACCGATAGACTGAATTTGGATTTTTGTCTGATGAGTGGGTTAGCGCATTCCTAATTCTCACAGGATTGCTTTCTTAATAATAATACAAGATTTTTATAGCGCCTTTTCATGACTCTTGGTCATCCCAAAGGCACTTGCTCATATGAGCGCGCGAACAGGTGGGTCTTTAATCCCTTTCTAAAAGTGCTCTCCAGATCCATTTCGCGCAGGTCATCTGGGAGGCCGTTCCATATCGTTGAAGCAGCCACCTTGAAGGCTCGATCTCCAAAAACGGTCTTCTTTTCCCTTCTTGGAAACTCTATCCGACTGCGACATAATGCTGCTGATCGCAGTGTTGCTGTTCTGCTGCTTGTGGTGGCTGGAACTATCATATGTATCAAATATTTCGGTGCAGTCCCGCGCAGGCTCTTGAAGACCAGCAACCCTATCTTATACTGAACCCGTTCATGAATCTTGAGCCAGTGAAGGGACTTCAGGTGCGGCGTGATGTGGCAAAATTTTGAGGCGCCATGTATAAGTCTGGCCGCTACATTCAGTACAGACTGGAGTCTCTTCAGCTGGCACTGGGGCTGTCCATATAGTTCTTATAGCTCGATGGATATATCAATGATTGAAACAATACCTTTTCTCAGGGTCAGTCTCCCCTCCACTGACCCACGCCCTGTATATCCATCCCATCCGGGGATGTGTCACAGGACTCGCATGCAAAAGTTATGTGAGATACGAGTGGCAGAAGGCCCTCCCGAGAAGCTACACTTTCCCAAGTGTTTGCACAAAGCAAAGGAGGCTCAGAAATCACTGAAAGGTTATAGCCGTGAGGGTTTGGGGCTCGAGGATTTAAATTTACAAACAAAAATGCAAAGTGATTCTGAGCGTCTTAACATATGATTTAAGGCCTAAATTCGAGATGTTACTACTGAGACAAAAAGCATGGTAACTTCAAAACAGCCAGTACGATGCAAACTTGTAGTAGACAATAAGACAATAGAACAAGTGATGCGATTCAAATACCTAGGCGTTGAAGTATCAAGCAGTAGTGACCTTTACGAAGAAGTCTCGGAACAAGCAAATAAAGCTGCCGTTGTAGCTGGATGCTTGCGTACTACTGTATGGAGAAACGAACACATGCTGAAAGAAAGTAAAATGAAGATATACAAGACCTGCGTTAGACCGATAATGACATACGGTATCGAAACCAGAGCCGACACCACGAGAACGAAGAGTCTCCTACGAACCACCGAAATGAAAACTCTCCGCCCTATCGCAGGATTGACCATGCGAGACAGAATACGAAATTCCGAAATTCGGAGGATCTGTGATGTCGAGGATGTCGTGCGATGGGGTAGAAACAGAAGACGTTACTGGAGAGATCACGTCGAAAGAATGGATCCGATGAGAATGGTGAAAATAGCGGCAGACGAGATACCATCAATCAGCAGACCCCCTGGACGACCACCAAAGAGGTGGAAGGACAGCTGGACATCCGCGTCCCAGGAGTGAACCCGAGAATAAACAGGACCTAGTCCTAAAACAAGCTGAAGAAGAAGAAGAAGACTACTGAGACTGTTTAATGATGTTACAATGATTGAAACAGAGATCTCCTCAGTCAATTATAAGTATTGTTTTGAGAATGAGAAATTAAAGTAAATATTTGAGCACGGCGCGTCACAACCTAGATGCAAAGGCACGCGTGAAGCAGCTCTTACTTTCAGACTTCTCCATATTATAAATGTGATTTCGTTTGTTCTAATTACCTTGCTCGTTGCTCTTTGTTTAAATGCACATGAGTAATTAGAATTACATATAAACTTTCTTAAAAACAAAAGTCTGCCAAATCCCTATAGAAAACCAAATTCGGCCAAATTTTAAATTACGCTTTGTCTTGGCGGGCAAACGCCAGAGATCCTCTAATGAAAACTCTAAGCCAGGACTGCTCAAACGGTCGATCGCGAGGCTTTTCCAATAAAGAACGCTGGACAGACTAACAAGCAGATGAACAGGATCCAATATGTGATGAACTCGGCGGCACGACTGATTTCATACAACTTTTGCCGACCTTCCCTGACACAGGGGTGACATTGGCAGAGTGAACCATTTTTTACAGTATGGGTGGTCAGCCTCATACCAACCTATAAGTCAAGGAATAATAGGGCTCTTGTGATAAAATTTTCATGAAAACAGCACTTTAAATAAATAAACCAAAAATAATATATTTGCAACTTAGATTATAGATGGATTTCCAAACTTACGCCAATTTACGCGTTATGGGTTCCTGGGTCCTTGACTTATCAGTTATAGGTTGGTATGCGGCTGACCACCCATGCTGTAAAAATGGTTCACTTTGCCAATGTCACCCCTGTCTCAGGGAAGGACGGCAAGAGTTGCAGGGTGTATGTCCATTTGAGATTTGGTTTTTATGTTGTAGGTTTACATGCGGCATGTGCAAGCGCGAACTTGTACGTGTCTGGTTGTGAAAATGCATGCTATGTGAATCCCCAATGTAACAGTCGTCGGTGTTATGGCCGCGGGGATCAACTCAGGTTATTTGGCACCGGATAACGTTGGTTCGAATCCCGCGACGATAACTTCGACCCTGGTGCAACAGATGCCGTTGCATGCACGCAAGCTTCTGCTTTCACATGAAGACAACTGGCCAGGCAAAATAGGTTGGTGGATTGCACTCTTTTCCACAAAACCTATTTTTAAAAAAAACCGTATCTTTGCAACTTAGATTAGATGGGTGGCGTGTAAAAGAAAATCTCTAAAATGAAGATCGTGACAGGTACATGATGATGATGAGTTGATGATGATGATGAGTTGATGATGATGATGAGTTGATGATGATGATGAGTTGATGATTTCTTTATAGCGCCGTTTCGTGATGTAGTCACTCCAAGGGCGCTGGTGCAAACGATGCCAGAAATTTGCTTGTCTTCAGTGCATTCCGGAACTTTCCATGGTCCTCTAGCTCTCTCACATGACAGGCAGTTTTCTATTTTCTAGACCTACTGGTACAAAAGTTTGCAGAGCTATTTACCCCAATAGATCGCGTGACATGTCGTCTCTATAACACTTTTTTTTTTCATAAAAGGCCATTGTGTGAGCCCGTTCCCACTTGTCGGGTGTCGGATCCGTATATTCATCAGAGGTTCCAGTGGCAGAACATTTCGGACAAAATCGTTTTCCGACAAGTGTGAATAGCTCCATACATAATGTTCTGCCACTGGAACCTCCGATTAAAATACGGATCCGACACCCGACAAGTGGGAACGGGCTCTAATACCTACTTAAAAGTATATGTTCCTTGACTTATAGGTTGGTATGTGGCCGAACACCCATGCTGTAGAAAATGGTTCACTTTGAAAATGTCATCCCTGTTTCAGGGAAGGTCGGTAAGAGTTGCAATGTGTATGTTTATTTGAGAATTGGGTTTTTATGTTGTAGGTTCACATGCGGCATGTACAAGCGCGAACTCATAAATGTTTGCTAGTGAAAATGCATATAACGTGAATCCCCAATGTTACATATCTATACAACTTAGATTAGAATAGCGCTTGTACATGCCGCATGTGAACCTACGACATACAAACCCAAATCTCAAATGAGCATACCCCCTGCAACTCTTGCCGATCCTTCGTGAAACAGGGGTAACATTGTGCAAAATGAAACATTTTCTACAGCATGGGTAGTCAGCCACATACCAGCCTAACGCCTAATCTAATCTAATCTTATCTACAATATTATATATAGGGTTTTATATTGTAGTTTATCTAATCTAATCTACAATATAAAACCCCGAATCTCAAATGAACATACAACCTGCAACTCCTGCCGACCTTCCCTGAAACAGGGGTGACATTTGCAAAGTGAACTATTTTCTACAGCATGGGTGGTCAGCCGCATACCAACCTATAAGTCATCGAACATACACAGGAAATTACATTTTTAAAATCAACAAATTATAATATGTATGGACATCAAAAACTAACAGAAAACAAATTTTAATTAAAAAAAACCCTAGCCGCCTAAGTAAGGAAAATACAATGAATGCATTCAATCAAGATTCTAAACACGCTATCTTCACATTTTTATATCGTTGGCCATAAACACTCCGTTCCGTGACGTTCGCATGGGTGTGCGAATAGGAAACTGTCAGATATCAGCTGCGAGCTGTCAACTAACAGCTGAGAGCTGACAGCTGTCATAAACACCTACACACTGGCAACTCTCGTAGAGCCATAAACAGTAAAATAATGCGATAATAGGGTATTTTCACATTTTTTGTGATTTAAATTCGTTTATGCTTTATTAGCATGCATGAAAAGATTATGAAATTAGATGAGATGAAAGAAGTATGCAAGGACAGAGTCAAGTGGAGGCACTTGTGTGGAGGTACTGGCCACCCCTAGAGGAAAGGCGGCAGGATACAAGACAAGACAAGACAAGCCATTAGCCATGCTTTATTAGCCATAGCCATTTATTAGCCCAAAACGTCTTGAATTTTAATTTTAGTTGTATTTTTAGCAAAGTTATAAGCATTTTAAAACAAATCTCAAACTTTAAACTGCTCTCCTGAACAATTAAGTTTTTGTCGCTTATGCCTTATATCGACCGGTCCGTAATCCAGTGGCAACACCTCTGACTCGTAAATGGAAGGTTGTGGGTTCGAATCCCGGCGGAGCACAAAAATATACAATTTATATTTCCAAATGTGCTCTTCGCTGGGTTGAACAATTCATAAACATTTACCAAAGACCGGTCACTGAAAGGTCCATCCAACCTTACAACAACTGGGTCTTGCTTGAGAATTGGCGCTTTCTACAGCGACAACCAAGCTCGCAGAGGGCTCTTGAGGTGTGATACACACAAAAACAGCGCTCACCAAATAAATCATCCTAATATTATTATTATTAATTCCTAATATAATTCCTTGACTGATAGGTTGGTATGAGGTTAACCACACATATTGTAAAAAATGTTTCACTTTGCCAATGTCACCCCTGTTTCAGGGAAGGTCGGCAAGAGTTGCAGGGCTTTTGTTCATTTGAGATTGGTTTTTTTTTATATTTTAGGCCCACATGCGGCATGTGTGGGCGCGAAATTATGCATGTCTGCTTGTGGGAATGCATTTAATATGAATCTCAAATGATACATATCTTTGCAGCTTAGATTTAGATTACTATCCTTTTAACCGTCGATGTGTATCCCCGGCTTTATAGTCCGGTACCGATCAGTGGTTGAGTGAGTCGTCAGTGGTTTAGAACTGTTAGAGCGGCTTGTGAGGCCGTGGGCGAATGGCGTGCCGCGGGTTGACGACCCCTGCCATCAAAAGATGCTGCAGACCATCGATTGTTATCTCTCCCATCTGCAAAGATCAATAAACGTCTGCCCATGGCTTCTATAATCTATAATCTAAGTTAAAAAGATATTATCAAATGCATGCCCACAGACAGACACGTGCAAGTTCGCGCTTACAAATGCTGAATGTGTACTTACAAATTAACAACAAACATCAAATGAACATAAATCCTGCAACTTTTGCCAAACGTCCCTGAAACAGTAGTGACATTGGCAAAGTGAACCATTTTTTACAGTATGGATGGTGGGCCTCATACCGACTTATAAGTCAAGGAATTCATCCAAGGAGATTATTATATAGCCACCTTAAAGGTAAAACAGAATAACTGCCAATGCACTGATTTGATATATCGTGGATAAAACATTTTATAGGGTATAACTTTTTTTTTAAATAGATATGTAAAGAGGAATGCGATTCATCAACCTATTTTGACTGGCCAGAACAAGGTAGTGATGCCATCAATTAACAATTTGAATTTGAACATTTGGTGTATTTTTGTTTTTCATTTGAACCACTTTGTTTTTCAATTTACGTTTTTGTTTTTTTTTTTGTTTCACAGTCAACTGGGCATGAGGTTCGACATCTGCCGCCTTTGCTTGTCGCTATTTTTTCTGCATGGATGTACGTGAAATATTTTATATTTACAATACCGTCAATGGTTTACACATAGAGTTATAATTGAGATGAGTAGACACTGGCTTACTGCATTGATACATACTTTGGAACACAGTTGTCCCCAGTCCTGTCAAAAACGACAATTTAAAAGTAATGTCCTTACATGTGAAATCCTGTATTTTCTTGCTTTTTCCATCGTGTTTTTCAACACCCAATAATTGGAGATGCCATAGGGCCTGTTGCACCAACCTATGTAGGTTCGCGCCTACACATTCTGCATGTGTGCATACAAATAAATAAAACCTCACATGGACATAAACCTTGCAACTCCTGCCGCCGTTCCCTGAACCGGGGTGGCATTGGCAAAAGTGAACCGATTTTTAAAGCACGGGTGGTCAGCCTCGTACCAACCTATCAGTCAAGGAGCACCTCCTCCAATCAATATTTGATTGACACATCAAATTTGATTCCTTAATTCTGGTAAGGACCTCGGTTAAATATTTCTCGGAAGTGGGTAATAAAAAAATAAAAAAAAAAAAAAAAAAAAAAACCCACTTCCGAGAAATATTTAACCGAGGTCCTTACCAGAATTAAGGAATCAAATTTGATGTGTCAATCAAATATTGATTGGAGGAGGTGCATATGATGGAATTTGAACAGGAAAGATGATGTACATCAGCTGATATACATATACTCAAAAAAAAAAAATTTGTTGGGAGAAATAACACTTAATTTTGATTTTTGATGAGTTTGGTGCAACAGGCCCTCAATGTTTTGAAATAATGCCTTTTACGTTTAAAAATTGACAAAATTACAGATCAAAAGATTTATAACGCGTGCGCACAACGTTCGCGCAGGAATGAATATCAATGCTACCAACATTCTGGAAATATTTCTTAGTTTCATATGAGTCGTATAAATGCAAACGCCGTCAACTCCTTACGCGATGATTTTTGAGAAAAATAAACTTGTGTTTCGAACGCAATTCGGAACCAGTTGGAGATGACGGAGTTTGCACGAAATCATACTTTTTCAATTAAAATTACGAAGGGTTAAGTGGTTTTGATCACATTGCGCACAGCAAATGATTTGTTACACTACGCAGAATCAAATTCATCAATTATCTCAAAAATCATAAAATTTGGAGATGTCGGCGTTTGCAGTTATACGACTCATATAAATATTATTGTTAAAACTAAATGACCCAGTGAAGATCTTTATTCTCTTTCTTACTAAGGATCATTTTGGTAAGCAAGTTGCAATACATGCATTGAATACATATTGTCTATTTTCGTTAAACTAATATCTAGTCCACAGACATCGCAAGTCGATGGATTTATACAGTATTGTTATTTTATGCCGACATTGCTATTATTATATCCTTGCTATTAAAATTATTTTGCATTGTTCAATGTCGAATTGAATTTTTATACAAAGCGGACGTGTTTAAAATACGTTTTAGGTAGCTACAAATATAATCCAATTAGATTCAAGTTTGATTCAAACAAGACACGTATTTCAAAAATCTTCCAAACATTTTAAACGACATACCTTGACTTTATATAATACAAGAAATTATAAAAACTTAAAAGAACACAGGGGCCGTCCATAAATTACGTCATCGATTTTGGCCGATTTTCGACCCCCCCCCCCTTACAATCATCCTATAGTCATTATCTAATGACCCCCCTCCCCCTCTTGCTGTAATAATGGATGAGCTTAATAATTAATAATGTTATATTACTTACATACTATTTTGTATATTTTGTAGAAATTGGTATTTACAAGAACGACGTCACTTTTGGTACTCGTACATTTGCCATCATCCGCAGACCAGACTCCCCCCCCGTTAATGCGAATGACGTAATATATGGACAGCCCCACAGAGTTTTATTTTCACAAATTGAGTGTTTATTTCACCCCAAGTACTTTCGACTTGTTCACGTCATTATCAAGAGGACACTATTACAAAATTGACAAGACAAAAACCATAGAGAAATAAAAATATTGTGTTACGACAAAAAGGGAACAAATAGGTAATAACAAAGGTGAAGCAGCGCCTTTTACCTTGACTTGTAGGTTGGAATGAGGCTGACCACACACACAATAAAAATAGTTCACTAAGCCAATGTCACCTCTGTTTAAAAGAAGGACGGCAACAGTTGCAGGGTTTATGATCATTTGAAGTTTGGATTTTATTTGAAGGTACACATTCAGCATTTGTAAGCGCGATTTACACGTGTTTGTTTGTGGGCATGCATTTGATATGAGCTTTAAATGTTAATATATCTTTGCAACTTAGATTATAGATGCCTTGACTTGTAGGTTTTTATGTGGCTGACCACACATACTGTTTTAGGGAATGTCGGCAAGAGTTCGCTGCCTTAGTTCTTGTTTATCGTAAACGCCATTGAGAAAATTTTACATGAGCAATGTTTGCATGTGTACTGGACCAATGTGTCTTATGAAAACAAGAAATTTATATTATAAATATTTAAAAGAACTCTCACATTATCGAGTTTTACGGTTTTTCTTAGCTCAGATTGTGTAGAATTTGATTCATAAGACAACTTCATGAAAAAGTCATATTTGACAAGATTGGCGTATATGATAAACAAGAACTGGGGGAGCGAGTTGTGGGTGTATGTTCATTTGAGATTTGGGTTTTTATGTTGTTTTATGCTTACGCCAACTACTTCAGTTGAAGTGGGGGTTTTCCAGCTCCCGAAAGGGCTGGTACTCAATTCTAGTGAAGGATGAGTAAACCTTGCCGGTATTTT
The DNA here is from genome assembly GCA_951799405.1 of Agapetus fuscipes. Lineage (NCBI taxonomy): Eukaryota > Metazoa > Arthropoda > Insecta > Trichoptera > Glossosomatidae > Agapetus > Agapetus fuscipes. The sequence goes on from OX637343.1 coordinate 1,990,202, forward strand.
ATTATTGGCTTTAAAATAAACACCGAAACGGGAATTCATTTCTAGCACCCTTGGTGGGAGTCGAACCTGAGCTCACGGCATGGAATGCAAACACTGTACCAACTGAGCTATCGACCGGACTTACAAATGCTGAATATGTACTTACAAATTAAATGCAAACCTCAAATGTACATAAACCCTGCAACTCTTGCCGACCTTCCCTGAAACAGGGGTAACATTGGCAAAGTGAACCATTTTTTACAGTATGGGTGGTCAGCCTTATATTAACCTATAACCCAAGGAACTGAAGTCCGAAATAAACACCAAAACGGGAAATCATTTCTGACACCCTCGGTGGGATTCGAACCCGAGTTCTCGGCATAGAATGCAAGCACTCTACCAACTGAGACCGGAATCCGTTATTCAAAATTAAAAATCATTTTCTCAAAATGTCCGTGAAAAAAAAAAATTATGACATCATAACAGAGAGAACAAATTAAAATTATAAATTTCGATTTTCTCCGGCCGTGATTGGTTTCTGCTCTTACATAAGAAACAAACGCAGCCGATAAAGTGAGAGGAGGATAATTCTTTTTTTAAATTTTCAAATTACGAACGTCCGTTCATATTGTCACAGTTCACGCCCCATGACGTCATAATTCATTAACCACCGATGATGTCGATCTCAAGACGGAATGATTAAGAAATCAACAGTTTCTTTATTGTTGCTTACTTCCTTGTTTTATTTATTTTTAGGTTTAGATTTTGTAGGTCCGTAGTTCAGTGGTAACACTTCGGACTCTGAATGGGAAGGTTGTGGGTTCGAATCCCGGTGGAGCACAAAAAAATTACAGTTTATATTTTCAAATTTGCTCTTCGCTGGGTTGTAAAATTCATAAAAACCTTTACCAATGCCCGGTCACCAAAGGTCCATCCAGCCTTACAGCAACTTGCTTGAGAATTGACGCTCTGTAGCGACGACGATCAAGCATCGATAGCTCTATTGGTAGAATGCTTGCATTCCATGCCGAGATCAAGGGTTCGATCTCAAAGGTGTATTCAGCCTTCACAAAAAATGAGAACCAGCCTTCACGGGAGCTGGGAAACCCCCACTTCAACTGAAAGTGGTTGGTGTGGGGCAGGCCCCCTTACCTGTAAAAATAAATAGGTCCCGAAGAGACACATGCGACCCCTTCGGGGAAACGCAGGCAAGAAATTACACTATATGTGTAGCTTAGTTGCGTTTTTTTGCTGATAAACCGTGAAATATCGTAATTATTTATTGGGTTTGGGCATCTTGAAAGAATGGATGACGAGCGACTAACGGAGAAAGTGTACAGAGGAAAGCGTGGAAGGCGAGGACCGAGTAAAGGATGGATAGACCAAATAGAATCATTTCTGATACCCTCGTTGGGGATCGGACCCTTGCTTTCGGCATGGAATGCAAGCATTCTACCAACTGAGCTATCAACCTGACTTTTTACGAGCTTGGTCGTCGCTACAAAGCGCCAATTCTAAACCAAGACCCAGTTGCTGTAAGGCTGGATGGACCTTTTGATAACTGGTCTTTGGTAAAGGTTTATGAATTTTTCAACCCAGCGAAGAGAAAATTTGAAATTATAAATGGTATACTTTTTGTGCTCCGCCGGGATTCGAACCCACAACCTTCCATTTAGGAGTCTGAAGTGTTACCACTGGACTACGGATCGGTCAACTTTGCAGCATGGAAAAACTACAAAAGTAAATATGATGATTCGGAAAATCCCAATATTGAACTGAACTACGGATCGGTCTGCCAATTTCACTAATATGGTTAAGCCAGACTTTTGACGGTGTTCTCACCTGGATGCTTCTGCATGAGGTAGACCGGCAGCGGCGCCGCTGGCAGGAAGCAGCCCACCCTGGCCTTGACCAGGTCCGCCACGCACGTGTAAGCTCGCGCACTCGTACTGCCGCGCGCGCCAACCACGGCGAACCAACCTGCAACAACAGAGGAACATGAAAAACAACAGGAAAATGAGAACGTCAAGGCAACCAATTTAATGGCAGGCAGGTTTTCTTAATAGGGTCTAATCTTATCTAATCTAATCTAAGTTGCAAAGATTTGTTACATTGGGGAATCACATTATATACATTATCACAACCAGACACTTACAATTTGACGCTTGTACATGCCGCATGTGAACCTACAACATAAAACCCAAATCTGAAATGGACATACCTACATCCTGCAACTCTTGTCGTCCTTCCCTGAAACAGGGGTGACATTAGCAAAGTGAACCATTTTTTACAACATTTTGTCAGCCGCATACCAACCTATACAGCTAAGGAATATAGTCAAGGGTAATTTCACTTTTTTTTCATAAAATAATAGACTACATTTTTTTTAAATGCATCTGCGTTTTTTAAAAAAAATAATACCTGGCTTAGTTTTTAAATGATAGCTTTTTAAAATTCGCGCATTTTCGATTTCCGGTAAAACAGAGCATTTTTTTTTTGATGCGGAAGTGACGTCGATGGATCTTCGGAGTGTACCGTTGGGTCTAGGTAGTCTGTCGGATCCATCTACGTCATTTTGACGTCACAGCATGGCTAGCCGGCCGCGCTGCGTTTTGGCGGGACTCATATTCTCGGCATTTTATTTTTTTTAATTATCAATGATATCTTTATTTTTACTACTTAAAATATAAATATATGGTTGTGATCCTTGAAATGTACTCTACACAATCATAGTATTTTAGACCGTTTTCCCCACCACTGCAATTACCCTATTGGTAAAAAGGAATGCAATGGATTTAGAACAAATATTAATTTAGAACTTTTCAGGGACTGCGGTCCTTAGGAACCAATACCAAAACATTTGTTTTCCTTTTCCCTAGCAACCAAGGGTGGAAGTCTCGACGACCGTCGATAATTATTACCGTATTTATTTAAAGACCGAGTCGTAGTCTAGTGGTTAACACTTCTGACTCGTAAATGGAATATTGTGGATTCGAATCCCGGCGGACCACAAAAAATATACCATTTATATTTTCAAATACGCTCTTCGCTGGGTGAAAAATTCATATACCTAAACCTAAGACCGGTCATCAAAACGTCCATCCAACCTTAAAGCAACTGGATCTTGTTTGAGAATTGGCGCTTTCTACAGCGAGGACCAAGCTCGCAGGTGGCTCTTGAGGTGGGATTCACACAAAAACAGCGCTCACCAAATAAATTAGCCTACTTTTTACTTTATAGCAGTCCGAAGGACTGTTATAAAGTATTGTATTGTAATCGAGGGTGACATTGTTTCATTGATTGACCGGTCCTTAGTCCAGCGGTATAACACTTCGGACTCTTGAATGGAAGGTTGTGGGTTCGAATCCCGGCAGAGCTCAAAAGATATACAATTTATATTTTTGAAATACGCTTTCCTTTGACTTATAGGTTGGTATGAGGCTGACCACCCATACTGTAAAAAATGGTTCACTTGGCCAATGTCACCCCTGTTTCAGGGAAGGTCGGCAAAAGTTGTGGGGCTTACTATGTTCATTTGAGGTTTGGATTTTATTTGTAAGTACACATTCAGCATTTGTAAGCGCGAACTACAGTTGTTGGTTTGTGGGCATACATTTGAGAGCTTTAAATGAATATATCCTTGCAACTTAGATTATAGATTATAGCTTTCCGCTGGGTGAAAAATTCATATTCCTTTACCAAAGGTCCATCCAGCCTTACAGCGACTAGGTCTTGCTTGAGAATTGGCGCTTTCTACAGCGACGACCAAGCTCGCAGAGGGCTCTTGAGGTGTGATTCACACAAAATAGCGCTCACCAAATAAATCATCCTAATATTATTATTATTAAATATGTTTCCATAAGATTGGCTACCCTTGTAAAGAGGAAGTTTAAAAAAAACGGAAACGGAAAAACATTAATTTTTGTAGGTTAAAATTAACACTTATGTTACTATTATTATTTTTTGTAAGCTATGTTATAATTTAATTGATGTTTAAAATAGTAACAACTAAATTAAATAATTAAAAAAATAATTGATTCAATTAACGTTAATAGCTGATAAAGTGGAGTTTAGACTAATTCAAAATGGCGTGGGTTTGAGACGGAGTTAAAAAATGGCCGTGAGGAAAACATAAATTTATTTCAATTATTGGTACGATTTTATTTTGTACAAATACAACATTGTTTATTTATGCATGCACGAACAGAAAAAATATATTTCACAATTTTAAAATGTCTTGTCCGGTCGACAGCTCAGTTGGTATAGTGTTTTTTCATTCATGCCGAGAGCAAGGGTTCGAATTCCACCAAAGGTGTTAGAAATCATTTCCCTTTAAGGGAGTTCATTTCAAACTAAAAATAAAATACTCAGCCTTCACAAGAAATGAGTACCAGAAACCTCGGGAGCTAGGAAACCCCTACTTGAACTGAGGTGGTTGGCGTAAGGCCAGTCTCCACAAATTTGATGTGTCAATCAAACATTGATTGGAGGTTGATGCAACAGGCTTTATGGTTCCACACGCTACCATCTAATCACATTCATTTGCACCAATAATAAAATATTTGTTAGCCTTTTCCCTACAAACGTGGCCGTGTAACATCTCATTTTTTTATCTATGGTATTTGTTCCGACTCCATTGGTGCTATGAATTATTACAGCATTAATATATTGTTTAAAAAAATGCATCAAGTATAAGAATTAATTCCTCAACGTACAAATTTCTTACAAGGCCTTCACCTCTGGCTAGTCGGTATTAATTTAAATTTTATAATGCATGAAGTTATCAAGTAAATTCGTGAACGCCGATGCATTTTTTTATTATTATTTGCGCTTGCAACACCGACCCACGCCGCCATCGACAACTTTCGTTCCTTTTTTAAAAATAAACATTTTTTATACCTAATCACTTTCATGCTTTGGGTTGGCAGCCTGCTTTGGGGTTTTCAACGTCAATTTTCTGCCCTTGTACTTTTTTTACACATTTTTATTTTGCGAAATTAAAAATTTAAAAGACCCTTTTTACATACCATGTACGAGTATATTGGCATTTTAAATTCTTGCATTTATTCCAAACCTCTGTAATCAGATTGGAACATTTTTGAATTGGTAAGTTTGTTGTCGGCTAGCAAACGTCAGTCTTGTCAGTCTAGGGAGGCTTCTATTCAAAAACATAATTGTTTTATTTTTTACATTGTGAGATGAAAGATTAATTAAATACTTATCACATCTTCGCAAGCCAATACAGGAGCTAGCTCAGAGACAGCGCTGGCTGCGGTTGATCACACCCATGGCTGGAAGCATCGATCTAATTTATATCGATGGCTAGAAGTCTCATCACCACGGTAATTCTTACCTACCGAATATCGGTAATATTTATATGAAGACTAATCAGCTGTCCACTTGCGGCCATCTTGGATTGACAGGTCTTCACACAAATATTACCGATATTCGGTAGGTAAGAATTACCGTGGTGATGAGACTTCCAGCCCAGGGTTGTCTTGCCAATGATGATGCTGGTGAATGCATCACAATTCTTTTTTGCTGTGCATAACAGCACCCACAATATTATCTGCATTCTTCGACAACTTCTTTTGAACTAAATTGAAACGTGTGGATTTTCTAGTTTTGGTACACCTCCGTAGTTGAGTTGCAGGTCCGGACTAAGACCACTTGGGGCCCTGGTACGGGGAACCGCCAGGGGGGGCACCATTATGAAGCCCCTCTCCCCGCGCCAACAAAAAATATATAGGTATAGTCTCAATTTACGCAAAACGCAAAAAAAAACGCAACTAAGCTACACATATAGTGTAACTTCTTGCCGCGTTATCCCCGAAGGGGTCGCATGTGGCGAGTTGAACCTATTTATTTTTACAGGTAAGGGGGCCGGCCTTACGCCAACCACTTCAGTTGAAGTGGAGGTTTCCCAGCTCCCGAAAGTGCTGGAACTCATTTATTGTGAAGGCTGAGTAAACCTTGCCGGTATTTTATTTTGGGGTTTGAAATAAACACCGAAACGGGAAATCATTTCTGACACCCTCGGTGGGATTCGAGCCCGAGCTTTCGGCATGGAATGCAAGCACTCTACCACCTGAGCTATCGACCGGACAATTTAGCCAGACAGTTTGGCATACAAGAAAGAATATAGCTCTAAAAGCTAAAAAAAAAGTAAAAAGAAAAAGAAGACGTTTTCTGTGTCGTTTGCCATTTTCGTATGTAAACTCTCTCTCTCTCTCTCTGTTGTACCGACCTCCAACAAAGAAGGTTGGGTTGTGGCGTGCGTAAATTCTAACTAATATATGGCGTGCTAAAAAATAGCGACTTTGATTTCTGCGAGTTGTAGTCCTCTCCGGTGTTTCTCCTTTATCCTGATTCCCAATCCCCGTCCGGATTCCTACCAAGGTACTTATTGCGAATCAACACGTTTACTGACGGCGTTTTAAGATCATTTCTGAGAACCCTATTCGGGAGAATCCCCGGATTTCAAAAAATCTGCAGGTCTTTGCGAACACCCAGCCTCACACCCGTTCCATTCATACACTTACACCCGAGGAAGCGTATCGCAGAACGCTCATGCAATGCTATATTTTTTTGTAGTGGATGCCTTCCCAATGGTCGTGATTCTATCCAGCAGTGCTTTGAAATATATTGGAGGGAACTTCCTCTTGTCCTTTTAGTAAAAACAAAAGTTGAAATATTTTTTCATCCAATTTCATACAAGTCGGCGTTTTTGGTCCCAGAGGCCCCTTTTGTCTTACTAACACGTATCTATGTATTTGTGGGCATGCATTTAATATAAATTTTAAATGTTAATATATCTTTGCAACTGAAATTACAGATTATTACTATTAGTGACGTAATAATTCTTTGACTGATAGGTTGGTATGAGGTTGACCCCCCATACTGTAAAAAATGGTTCACTTTGCCAATGTCACCCCTGTTTCAGGGAAGGTCGGCAAGAGTTGCAGGGCTTATGTTCATTTGAGATTGGGTTTTTTATATTGTAGGTTCACGTGCGGCATGTGTGAGCGCGAAATTATGCGTGTTTGCTTGTGGGAATGCATTTTATATGAATCTCAAATGATACATATCTTTGCAACTTAGATTAGATTAGATTAGATAGAGCCTCTTTGGTCGTGAATGCCTTTAAAACCTGACCCCCCAAAAAAAATATATTGAAAAATCTTGGGGCCTCCTAAGGACGCGGAGCCCTGGTTCGGTCGCAACATTTGAACCGCCCTTAATAGGAGCCTGGTGGCATGCATTTGTACATATATTGCGTGAGGTGGTACGGTAGAGTATAGCTGAGCGCAGGCATGAGCCGATTGTTCAACACTTTGCTTGTAAACAATTCAAAATCTGGTTTAAGCTTTATTGCCTGAATCTGATTTAGATAGTTGACCGACCGGGTTTAAAACGCAATGTGAAAAAAAATGTGAAAACGCACCCACTGTGCTACTGGCAATAAAGCTAGCAAAGCAGGCATAGCAAGCATTTATATATTTAAAAAAATACAACCTTCTAAGTTAAACACATTTAAAAATGGAAAATAAAACGATTTATAAAAGCTTTTGTTTGGGAGGTTTAGTTGTATGGATGCAAAACACGAAAATTCCTTACGACCTTTAGTCGATGAGATAGCGATACGTATCCAAAAACAAGGTGTAAGTACGTGATTTTTTTTATCTATGGAGTTCTTTTGTAAGCGCTAGCAAGCTCCGACTTGGATTGATATCCAAAGTGTAAGGAATTTAGCAGCATAGGGGCTGTCCATATATTACGTCATTCGAATTAAGGGGGGGGGAGTCTGGTCTGCGGATGATGGCAAATGATGTACGAGTACCAAAAGTGACGTCGTTTTTGTAAATACCAATTTCTACAGAATATACAAAATATTATGTAAGTAATATACCTAACATTATTAATTATTAAGCTCACCCATTATTACAGCAAGAGAGGGAGGGGGGGGGGGGGTCATTAGATAATGACTATAGGATGATTGTAAGGGGGGGGGGGGTCGAAAATCGGCCAAAATCGATGACGTAATTTATGGACGGCCCCATAGCACTTCTGGACCATGCAGAAAATAGAAAAAGGTACATATTCAAGATGTGGATTCGTACCAAGCATCATATGATAAGCAGTCGGAGGCGTTAACCACTAGACTACGATCAGCCAAATATTACGCAAGTCGAAACCGCGGAAGATTCAGTGGTTTTGTGAGCCAGTAAAAAATGCTATAAGTCGACGTGTTGACCAATGCCCAAGGAGCTAAAATTTTGCGGTGTCTTCGAGATAACCGGTTCTCTGCCGGGGACAACCTAATCTAATCTAAGTTGCAAAGATATGTAACATTGGGGGTTCACATTACATGCATTCTCACAAGCAGACACGTATAAATTCGTGCTTGCGCATGCCGCATGTAAACCTGCAACATAAAAACCCGTATCTCATATGGATATACACCATGCAACTCTTGACGTCCTTCCCTGAAACAGGGGTGACATTGGCAAAGTGAACCATTTTTACAGTATGGATGGTCAGCCGCATACCAACCTATAAGTCAAGGAACATACACAAAAAAATTTAAATCAAATTTCAATTTCAAAAACCCTAGCCGCAAATATTACAGATCAACCGCCATTTCTTTCCATCCTTACATACTTCTTTCATTTCCTCCAGAGTCATAACCATCTTCATACAATCTCTTCTTTTATTATGACTCTGGATATCCCATTCATTCGCAATTTCGGAAATTCGGTCCATACATACCTTTCTAGGTATTCGACTCTACCACGACATCCATCTATTCTTGCAACATATACTTTCTTCGTCAGTCTTTCATCATTTAGGCCGGGTATTTTCAACGTTAGCTTAAGTGACTTTAAATTGACAAAAAAAAACTACCCTGAAGGAGATTTCAACTCGCGGACGCACACTTAGGTCCCGAGACGCTAACGCGAGTCTGCTCCAGGTCCCAGGCAGATCCACAAGGACGGTGTTCGGTGACCGAGCTTTTCGTGTGGCTGCTCCCATGGCTTGGAATGCCCTCCCAGTGACCCTCAGAGAACAACACGTTGAGGAGCGGTTTAGAAAGCAATTAAAAACATTTCTGTTTGGACACTCCTACGAAGCGCCTTTGAAGTGACATCAGTTACGAAATGGCGCTATAAAAAAGTGTAGAACTATTTATTATTCTATTATTATTACCCACACGATTGACATATGTGCGTCCTTTTTATTCAGTATAAAGTCACTATGCTAACTTTGAAAATACCGGGCCTTAGATGACAGAAAAAGGGTTAATGTAATGGTGTTGTTATTATATTAGTATCTAAACTCGGTTACCAAACTGAGCCGCTGAAGCATGCTCAGAATGCTGGCAGACCGCAAGTCGCGTAACCCGCTGCTGCAAAAACAAAACCTACTCCCAACTAGTGTCAAACTCTGTATTGTTCCAAATATTACTAAGGACAAACTACATCATTGAGATTTGACGAATCTTATGTAGTTATTGTTACAAATATGTAGTTGTGTGTTGTGTTTATCTGTGTGAGTTAATAATGTTACGACTTTAGTTGAGGTTCTCTTTTAATTCAACTGCAATTATTTATTTTAACAGAATTTATTTAACACCTAGTTTAGTTCACAATTTACAACAATTGATAATCTCTGCTTATTGGTCTTCACGGTAAAATGCTTGAAACGACTAATCCACCATTGCAGTCCCTATGTGTAGGTACAAAAGAGATGTTTCTCGCATATTCCAGATCATTCTTCGATTTCTCGCTCACACCAGGACGCCATTCTATGCACTACCACCGTCATGGACTAGGTACTCCCAGATTGTTCTACGCACGCTATCGTACATGTATAGGTGCGCGTAGGTACTTTTTATTCATAGTTCGTAACAATAAGAAAGTCTGTGAAGTCTCTAAATAGATGAAATAAATAGATGTTAGGTAGGTACTTGTATATTTTGTATTTGATATTTTTTTTTTATTGTTCGAGATTGCTTGAGTGTTTGGTCGAATGTTCGAGTAAAGCCTCGCATGTTTCGATTCTCAATATTTCAAAAATGATCTTTATTCTAACTGAAGCATAAGGACATAAACTTTCTGTAGCGTGAGAAGTCGATCGACCGTTGTATGGTACAAAAACCTCATTCGCGATGTGCCGTTGAGCCTTAAAAGTGAGGTATCATTTCTGGTCAGTGGCATAGACAAAAAACAATCGACGGCCAATCATTCCATTCGAGGAATGAATTTGAATTTGAATTTTGACACGAATATTCGATAACACGAAATGGCGGGCTATGATATCGACGGTTAAAAGGTAGTAGAGCATAAGCGACGTTTTGGTCAAAAATGAGTTATGAATGCTATCTTACTTAAAATTTTCCGCTCTTTCTAATGCGCTCACTCCTATAGGTCTACGGTGATTTTTTTTTTGTTGTTTATGCACAAGCAAAACCACTGAGTTTTCGAAGCATGGTTTTGGTGTTACCTACAAGATTTTGTCTTAAAGGCGCTTGTGACATAAAAAATCGTAAAAGCACATTGATAGGAAATGCCAATAAATGCCTTTATTTCTTAAATTTTAGAGCTGTTTTGATTTTAACGATAGGATAAAAAATAAAAAAAGTTATGCTATTTTTCCGCAATGTCAAACTTTAAACTGCTCTCCTGAACAATTTAGTTTTTATCGCTCATGCCCTATTGCCATTTAACCGTCGATATGTATTCTCTACCTGTGATAAAGTATTTCAAAATAACCCAAAACGAATTTACCGCGGTTTTTATATAGTGCGCATTACGCACCCAGTAAAAATTCAACAAAAAACAGTTTTTATTCAATGAACAGGAAAACCATGATGCTTCATAGTTACAAAGAAAAAAGTTAATTGATTCTATGTATTCTTCACAACTATAATCTATAATCTAAGTTGCACAGATATGGTTATTTTAGAAAGCTGGTTCTATTTAATAAAAACTGCAGTTAAACTTATCGCTTTCGGTTCAGTACCCTTAGTACGAGTTGCAAAACTTGAGTAACGTAAAGTTTACGGCAATTATTAAAGAGTGATTTCCCCCAAAATCTGCTGTTTTTGTCTGTTTGAACTTGATTTTCTTCATCACTGTAACTCTTTTGCTAATACCATAAAGTGTAAGAAACAAAAAACGGCAGATTTTGGGAGAAATCACTCTTTAATACCTTCCGTAAACTTTACTTTTCTCAAGTTTTGCAACTCGTACTAAGGGTGCAGAGTGTCATTTCCACAGTATAGTTCAGATCCAGGATCTGAAACCCGTTTATACTCGCTGTACCTACAGTATAAGAGTGAGAAAGGTTATTAAATGTAGCAAGATCGTGTTTGTTCCCTTTCGTTTTTTCCGTGGTGTAATAATTATTCTCTCGGCCGGTGCAACTACCTACATGGCAGGCTTGCATAATGAATAACAAGATGGCAATTTTTCCCCTCTTGCAATAAACACTGTGCACCGCCTACGCGCCCAAATCATCCAAGACATTGCATCTCAAGCTTATGCATATGTAACGACTTGCATGTATTTATGCAGTTATCAAAATATGCATGCATAGGGGCCGTCTATAAATTACGTCATATGACCCCCCCCCCTCTTGCTGTAATAATGGATGAGCTTAATAATTAATAATGTTGTATTACTTACATAATATTTTGTATATTTTGTAGAAATTGGTATTTACAAGAACGACGTCACTTTTGGTACTCGTACATCATTTGCCATCATCCGCAGACCAGACCCCCCCCTGACGTAATATATGGACAGCCCCATAGTCTATACATCATATTTTGTTAAGTGGTTAGTCCCGTGAGCTCGGGTTCGAATCCCACCGAGGGTGTCGGAAGTGATTTCCAGTTTCAGTGTTTATTTCAAACCCCAAAATAAAATACTGGCAATGTTTACTCAGCCTTCACAAGAAATGAGTACCAGCCCCCTCGGGAGCTGGGAAACCCCCACTTCAACTAAAGTGGTTGGCGTAAGGCCGGCCCCCTTACCTGTAAAAATAAATAGGTTCAACTCGCCACATGCGACCCCTTTGGGGATAACGCGGCAAGAAGTTACACTATATGTGTAGCTTAGTTGCGTTTTTTTATAGTCTATACATCATATTTTGTTAAGTGGTTAGTCCCGTGAGCTCGGGTTCGAATCCCACCGTGGGTGTCGGAAGTGATTTCCAGTTTCGGTGTTTATTTCAAACCCCGAAATAAAATACTGGAAAGGTTTACTCAGCCTTCACAAGAAATGAGTACCAGCCCGCTCGGGAGCTGGGAAACCTCCACTTCAACTAAAGTGGTTGGCGTAAGGCCGGCCCCCTTGCCTGTAAAATAAAGATGGCACTGTGGCACCATTCATAATTTTTTACAGTACGGTTGGCCAACCTCACGTCTACCTACAAGTCAAGGATCTAAACCGTCAAAAAAAAAAAAATTTTTGTATGAAATAAAGTCAAGACTACACACGTAATTTTAGTTCGTATTTGGAGCAACCTTGCCCACACGCTTATAACGTAAACAATGGCAAAGAGCGTATTCGCGCCTGCAATGTTTGTTTGTTTTCCATGTAAGGTACCAATTGCTTCACCACAAGACGTCGACTAATTCAATTTGTAAAACGTACGTTATTAATTAATCAGCGGCCATTGTGTGTGTGAATTTTTGAATTTGGAACCTTGAATTGAAAATGCGCGCCATTTCGGGAAACAATGTTGCCAGCGGTCTAAAAACAAACAATAGAGCTGTCAACCATTTTTGAAATTGAAGGAAACTCAGGATATTAAAAATAGTTTTTGTGACCAACAGATGAAGACAAAATTGGGAAGGGTATTTTTAAAAATATCCTAAAAACACTTACATTGAGAAATGAGGTGGAGTGGGAAGAGAAATGAAGGCCGGCCCCTTTGGGCAGGACCAGGTAAGGACCTGTAAAAATAAATGGGTTCCACTCGCCACATGCGAAACGCTTCGAAGATAGCGCGGCAAGAGGTTTCACTTGTGTAGCTTAGTTGCGTTTGCGTTTTGCGAGTACAATAAACAATCTTTAATTTCAACCAGGGCTGGAAGTCTCATCACCACGGTAATTCTTACCTACCGAATATCTCTAATATTTGTATGAGGACCTGTCAATCCAAGATGGCCGCAAGTCAACAGCTGATTAGTCTTTATACAAATATTACCGATATTCGGTAGGTAAGAATTACCGTGGTGATGAGACTTCCAGCCCAGGCTCTCTTTCAAAAAGTCGCTACTTCTTCTTCTTCGTGTCAGCTTCACACCGTATTAGCCCATCAACGAGCAATGTCTACAGCTCTTTGGTTTCCCGCAAAGATATCATCCATGGAGCAGCTTGTCGGACAGGAGGGACAACACCGCAGGTGCTCCATAGTTTGCTGAGCTCCACACTCACATAGTGTAGAGTCCTCCCGTCCCAGAAATCCCCAGGTCAACATGTTGGTTGTTCTGCCAACATTGGTCCTCAATCTGTTCATAGATTTCCACACGGGCCACTCGAGGTTCTTTCCTGGAGGTAGGCTCTCTAGTCTCTCTAGTCGCTACTGCAGAGGACTCTCACTTTCTGTATGCGCGCCTCACATTCCGCACCTACCTAATGAAATCATTGTTCAGATAGTGTTAATCCTACCGGTTTTCGAGTCGCGTGGGCCGCAGCTATGCGAAGGCAACTGGCAACCAAATAGCAAGACAAATCATCAGGTTTTACAATCAATGTGAAATAAAGGTATTCGGTGAGCAGGTCTGGATTAAGGCCGCATTGTATGGTGCCACTGCATCAGGGCCTCCGAGGGGCTGGAAGTCTCATCCCCACGGTCATTGTGAGGTTATTTCTATGTTCAATTAGGTGTTTGTAAAATATGAGGATATTCACTGTGAAGCATATATTTGTTTGTTCAAAATCGGCTTTAAGATTCAAGCCGTGCTCCGGAGAAACTCTCTACACTAATTGTGGCTCTGCTGGGGTGTTGAACGCGAGAATAATATCACTTCTAAAACAGATAAAGAATCAAAAAATTATAACACACTTTATTTATCCACAATCACCATATATAATAAAACACAACAATATATATAATAATATAATTCACTTCTTGTGGCTCTCAAGCCAGGGGAAAAGATAATCCCTTGTTTTTTTTTCCAACCCCCTTTTTTGCGTTCTTTTGTTCTATTTTCAAATTCAAATTTAAATTTTTATGTTCCATACCACTTAACTAATTCATCTCGTTACATCATTCTTACCTACCGAATATCGGTAATATTTGTATAAAGACTAATCAGCTGTTCACTTGCGGCCATCTTGGATTGACAGGTCTTCATACAAATATAACAGATATTCCGTAGGTAAGAATTACCGTGGTGATGAGACTTCCAGCCCTGAAATGAGTTGAAAACTACAAGGATAAATATAATTTGAAATTTTGTTATGACTTTTTTAAGTTCGAATGAGGCATACTCATATTGTTTTTTTTTTTTTCCAATATATACAAATGGATTATTTTTTTAAAGCGCCGTTTTGTGTGTAGCAAAAAATGACATAAAATATACGGCGGACAGACAAAATATGAAGGGAATAATAAAATAGTAGAAATATGTGGAGACAGGGCACTATGTATTTCTCGTACCAGGGGTGGACCGTGGAAGTCTTGACGTCCATCGGTAGATCTTACCGTATCTATTTGAAGTTAGGACGGAATAAAGCATGGCAGCGTATCAACAGCTGATCCATTTCATCTGTTCAGGCAACGCGATGTTATACTTCATCATCAAATAGGTACCTACGGGAAGATCTATCGACAGTCGTCGAGACTTCAACCCAGGGCTGGAAGTCTCATCACCACGTTAATTCTTACATACCGAATATCGGTAATATTTGTACGAAGACCTGTCAATACATGATGGCCGCATGTAAACAGCTGATTAGGGCCTGTTGCACCAAACTCCAAACAGACGAAAATCAAAATTAAGTGTGATTTCTCCCTTTCAAATCAAACAATTGATTGCATATACGTAAGTCAGCTGATGTGAATCATATTTCCTGTTCAAATTCCATCACATTTTTACCAACTTTCGAGAAATATTTAACCGAGGTCCTTACCAGAACTAAGCAATCAAATTTGATGTTTCAATCAAATATTGATTGGAGGTTGGTGCAACAGGCCCTAATTAGTCTTCATACAAATATTATGAATATTCGATTGGTAAGAATTAAGGTGGTGATGAGACTTCCACCCCAGGAACTTCGGTGGGCTTGATCCAGGCCTGTCTATACCAATACTTAGCGTCCAAACTTTACCATAGCGTTCTACCTAAAATGTAAGAAAACTAAAAGGCACAGTTTTGATTTCGATTGATTTTTTGGTAAACGCTTTGTCTGAGTTTAGGTAAGCCTGACGTGTAATACTTGAGTGTGGTGATCAGCCTCACTCCCACGCGCACTCCTGTCTCTCATAAACAGAGAAAAACCTTCGTAAAACAAACATTTACAAGTAAAAACATTTTTAGAAATACTTAAATACATTCGTAAATTTCAAAATACATTATTTCCTTGTTGATGGAAATCTTCCTTATTTTATTTTATACTCTTAGCATAATATTCTTCATTATTCTCAATAAGCTGGTATGAGAATACGCAATAATACTTCTAATCTAATCTAATCTAAGTTGCAAAGATATGTTACATTAAAAATTCACATTACATGCATTTTCACAAGCAAAGAGGTATAAATTCACGCGTAAACATGCCGCCTGTGGACTGACAATACAAAAACCCAAATCTCAAATGAACATAAACCCTGAAACTCTTGCCGACCTTCCCTGAAACAGGGGTGATATTGGCAAAGTTAACCATTTTCTACAGCATGGGTGGTCAGCCGCGTACCAACCTATAAGTCAAAGAAAATTAAGTATTCACATTATATTCATTTTCACAAGCATACACGTATAAGTTCGCGCTTAAACATGCCACATGTGGACTTACAATATAAAAACCAAAATCTCAAATGAACATAAGCCCTGCAACTTTTGCCGACCTTCCCTGAATCAGGGGTGACATTGGTAAAGTGAACCATTCTTTAAAGTATGAGTGGTCAGCCTCATACCAACCTATAAGTCAAGGAATAGGTCCGGTCGACAGCTCAGTTGGTAGAGTGCTTGCATTCCATGCCGTGAGTTTGGGTTCGAATCCCACCGAGTGTGTCAGAAATGATTTCTGTTTCGGTGTTTATTTCAAACAAGATATGAGTACCAGCCCTCTCGGGAGCTGGGAAACCCCCACTTCAACTGAAGTGGTTGGCGCAAGGCCGGCCCCCTTACCTGTAAAAATAAATAGGTTCAATTCGCCACATGCGATCCCCTCGGGGATAACGCGGCAATAAGTTACACTATTCGCACGCTTAATAATAAAGAGAAATAACTCGAAAATTGGAAAAATCGAGATTTTGTAATAAAACGCAAGAACAATGCGAGAAGAATAGGTAGAATGCGACAGCCGTTCAATTTGGACGAATATGACCGAGATAAAACATCGGCCGCCTTTTTCATCCCATACAAGTTGTACTGGTTGTCTGAACTTCAAACGTGATTTCCCAACATTCTTGTTTTTTGAGTTATTGCTCTTTATTATTAAACGTGCGATATGTGTAGCTCTGTTGCGTTACATACATTTGAAAATTTGAATTTCTACTTATGTTACTTTGCAATCGCTGATAAACATTGCAAAACATGCTGCTAAACCAAAATACAAATATTGTTCCAGCTAATGGGCTCGCCTGTAAGAAATCCGATGTCAAATAAAAAACAAATATTTTCACTTGCAATTAGGCAAAAAATGAAACATCACAGCTCAAGAGCCATCTGCGAGCTTGGTCGTCGCTGTAGAAAGCGCCAATTCTCAAGCAAGACCCAGTTGCTGTAAGACTGGATGGACCTTCAGTGACCGGTCTTCGGTAAAGATATATGAATTTTCCACCCAACGAAGAGCATATTTGAAAATATGCTTTTCGAACCCACAACCTTTCATTCACGAGTCCGAAGTATTGCCACTGGACTACGAATCGGCATTTATTATATTTATTATTCAATGTCAATGTCCTTATACTTCACAATAAATAAAATATCTGTAAAATATATGTATAAATCCCTGATTATCTTAGAACCCAATTGTTTGTTTACTATAGGAGACAACCCATAATTTGACGTCATCCAGCCGAGGTATAATTTGCATGTGTGGACTCTAGTATAATAAATATCTGCGATACGATTCACTTATTAATAACAATGGATACTTTGAAGCAATGGATCATTCCAAATTCAAATTTATTGAATAATTGAGTGTTGCCACTGTAAAAAATTATATTCCCAACGTAGCTGTAGGTTCAAACATTTTATTATTAAGGTAGGTATGAGTAAAAAAAATCGTTTGCTATGATTGTTTTATTTTGAAATTTGCAAATGATGAATGATTTAGTGTCGAAAAGAAGCCATGGTAGTAATAAGGATTAAATTTACTTTGACCCTGTGGCCGTGTTTTTAAAGAACATGAATAATAAATCATTTATTGACACAATAAATAAAGAGGAGATGACCTAGAGAAATCATCATCATCATCAGTCATCATTCTCAAGATGTGGGCGGTGCACATTTTGAGAAAAGATCGTCAATGAGTCCTTTTCCTTTCAATGTTTCTTTGAGCTCCGATGAAATGATTTTACTAGCTCTTATATTTAAAACCTACCCCAACATATTTTTTTACAGTAGCAACACTCGATAATTCAAATGATTTGAATTTAGAATCCAACTCTACGTTGCCATTAAAATGACGATCCTGACCCTAAAAATTTAACCTACCTCACTTGTGCATTTTTTATATATAACGGCAACACATGAATATTCAAATTAAGAAATAATTTGAATTCGGAATCACTTTTATGTTGTCAGAGAAAAAACGTTTCAGGCACAATATTTCAGACTACTTCAGTATTACATTTTTTTACAACGACAACACTTGAATATTCAAATTAAAAAATAATTCGAATTTGGAATAATATACACAATTGCCAGTATTTTTTCTTGAACTCTATTTGAACCTACTTCAACAACACTTTTTTTTAACAATAGTAACACTTGATTAATCAAATAAAGAAAAATAAATTTGAATTTAGAACCACAAGTACCTAACTGTCAAACACGTCTTTGTCTTAAAACCAATATTATTTTCCTACATGCATCGATCAATTTAAAATTAATAGGCATTAAGCAATACATTGAGTAATACTAAAATGCAAAATTAACAATGCACATGCAAATTATTTGAATAACAAACAACGCTCTTAATTATTGGTTTTCAAATTATTGTACAGTACTCAATAGGTTATTATTTAAGTAGACAATCTAATAGCTGTATCTGTAGCTCTGTATATAATTCACTAGGGGTGGTTAAAGACTCTACAAAATTACCTCCACTTATTACTTATTTATCTCAATACACGAAACACCCAGTACCGTAAACTTAAAAAAAAAAAAAAATTATGTTTCTGATAAAGGTACGCAAATTCAAACACAACTAAGCTGCACATTTAGCGCAACTTATTACCTCGTTAAAGCCAAATGGGTCACTCACACATACTTCATGTAACCTTCTAATCTAATCTAAGTTGCAAAGATATGTAACATTGGGAATTTACATTATATGCATTCTCACAAGCAGACACAGTATGCTCAAACTCTCCTAGTACCCGTCCTGTATGTATGTGTCAGAAGGACCCACAGCACACGGACGCTCATACAAAGCCATACATTTTCTTAAGTGGCGAAATGCCTTCCCGTGAAGTAAAAGCAACGGCACGACAAAACAAGAACTTCTAGGTCAGAGGCGTACAAGCTCGCGCTTGCACATGCCGCATGTGAACCTACAACATAAAAACCTAAATCTAAATGGACATACACCCACAACTCTTGCCGTCCTTCCCTGGAACAGGGGTGACATTGGCAAAGTGAACCATTTTCTACAGCATGGGTGGTCAGCCTCATACCAACCTATAAGTCAAGGAATACAAATAAAAAATAACATTAGGTACGTACAAACAGGTTAAAAACAAAATCTAAGCATACCTCTTTATTTTTATCCATATTCATCACCTTTATATCCATTTCTTCTGTAGATCCCATACTTTTTCGCAATCCACTTATCTAATCAGCTCTTCACTTGCACGGCCTTCCCCTTCCTCTCTTTCCTTTCACATTTCCGGCCACATTACGTGTCACTTCCACAACAGAGAGCGAGTTTTCTCACCCAAGTAAATAATTAATTAAATTATGCACGCTGGTTTTTTGTCACTGCCTTGTCTAACTCGATGTGAACTGAATGAGAATCTCCATGGCTCTAGTGCAGGGATCTTAAAAACCAACGACCCGCGGGTCGACCCGACTCGCTAGAGCCAATGGCTCTCTTCTTATTGTTACGAACTAAGGATTTGAAGTACCCACGCGCGCCTGAACACGTACGCTACTGTGTAGAACGATCTGGCTCAAGTATGATGTAAGTTGTAAGGTACATAGAATGACGGTCTGGTATGAGCGATGGATCAAATGATCAGGAATATGCAAGAATGATCCACTTTGCCCTTCACTTTGCCAATGTCGTCCCTGTTCCTTCATTTTTCCAATGTCACCCCTGTTCCAGCTGTTCCAGAGAAGGTTGCCAAGAGTTGCATGGCTTACGTTCGTTTGAAATTTGGATTTTAATTTGTAAGTACACATTCAGCATTGATAAGCGCGAACTTATAGATGTCTGCTTGTGGGAATGCGTTTAATATGAATCTTAAATGATATATATATCTTTGCAGCTTAGATTTTGATCTTTGGTGAAAGAAAATACCTTTTTTTTGTGGTCCGCTGGTAATCAAACTCACGATCTTCCGATTACATGTCCGTAGTGTCAACTATTAGACTACGGACCGGTCAAGTACCATAATCTCTCAAAATCTTGACCCACATAATAAAATAATAGCAAGTTACTAACTACCGAGTACTGTTCTAATGACATCTATTACATTATTTCGTGAATGAATAGATAATTTTGGCAACAGTATGTTGCAACCATTCAAGTAATCATGTTTAATGACAGTAATGACTGACTAATACTCAGTAATTCCATGGTTAACAAACTAAATATTTGTGTGAATCATGCAAAAATGACAACATAACAAATCATGGTCGTTTCAGAATAATAAAATGACGTACATTTAGTATAAACTAAATGACAAGTGTTACAAGCGTATGGTAGTATTAGTGCGTACATGGTTCCAATCACGCTGGTAGAACAGTCTGGCTCTAGTGTGATGGTAGTAGTAAAGTGCATGGAACGGCGGTCTGGTATAAGCGAGAGATCGAATGATCTGGAATATGCAAGAATGATCCCTTTTGTGCCTACATATACGGACTACAAAAGGCATCAGTCGCTTCAAGCATTTTGCCGTGAAGACCAATATACCAAATACACGCAGAGATTTTCAAATATTGTAAATTGTGAACCAAACCGTGTAAAATAAATTCTGGTAAAATAAATATTAACATGCTTGATTTTTTAATTCCGGGTTTTGACCGTGGTCCATCTTTTCGCTTCTTTTTTCTTTTTCTTCTTTCTTGCTACTTCTTCAGCTGACGTTTCGTCTCCTCTGTGGGTGACTTTTTCGGAGCTCTGCTCACTTCTGAGGTCTGAACAAAAGGCGGCGTGCTTTTATTTGCAAATTCTAAAGGGGGCGTGGCTTAACTTTTAGGTATTAAACTACCCTCTGTCACAACACGTTCTCTCAGGGGTCAGTCTCCCCTCCACTGACCCACGCCCTGTATATCCATCCCATCAGGGGTCACAGGACTCGCATGCAAAAGTTATGTGAGATGCGAGTGGCAGAAGGCCCTCCCGTGAAGCTACACTTTCCCAAGTGTTTACACAAAGCAAAGGAGGCTCAGAAATCACTGAAAGGTTATAGCCGTGAGGGTTTAGGGCTCGATGATTTTAAATTTACAAACAAAAATGCGCTTCAATTGTACTCAACCTGATTTTCTTTAATTTTATCTAAAGAGTTGTTTGTCCACCTTCGCTCTAACCAGCCCACCATCGCCTTCAGAAGAGGACTTAAGAAAATGCTGTTTTCGAAGAGCCACGGCGCCCTTGAGATGGTCTGTGATCATTAAACGGCGCCACCGGAAATAAATCATCCATCATCATCATCGAATGGGCGAAACGGTTCGGAATAGAAAACCAACCAGACCACGGCTACACAGCCCGTAAAAAAAGTAAGTACCTACACCAATATTGAGGAAGATTTCACAACAGTTGAAGTTTGAGCACCCCTGCTCTTCACTATCAGTTGTCGGATGTTGGCTTCATCAGCATCTCTTATGTCATAATATGGCTGCAAAAACTGTATGCAGTGTGCGCTTCCATCCATACGGGCTGAACAGAGGAGATATAACCCATCGCATTGTCTGGGCAAACATATGATTGATAAACCGAGTTAGAATGGCACGTCAACTCTCCAGTTATCTATAATAATAATCTAAGTAGCAAACAGATAAAAATAAATTGTACAGTGGACTGCACATGACTTTATAGCACAAAATACGATCATGTTTAGGTCATAGCCAATTTTTATAACAAAACATTTAGTTGTGTGTAAGTAATGAAGCTAATCTTTTTAAGCAATCGACTTTTTGCAGTATTATCATTGATCCCGTTTGTATCAAAACTTTGTTTGGAGGGTACCTAAACTTTGTTTGGAGGGTACCTACACTTTTCATTGATATTTTGTAAAGTTATGATTGATTATTATATGGGTACAACTTACTAGATTTTAAGACTCGTAGCCTAGTATTTTATATTAGGCGTTTTAGTACCAAGAATATTACAATTATTTTTGTATTAAAATTTGTCACTTTGTATGGTGGCTACACCTTATAATATTTATTTGAAAAAAGTAATGATTAATGTATGTAGGTATATATAAGAGCTTTTCAATTGTAGAACATTATTTTTTAGTTAACCCGTTCTCTGCCGGGAAAATTTAAAATATTGTTTTCTCTCGTATGGCAGCCCCCAAAACAAAGAGTATTAAGAGGCAATGCTTATTGTTGTTATATAGCAATTGATTGAGCGAATGGTTATGTAGGTTTATTTATGGGTATGAGACGTTTTGCTACCAAAAATATTACAATAATTTTTTGTATGAAAATTTGTCACTTTGTATGGTGGCTATACTTTATAATATTTTTTTGAAAAAAGTAATGATTCATGTATGTAGGTATATATAAAAGCTTTTCAATTGTAGAACATTATTTTTTAGTTAACCCTTTCTCTGCCGAGAAATTTAAAATTATTTTTTTCTCTTGTATGGCAACCCCCAAAACAAAGAAAATTATGAGGCAATGGTTATTGTTGTTACATAGCACTATTATAATGACGATTATGCAAAAAAAATAAAGAAAATCGTAGGAGCCGTTTTTGAGAAAATCTCATTTGAAACTTTCAGCTGTTCGGAACCCATCTTGAATTTTCTAAAATTTAAAAAATGTTTCACTATGAATTATAGTAATAACAAAGTTTTTTCTGATAAAGTTAAGAAACATAAAAGTTTTTTGCGTTCTGATGGGTTTTTGAAGCCTTTTAATTTCAATTTTTGATATCATGTAAACGGCCCTTTATGTTTTTATTTTCAAAAAATTTATTTAATTTTCATATAGAATTTGATGTTACGTATAATGTTGTAGAACATTATTTTTTTGTCGACGCTTTCACTTCTGAGAAAATCACAATTGTTTTTTTTTTTCATATGGCAACTCATAGACGCAGATTAGCAAAAATGTTGCCATAACTAAATTTGGTAAGAATGTATCAAGCAACTACTTTACTGAAATTTTTTAAAAAATCGTTCGAGCCGTTTTTGAGAAAATCGCATTTGAAGTTTTCTCCTCTTTGGAAGCCATCTTGAATTCTCAAAATAGTGAAAAATAAATTATAGTGCAAAGAAGTTTATAAATTTTTCTTTTTTGTGAACCAAAAAAAAGTTTTACAAAATCGCGTTTTTATGGGTCTTTTTAATATTTTCGATGAAAATTTTGAGATCGTGTAAACGGTACTTTAAATATATTTTTTTTAAATTATTCTTTAAATATTTGTAGAAATTAATATTGCGCGTAATATTGTTGAACATTTTTTTTTTGTCAACCCAGCCATTTCCGAGATAATTACAATCGTTTTTTTCTTTCATACGGCAACTCATAGACGCAGGTTGGGAAGAGTGTTTCTATAACACTTTTTTCTTCGCGACAATTTAAGCAACGACCACACTGAAATTTTAAAGAAAATCGTTAGAGCCGTTTTTGAGAAAAGTGCAATTTTATGTTTTTTTTGTATGGCAGCCATCTTGAATTTTCAGGGAGGTGCCATGCCAGTCGGTCCATCAAAATCTGTGGTTGTCAATTCTCTAAATCCGAAAATTGGTGTCTCTGTGATCAGTAGTTTCGGCTGGGACATACACTCATACGGACGGACGGACGGACGGACGGACGGACAGGTTCGACAAATTAGGTTTTTTTGCATGTCCTGGTGCAGGACAACTCATTTCCGTTGAAACCTCATTTTTTTTTTTTCGGACGAATACAATACTTTATAACAGTCCTTCGGACTGCTATAAAGTAAAAAGTAGGCTAATTTATTTGGTGAGCGCTGTTTTTGTGTGAATCCCACCTCAAGAGCCACCTGCGAGCTTGGTCCTCGCTGTAGAAAGCGCCAATTCTCAAACAAGATCCAGTTGCTTTAAGGTTGGATGGACGTTTTGATGACCGGTTTTTGGTAAAGGTATACGAATTTCTCACCCAGCGAAGAGCAAATTTGAAAATATTAATGATATTTTTTTTTTGCTCCGCCGGGATTGGAGCCCACAACCTTCCATTTACAAGTCAGAAGTGGTAACCACTAGACTACGGGCCGGTCGATGTATAGATTGCAGACCCAACCATTTACTATCTCTTAAACCTAGTTCGGACAAGGCGACTATTTTAGTCGAGTAGGGAGTAATTTAGTGGTGGGCGGGGCGCTACTCGACCGTTAAAATTGATTAAAATGTATCGACTCGACTAAATCATTGACTAAACAACTCGACTAATTTTTTGTGGTTCGCACACGTTTAGCCACTAAATTACTCGCTACTCGACTAAATTAGTCGCCGTGTCCGAACTAGCCTTTATACCAGTTATATATAAAGCGCATCGTAGATTATAATCATCGACTTATGATATCTGTGGACTAGAATTTTTCAACGAAAATAGACATTATATATATGTTTCAACTTGCTTACGAAAATGATCATTAGTAAGAAAGAGAACAAAGATCTCTACAGTTGCATTTCCATGTGTACAAAAAAACTCGGACGAATGTAAAAAAATCCTAGAAAGTTGGTACTATTGTGAATAATAATGGCTGCCAGTTGACAGATAACACGCGTTGTAAATATTGTGATCGCCACAACTAATGAATTTAAAAGAAAAAATGCATTTTTTACGATATTATGGCGTTATAATTGGGTGTTGAAACAAAGAATGGATTGGGGCAAAATGGCCTTTGGTCTAAATTAGCCTGACAGCTTGTCATACTACAAAGAAATATCTAATAGCAATCAAAAGTAAAAAGAAAAAGAAGACGTTTTTGTGTCTTCTGTCATTTTTTTTTTTTTTTTTTTTTTTTTTTTTCTTTATTGACGGCGGTATGCCAATTTCACAAAAAAATATAAATATACATACATGTTAGAGTTACAATCGAAATGAAAGTGATGAGAAAAATGTAAGAGTAAATAAAAAAATAAAAAAGTATAGAAAAAAACAACTAAAACATAAAACCAATTTCACTTTAATAAACCCTAGCCGCCAACATTACAGATCAACCGCCATTTCTTTCTATCCTCACATACCTACTTCTTTCATTTCCTCCATAATCTTTTTCATACAGGCTCTCCTTCTATTATGACGTTGGATATGCATCGATGTAGTTAGTCTCTGCTCTTCTATGTTACATTACCCGATGATTGTAGTCTATAATTTGTCAGCCATCAATATTCCGGATGCAGGTGCCAGTTTTTGCTGTCGCGGCGCGTGCGCACAGCTGATCTGATCCAAATACACGACCTTGTTGCGCGACACACATTAGCTGGGCAAGTGGTTGCTCGTGGGCATGCATCTAAAATGAATCTTAAATGCATTAGGCTTTCACGGACGGATTCGATGACGAAGGGAGCAGGGCTCCGAAGAAGTTACACACAGTGGTAACGAAAGCAAGATGAAAGAAAAACGACAAGAAAAAAGAAGCAAGAAGGAAACTATGGATCACGATCATAATGATAACAATCTATAATCTAAGTTGCAAGCATATATTATCATTCAAAGCTCATATCAAATGCATACCAAAAAAAATAATTCACTTTGCCAATGTCAACCCTGTTTCAGGGAAAATCGACAAGGATTGCAGTGCTTATGTTGATTTGAAAATTGGGTTTTTCTATTGTAGGTCCACATGCGGCATGTGTAAGCGTAAACTTATACGTGTCTCTGCTGATGGGAATGCATTTTATATGAATCTTTAATTTAATACATCTTTGCAACCTAGATTATAGATTATGGAATAATCTATCGTGTTCCAGGATATTTGAATTTTACATTTGAAATCATCGATGATGATGATGATGATGTCTTTATCAGCGCCGTTTCGTAACTCAATGTCACTCCAAGGGCGCTTAGTAGTTTACTGGGCGAAAAAGTGTGTCTTCATCCTCCTCTTTAGCTCCTCAATCGTCCTAGACCTCCGGATTTCTGGTGGCAGTTGATTCCAGGTCGCAGGGCCGGCCACCGCAAAAGCACGGTCTCCAAAAACAGTGTCAATTTTCCTTCTAAGTTCATTTAGCAGGGTTTCCGCTCCGTCCTCTGCTGATCTCAGTGTTTGCTCCCTTGAATCGAACGTATTGATAACGTCAGTTGATTAAAGACTAAATTGTTAACTACTCGTAAAATAGCAAAAGAATTAACGGATTAGTGCAGCATAAAATTGCGCGAATATACGTAAGAGTTAATTAAGGACTTCATAGTTAACCAGAAGCGCAGACAGTTAATGGATCGGTCTCGCGGAAGCAACTGCAGTTGATTAACTGTCTGACCAATGGCAGACCACGGCAACTGTTACGGTAGCACAGTGGTTATGGGTGGCTGAACTCTCAAATAACACTCTGTGTTTAGTGGTTAGTCTAATCTAATCTAATCTAATCTAAGTTGCAAAGATATGTTACATTGAAGATTCACATTACATGCATTCTCACAACCAGACACGTACAAGTTCGCGCTTGCACATGCCTCATGTGAACCTACAACATAAAAACCAAATCTCAAATGGACATACACCCTGCAACTCTTGCCGTCCTTCCCTGAGACAGGGGTGACATTGGCAAAGTGAACCATTTTTACAGCATGGGTGGTCAGCCGCATACCAACCTATAAGTCAAGGAACACACACACACGACAAATTACATTTTATACATCACTAAATAATAATATCCAAATACAAAATATCCATTTACAAATAAAAACAAATTCCAATTTAATAAACCCTAGCCGTCAACATTACAGATCAACCGCCATTTCTTTCTGTCCTTACATACTTCTTTCATTTCCTCCAGAGTCATAATTTTCTTCATACAGGCTCTTCTTTTATTAGTAATTAGTGTTTAAGTGATTAACGATAAGCGATTTGTAACCGGCGAGGTTAGTGATTAAGTCATCGTTTTCTAGAGAGGACTAAGTTTTTAAGATACAAAGAAAATCGGTCGCAGTATGACCATCCAACCGATATACGTGACTAAAGTGGCTAAGCTACACATGAAGTGTAAATTCTTACAGCGTTCTCTTTGTCAATGGGATTGCATGTGACGAATGGAACCTATTTTTTATACAGGTGAGGGGGCTGGCCTTACCAGTTGAAGTGGGGAGTTTCCCAGCTCACGCTTACACTCATTTCTTGTGATAGCTGAGGAAAATTTGCCGGTGTTTTATTTTGGGTTTGAAATAAACACCGAAACGGATTTTTTTTCTGTCACCCTCGGTGGGATTCGAACCGGAGCTCTCGGCATGGAATACAAGCACTCTACCAACTGAGCTATCAATAGATCTATATTAACTATACGATAGATCTATATTAACTATACTAGACTATATAATCTATAATCTAAGTTGCAAGGATATATTCATTTAAAGCTCTTAGATGTATGCCCACAAACGAACACGTGTAGTTTGCGCTTACAAATGCTGAATGTGTACTTACTAATAAAATCCAAACCTCAAATGAACATAAGCCCTACAACTTTTGCCGACCTTCCCTGACACAGGGGTGACATTGACAAAGTGAACCATTTTTTACAGTCTGGGTGGTCAGCCTCATACCAACCTATAAGTCAAGGAATAGACTACGTTATAGATATTTTCCAAAAAATATTAGGCTGTATATCGGCTGGTAATCACACGTGGTATACTTTTTTTACCACTTTGATTGGTTGTCCCACGACCAGCCTCTGACATCTCAAGGTCAACAGAGGGCTCGGAGAACTGGTTCCATTGATGTTTTTTTTGCAACGCTCCATCTTAGGTAGGTTGATCCACAATCCACAAGACAAAGCCTAAAAGGTCCCTAAAACGACTTGTTATGTTTGCATACCTCTCGTATATTTGCAACTTAGATTACATAAACCAGACTCTTCAATCTATAATCTTAGTTGTATATTTATAAATTTTAGTTGAACACAGCGTTTTGTTTTTCAAAATTGTATACAAACTAAAACCCTCAACAGATGCGCTGTTTTAGTATACATGCAAAGTTTTTTTAACTCTGTTATTAAGTTGAATCGTAATATTTTCTAGTACACTCTATCCCACAGTGTTTCCCAACCTTTTTTCGCCCATCGCCCTTTTATGCGTAATATACGCCCATCCCCCCTTCGTAATTTTCGTCCCCCTTAGACTAGGGTTTTTTAAATTTGAATTTTATATTTCTTTTGATGTTTATACAACAAGCAGTACCCATCTGTGATTTAAAAATGTAATTTGTTGAATATGTTCTTCGACTTTTCCTGTTTCCCCCTGGTCGTGGCTTAAGTGTGCTTCCACACATCGCTCCCCTAGTTCTTGTTTACCGTATACGCCAATCTTGTCAAATATGACGTTTTCATGCAGTTGTCTTATGAATCAAATTCTACACAATCTGAGCTAACAAAAACCGTAAAACTCGATAATATGAGAGTTCTTTTAAATATTTATAATATAAATTTCTTGTTTTTATAAGACACATTGGTCCAGTACACATGCAAACATTGCTCATGAAAAATTTTCTCAATGGCGTTTACGATAAACAAGAACTAAGGCAGCGACATGTTGAAAGAAATTTGGTCCCACGTGACTAAAATGCGTAGTGCAACACGCTGGGTACTGCTTGTTGTAAATTAATAATTCTAGTTTAATAAAATCACAAAGGTTTTGTTAGTCCTGTTGCGTTCATGTCTTTTAGTATAATGGTGTCACAGCCGAGTTCCCGTGTCAGGGTATTCTTTCAACGCAAGTAAGCTGTGTGTATGTTCCTTAACTTATAGGTTGATATGCGGCTGACCACCCATGCTGTAAAAAATGGGTCACTTTGCCAATATCCCCCTCTTTCAGGGAAGTTCGGCAAGAGGCTGGTTTTTGAATTGTTATAACTATGTTGTTATTCACATATAGTACATGTATAACTGTTTGTTTAATAAAATAAAAAATAAAAATAAAAGAGTTGCAAGGTGTATGTTCATTTTAAATTGGGGTTTTTATGCTGTAGGTACTAGGTTCACATGCGGCATGTACTTATACCTGTTTCCTTGTGAAAATGCATATAATGTGAATCCCCAATGTTACACACCTTTCAGTGGCGAAGGGTGCCATACAAGCTGATTTCCATCGGTTTCCTGTTTTTAAAATGAGGCAAAAATGATAATAAAGTAGACTGCATGGTTTCAATGGGGGAAAAGTACGTATTGTTTCTTTGGTTTTAAATCTATTTTTTTACTTTGTGCCTATATTTTTTAACTACTTTGTTACATCATTTTAAAAGGGCAGCCGATGGGAACCGGCTTGTATGGCACCCTTCGCCACTGATACCTTTGCAACTTGGATTAGATTAGATTAGATAAGACCCCCCAGTTTGGGAGCCACTGGTCTACTAGATTGCTCTCAGCTAGCCCGCAATGTACCAGACCACTTTCTAACTTGTTTGCGCTTCATTTTTGAGCGGATCGGTCGCGCCCAGTTAGGGCGCCAGCTGTGACGCGGGTCCGAAACATCTGCAACAGTCCGCGAACCAGAGACAACGGTAAGCCTTTATTCTCCCCAGCAACCCGGCCGCGTTACCAGCTCCAACACTTTGAAAACAAACAACAACCATTTGAAACGCAACGCAACTCGTGTAATAATAATAATATTAGGATGATTTATTTGGTGAGCGCTGTTTTTGTGTATATCACACCTCAAGAGCCCTCTGCGAGCTTGGTCGTCGCTGTAGAAAGCGCCAATTCTCAAGCAAGACCCAGTTGTTGTAAGGTTGGATGGACCTTTCAGTGACCGGTCTTTGGTAAAGATTTATGAATTTTTCAACCCAGCGAAGAGCACATTCGAAATATAAATGGTATATTTTGTGCTCCGCCGGGATCCGAATCCACAACCTTCCATTTGTAATTACTAGGGATGGGCCGAATGTGGTTTGAACCGAAAACGAACTTCGGCCGAACATTCGGTTAAAATAAAAAATTCGGCCGAACTTCGGTTCGGTAAAAAAAGGTAAAAAACTTACACATTACAGTTACTGTTGTTTCTTAGAAGAATACTGACATTATTTCATTTTTGTTTCAATATTATATCTATGTATGTAACGGAGTAGAAGAAGATTTAATTTTAATCAAATTGTAAGTTAATGTTCACTTGTTCCTACTAAAATAAATGACCACGAGTGAGTATATAAAGATCTTATTTTTATTATACATGATGATGATGAGTTGATGATTTCTTTATAGCGCCGTTTCGTGATGTAGTCACTCCAAGGGCGCTGGTGCAAACGATGCCAGAAATTTGCTTGTCTTCAGTGCATTCCGGAACTTTCCATGGTCCTCTAGCTCTCTCACATGATGTGGCAGGTGGTTCCAGGCCAGAGGGCCAGCAACTGCAAATGCACGCTCTCCAAATAATGTGTTAACTCTTCTTATAGGTTCTTCAATTCTTGATTTGGCTCCAGTCTCAGCCGAGCGCAGTGTATATGGTTATAAAGGATACTATGACATCCAATTATGACAGTCAAAATGGTGCAAATAGGTATTTGGTTTAGTTTATCTTACAGTTACACCGAATGTTGGGCATTTGAACCGAATTTCGGCCGAATTCCAAAGTTCAGTTAAAGCTGCCGAAATTCGGTTAAACGAATGTAAAACGAAGTTCGGCCCATCTCTAGTAATAACATTACTTTTCGTATGGCATTATGGTATTAGGTTGGTATGAAGCTGACCACCCTTACTGTAAAAAAATGGTTCACATTGCTTCAAGGAGGGTCGGCAATAGTTGCAGGGTTTATGTTCATTTGAGGCTTGGATTTCAATTTGTAAGTACACATGCAACATTTGTAAGCGAGAACTTACACTTGCCTGTTAGCGAACATGCATTTAATATTAATTTTATTGTAAATGTATCTCTTTGCAACTTAGATTATTCGATTACTATTATTATTAGTGAATCAGAAGCGCTATTCTGCTAAATTCCTTACGACCTTAAAGCGACGAGATAGCGATTCGTGTCCAAAAACAAGGTGTCCTGTGACTAAAAGTTTAAGGCTTACACGGCCGGCTGATGATGCTGGAGTGATGTTTTCCGGGATCTGTTGCCGTGGTATGTGGTAGCTGGAGCTTCCAGACGTTTACCCCATTTCGCCCAGAAGCCCATCGCAGAAATGGGCGAAACGTCCGGAAGCTCCAGCTACCACAGACCACGGCAACAGATCCCGGAAAACATCACTCCAGCATGTACTGTGATTGTTTATCTATGGAGTTCTTTCGCAAACGCTAGTACATAAACTCCGACTTGGATTCATATCCACAGTGTAAGGAATTTAGCAGAATAGTGCTTCTGTACTTATTCAGTTATAACTTTAAAGTGGCGATGCATTAAAATGCTGTAAAAATGGTTCACTTTGCCAATGTCACCCCTGTTACAGGGAAGGACGGCAAGAGTTGCAGGGTGTATGTCCATTTGAGATTGGTTTTTATGTTGTAGGCTCACATGAGGCACGTGCAAGCGCGAACTTGTACGTGTCTGGTTGTGGGAATGCATGTAACGTGAATCTCCAATGTAACATATCGCACGTTGAATAATAAAGAGAAATAACTCGAAAATTGGGAAAATCGAGATTTTGTAATAAAACGCAAGAACAATGCGAGAAGAATAGGTAGAATGCGACAGCCGTTCAATTTGGACGAATATGACCGAGATAAAACATCGGCCGCCTTTTTCATCCCATACAAGTTGTACTGGATGTCTGAACTTCAGACGTGATTTGCCAACATTCATGTTTTTTGAGTTAATGCTCTTTATTATTAAACGTGCGATATCTTTGCAACTTAGATTAGATTAGATTAGATGCATTACCTATATTGGTTATACGCAACTGGTTTTTCTAGTTGTATATCAGAATGCAGGACATAGACTCCCTCTGTATAACAGAGTGACTGTCTCACACCTGGGCTTGGGCCTCAGCAAACAGAAGGCCAGCCATTGTAACACTGTTTTACAATACTTTATGATCTCTCCCTAGTAGCGGTGCGCGGTCAAAATCATGTTTGCGAAACAAAAATACGGATATTCTATTGTATACAATCTACTTCGCAAAACTATATTAACATTTAAGAGTAATAATAATAATATTAGGATGATTTATTTGGTGAGCGGTGTTTTTGTGTGTATCACACCTAAAAAGCACTCTGCGAGCTTGGTCGTCGCTACAAAGCGCCAATACTCAAGCAAGACCGTTGATGTAAGGCTGGATGGACCTTTAGCGACTGGTCTTTGGTAAAGGTATGTACCTATATGAAATATCAACCTAGCTAAGAGCATATTTGAAAAAAAAAAATGGTATAATTATTGTGCCCCGTCGAGATTCGAACCCACAACCTTCCATCAACGAATCCGAAGCGTTACCACTAGACTACGGACCGATCTGCTATGTACATAATATGTATGAAATTTGGGTTCTTATTTCGTAAGTAGGTACACATGCGGCATGCATAATCCCGAGCATATACGTGTTTTCTAGTTATCTAATCTAATCTAATCTAAGTTGCAAAGATAAGTTACATTGGAGATTCACATTACATGCATTCCCACAACCAGACACGTACAAGTTCGCGCTTGCACGTGCCTCATGTGAACCCACAACATAAAAACCAAATCTCAAATGGACATACACTCTGCAACTCTTGCCGTCCTTCCCTGTAATAGGGGTGACATTGGCAAAGTGAACCATTTTTACAGCATGGGTGGTCAGCTGCATACCAACCTATAAGACAAGGAACACACCTAAAAAGCCTTCTGCGAGTTTGGTCGTCGCTGTAGAAAGCGCCAATTCTCAAGCAAGACCCAGTTGATGTAAGGCTGGATGGACCTTTAGTGACTGGTCTTTAGTAAGGAGCATATTTGAAAATATAAATGGTATATTTATTGAGCCCCGCCAAGATTCAAACCCACAACCTTCCATTTATGAGTCAGAAGCGTTACCACTAGACTACGGACCTGTCTACTATGTACATTTGAAATTTGGGTTCTTATTTTGTAAGTACACATGCGGCATGCATAATCGCGAGCGTATACGTGTTTTCTGGTTATAATGCATAAAATATGAATCTGAAATGTTTACTTATCATTTGGAATTACGGTCGTTTGACATATTTACAATAACAATAACTACACAGTTAAAATTTATAAATCGGATATTAGTCGAACCGTTATAGGGGAACTTACAGTATTCTCGACGTTTCGTTAGCGACGTAGCTAACGTCTTCAGGAGACACCCTGTCTGCACGACGACTGAGGATGAACTGAACATGGTTGAACTGACTGAGGATGAACTAAACATCCTCAGTCGTCGTGCAGAGAGGGCGTCTCCTGAAGACGTTAGCTACGTCGCTAACGAAACGTCGAGAATAATGTAAGCTCTCTCATAACGGTTCGTCCAATATCCGATTAATAAATTTTAACTGTTTTGATATGCCCATGTGTTGTTTATGCCCAAGCAAACAACCGCGATTTCGAAATATGGTTTTGGTCTAACCGACAAGATTTTGGCTTTTGTTGTCCTAAAGGCGCTTGTGACATAAAAAAAATCGTAAACGCACACATTAATAGGAATGCCAATAAATGCCTTTATTTTTTTTTTATTTTAGAGCTGTTTTGATTTTAACGATATGATAAAAAATACAAAAGTTATGTCATTTTTCTGCAATCTCAAACTTTAAACTGCTCTCCTGTACCCTTAGTACGAGTTGCAAAACTTGAGTAATGTAAAGTTTACGGATTTTATTAAAGAGTGATTTCCCCCAAAATCTGTCGTTTTTGTTTGTTTGAACTTGACTTTCTTCATCACTGTAACTCTTTTGCTAAGACCATAAAGTGTAAGAAACAAAAACGGCAGATTTTGGGGGAAATCCCTCTTTAATATTTTCCGTAAACTTTACTTTTCTCAAGTTTTTCAACTCGTACTAAGGGTACTGAACAATTTAGTTTATGTCGCTTACGCCCTACTGCCTTTTAACCGTCGAAATGTGTTTGCTTCTACCCAATGCACGCGCCTGCCTTGTGGGCTGGACATTTAATAAGAATATCGATTATAAAATTCCTCTAATCAATTACGACTGGGCCGGCCATGATTATGAAGCTATCGAGAAAGTTGCGCATCGGACATACCATTTCATAACCAGAACAGTGAAGTATAAAACTAAAGAGCAACGTGTACAAATAAGTGTATGCAAACAAAGACAGCGCTTGTAGCGAGCGGGATCGTTTTCATGCATTTTTTCTATGGTGGAGATTAAACGTGAAGTCTTACACCGGGGTATAGACAATCTATCACAAGCAATAACCATAGATCATTATTACAAGAAAGAGGTATTCAAAAATGTTTTACCGAGTTATGGTTGGCAGCTGTGAGGATAGTGAATTAGTACAGTTGATGAATATAAAGCGAGTCGCGAATCAAAAAATATAGTTGAATGTAAAATTAATGTATTTGTAGGTTAAAAAGTGATAATATTTATTTCAAAGCACTTCATCTATGTTGCAAATACATATTGCGATTTAAGGCTCTAATGTTTAATGCATGCCCACAAGCAGACACATATATATTCGCGCTTACACATGCTGCATGTGTACACACAATATAAACAAAACATGAACGTAAACGTCGCAACTTTTTCTTCTTCCCTAAAGGCGCGATGGACCAATGACGACCGGTCTTTGGTAAAGGCAGATTTAGTTCCAACCCAGCAACGATCTATAATCTATAATCTAAGTTGCTACGATTTATAAAAAATTTAAAGCTCATATCAAATGCATGCCAACAAACATACACGTGTAGTTCGCGCTTACAAATGCTGAATTTGTACATACAAATAAAATCCATACACCTTACAACTTTTGCCGACATTCCCTGACACCACAGGGGCCACATCGGCAAAGTGAACCATGTTTTACAGTATGGGTGGTCAGCCTCATATCAACCAATAAGTCAAGGAATGTCATATTTGAAAAAAGAAATATTTTTTCGTGCTCCGCCGGGATTCATTCCGGGATTCGAACCATGTGCCGTCCAATCGCGAGTCCGAAGTATTGACCGGAGTAGTGTCCACTTGCACCGTGTGAACGCTGAATAATCGATGTTGTACCGAAAGCGTTGATCTTTGTAATTATTCCATGTCGGATTTAAAAAACCATTGTTGTTAAAATAATAATAAACATTGCGCAATAAGCGACGCAGGGTATAACAAATAGCTGTTAATACACAATACACTCAACCCCGTGACTGCCGCAGACGAGATCCATAATCTTATTATCTATAATCCAAGTTGCAAGGATATCGACGACTAAAAGGGAGTATAAGCGACGTTTTGGTCGAAAATGAGTTATGAATGCTATCCTACTTCAAATTTTCGCTGAAGAAAAAGAAGATTTAATGCATGCCCACAAGCAGGCACATGTATGTAAGTTAGCACTCTGCTGCATGTGTGCACACAAAATAAACCTAATTTCACATGAACATAAACTTATCATATTTTTAGGGTTTGTGTTTTAACACTGTGAAATTTTATGTATCTATATTCATTGATTTTTAATTTTTCTAGAAACAAATTCTGATGAAAAACTGTTTCTTTTCACAATAGGTCAATTTATTTTAATTAATAATTACGAACGTTTTTGATCTTGCCGGCCAGCCTCTTACCTGTAAAAATAAATAGGTTTTGCTCGCCACACGCGACACCTTTCGGGGATAACGCGACAAAAGTTACACCATATGGGAAGCTTAGTTGCGTAGTTGCGTTTAACACAAATTAGATTTGGACAAAATGTCCTTATTTCGTATCACTTCACCACTGCAACGTTTGACAGGACTGAGACAAATGTGGGCTATATATATAGGTTATATACAAAGATAATTTATTTATAAGGTACACATAATTGAAGAGCACCGTTTTTGTGTGTGTCACACCTCAAGGGCCCTCTCAAATCACGGATAAGAATTTTTGTAAAGATGCGTCTTTAGTACTCCTTTAAAGATACCAACAGTTTCTGCCTTCCTCACATTAGGTGGTAGTCTGTTCCACTCCATTGGGCCCGCAAACCGGAAAGCACGGTCCCCAAAATTAGTGCGTGTCTGACGTGACGGCTGGACTAAGTCAACCACCCCACACCCTGCAGATCTGAGAGTTTGACGTCTCAAATCTATCTCAATAGGTGAGAACATGTCAGACAAGTATGAAGGAGCCGTACCATTGACAGCTTTGTAAACCATCAGACAAACACGGTAGACCACCCTCTCCGGAAAACGAAGCCAATGCAGTTTTTTCAACAATGGAGTAATATGATTAAATTTGGACATCCCAAATATGAGTCTTGCTGCAGAGTTCAGCACAGATTGAAGCCGGCTGACCTATATACAGCGTTGAGCAATAGTCAACCCGAGACATCACAATAGCGTTAACCAGGGTTTTGACCTATAGTATGTATCAATGCAGTAAGTTAGTTTCTGTTTCTCTATTTTACTTCTCAATGCACTGCGCTATTTAAATATAGAACAGAAACGTGGTAGCTAACTGTACGTTTGCTAGCGGCAGAGAAAGGGTCAACACCGAAATGAGCGCCTTCTGATAATCGCAGCACGAGTTGCACATAAATATGCTCATGGACCCGCATTTTTCACAAGTTTCTGGCAATTAGTTGTGCGCTAAGTAAGTGTATCAGGATTTCGGCGTGTTGCGTTAACAGTTACAACAGAACAAGAACAACAAAACAAAGTGCGCTCATCAACTATTGACCCAGTTACGCCCTTTGTTCTTTTCCAATCAATCTATATTCATGACATTCATTGACTTACGGGTTGCAGGTGTATTTTATCATAGTGATGATGATGTTCCTTTACTGATAGGTTGGTATGAGGCTGACCAACCGTGCTGTAAAAATCGGTTCACTTTTGCCAATGCCACCCCGGTTCAGGGAACGGCGGCAGGAGTTAAAAGGTTTATATTCATGTGAGGTTTTGTTTATTTGTCTGCGCACATGCAGAATGTGTAGGCGCGAACCTACATGTGCCTGTCTGTGGGCATGCATTTAATATGAGCCTTAAATGTTAACATATCTTTGCAGCTTAGATTATAGATAGATTATAGATGTTTTGTCATGTGTAGTTCTGTCATTTGTCGTTTTGTCAAGTGTCGTTTTGACCGGTGCGTCGTTCAGTGGTAACACTTCGGACTCTGAATGGAAAGGTTGTGGGTTCGATTCCCGGGGGAGCACAAAAAATATAACATTTATATTTTCAGATTTGCTCTTCGCTGGGTTGAAAAATTCATAAAACCTTTACCAATGACCGGTCACCAAAGGTCCATCCAGCCTTGCAGCAACTGGGTCTTGCTTGAGAATTGGCGCTTTGTAGCGACGACGATCAAGCTCGTAAAAAGGTCGATAGCTCAATTGGTAGAATGCTTGCATTCCATGCCGAGAGCAAGGGTTCGATCTCAAGGTTTACTCGGCCTTCACAAGAAATGAGAACCCCGGGAGCAGGAAAACCCCCACTTCAAGTGAAAGTGGTTAGTGTGAGGCCGGCCCCATTACCCGTAAAAATAAATAGGTCCCGAATCGCCACGTGCGACCCCTTCGGGGATAACGCAGGCAAGAAGTTACACTATATGTGTAGCTTAGTTGCGTTTTTTTTTGCGTCTAATTTCTAACATAGTGGTGAATCTGTATCATTTCATAACGCTGAATATTATTTTAAACAAAAATATATAAATCGGACTCACCCTGATATCCTTCAGGTATGTAGATTGGTTTCCCAACTGGCTTTCCCTTGTGCCCAACAAGCCTCACAGCCTCCACCCTGGTGTAGGAAGCCAGATGCTTGTACAGCAGCAGAGGCTGAGGTTCTCCTTCCATCTGGACGACCCTGGGCAAGGAGTACTTCTCCAAGAACTGCCTCACATCCAGACGAGATCCATCAGTAGAACTATCTCTCTGCCTGGATCCAGTAGACTCACTCCTGTCCAAAGACATATCACCAGCATCGAAAGAATCGTTCGTAGATCGAAACCTCTTCAACAATGCTTTAGACTTCTTGTTATCAGAGAGAATGAAGTTTTCATTCCACGAGTCGTCAAAGTTGTTACTTATAAAATCTTTATTGGAATCGTTGGAATGGAAGCGTCTCAAGAACGGTCGTTTCTTGTTTGAAACTGCTTTCTTTTTGTTTGGTTCTAGTTTGTCTAAGGCATCTTGGGCTTCTATCAACCATCTGGTTACATGTCTCTCCCGATCTCTGTCTAGGTATCTTGGTCTAGCGTGGATCGGTGGCACTTTTTCGCATACAAATCTTGCTGCATCGAAGATGTGTGGATTGCAAGGTGGTGGTTGAGCGAAATGCGTCGGATATCGTCCTGATTTTTGATGCAGGGGTACTGATGGAAGTCCTGCGCGTCCTTTTAAAGATGGCATCGAGGAATTTCGTCCCAATTCACCTGAACTGGGAAAGCTACCTTCCCCCGATGACATGGTGCGGTTGGGAAACATGCTGAAGTGTTTTTTTGGATCGTTTCCTATCGTTGTGTCATTTTTCTGGTTATGTCAGTCGTTCGATGACAGCTCTGGGAACCTGTAACAATGAGAATAGAATGGTGAGCATTTCGGAAGATCTGTTACATAATGTAATCGAAAAATGAGGTCAAAATGCAATGTAATGATGATGGATGATTTCTTTTCTGTAGCGCCATTTAATGGTCCAGGACCATCTCAAGGGCGCCATGGCTTCTAAAAAAAAGCAGTGTCTTCAGTCCCTTTCTGAAGATGGTGGTAGGCTGGTTCGCGCTGCGAACACCGACGGAGAAAATTGTTCCAGGCAACCGGCCGGGCCACCGCAAAGCTCCTGTCTGCAAAATTGGATGTGTTCGCTCTTTTGGGCACTATGACCTTGTTAACAGCAGTGAGAGCAAAGCGTAGTGGTCGTTTTGAAGGCTTATCGACAAAACACTCAGCGAGACATGGGGGTGCCGTACCGTTCAGGGCCTTATGGACAGTGAGACACAACTAATGTACCTGTGACCGATCCGAAGTCTAATGGTAACGCTTCAGACTCATAAATGGAAGGTTGTGGGTTCGAATCTCGGCGGAGCTCAATAAATATACCAATTACATTTTCAAATATGCTCTTCGCTATGTTGAAAAATTCATAAACCTTTACCAGAGACTGTTCACCAATGGGCCCTTCAACCTTACAGCAACTAAGTCTTGCTTGAGAATTGGCGGTTTCTTTAGGAATGACCAAGCTCGCAGAAGACTCTTGAGATGTGACCCAAACAAAAAACAGCTAATCTTAATCACAAGCAGGCACGTGCAAGTTCGCGCTAACCCATGCTGCATGTGCGCATACAAAATAAACCAAACTTTACATGGACATACACTTTGCAACTCCTGCCGGCTTTACCATGGGTGGCATTGGCAAAAGTGAACCAAGTTTTACAGCATTTTAGATTTATACACGGCCTTTAGGTGTAATAAACAAATACAGTAAGATTCAAGTTATAATTACCCAACCAAAAAAATACACACTGGCAATAATTAAAGCGGCGTGTCTTTGTGTTGCCAGTTACATATAAGCGGTATTGTTTTCCCCATAAAAAGTTCCCACTGCCGATTGACTTTCCTTCGTGTGGCAACACCATGAGAAGCGACGCCGGTCACCAGTGTTGCAATGTGACAATAAAGTCAGCTAGTAGTAAATTTGCGGATGTTTTCTTTCCGGCTATAAATACGGTCTCGGTTTTCTATTTTGATTGTCCCTACAAGTCCGGTCGACAGCTCAGTTGGTAGAGTGCTTGCATTCCATGCCGTGAGCTCTGAATCGAATCCCACCGAGGGTGTCGGAAATGATTTCCCGTTTCAGTTATAATTTCAAACTCAAAATCCAAATAACGGCAAGGTTTACTCATCTTTCACAAGAAATGAAAAAGTGCCCGCTCAGGAGCAGGAAAATCCCTTTCTTCAAGTGAAGTGGTTTGCGTATGGCCGGCCTCCTTCATTGTACAAATAAATAGTCTTTCCGGCAAAAAGTTCCGGCATTCTTAAATTCATCATCAGGAGCTTGGAGATATTTTTTTTTTCAAGTTATCTATAATAATCTATAATTCAAGTTGCAAAGAGATATAAACATTTAAACTTCATTTTAAATAAATGCCCACAAACAGACACGTGTAAGTTCTCGGTTACAAATGCATATTTACTTACAAGTCGGTGTAATGGCCGTGGAAGTCAAGCCGCTGTTTCTGACTAGCGTATTTTGAACAGAATGACGTTGGTTCTAATCACGTCTGGCTCATTTGACCATAACTTCGACCCTGGTTCAACAGACGCCATTGCATACACACAAGCGTCTGCTTTCGCATGAAGACACCTGACCAGGCAAAAAAGGGTTGGTGAATTGCATTCCTCTTCACAAATCTATTTAAAAAACAAACTCCAAGTCTCAGATGAGTAGGTACAAACCCTGCATCTTTTGCTGCTTCCCTGAAACGGGAGTGACTTTGACAGAGTGAATTATTTTTTACAGTATGGGTGGTCAGCCTCATACCAACCTGTTAGTCAAGGATGCCCCATCGCTACGCTATGCTACTAAGCTACAAATATAGTGTGACTTCTTGCCTTGTTCCCCCCCCCCAAGTTTCAAACTTATAGTAAAAACTATTAAGGCTCTTTTTTA
This sequence comes from Agapetus fuscipes, assembly GCA_951799405.1. NCBI lineage: Eukaryota > Metazoa > Arthropoda > Insecta > Trichoptera > Glossosomatidae > Agapetus > Agapetus fuscipes. The sequence continues at coordinate 2,030,836 of OX637343.1, forward strand.
TACCCTAAATCTGACGTTTTTGTTTCTTACACTTTATGGTCTTAGCAAAAGAGTTACAGTAATAAAAAAATTATGCATGTTTATTAATTTTTTATCTTAATTATAAAGTTTCAATAAAATATAAAACTTAAGAATTGCCACCACAAAAAAAATATTTAAAAAAAAACGTTTTTTTTTTTCACATTTTATAAGTAAAGGCATACAAAATAACTAGTTTATACTTGAAAGTAAAGCTGCAGGTACATTTTAGTAATAAAGCTCTACGAAATGTCTTCATGTTCAAGAATGTAATAAAATTGTACAACACATAAAAAGAGAAAACAGAGTTCCTGAGATCAAATGCTGTACAGGTAGGTATGTAAAAGAACCTAAGATAATAAAAAAAACATACACTCTTTGGTAGAGGAAGACCGAGAAAGGTATGGATGGACCAAATTTCCGAAATTGCGAATGAATGGAATATCCAGAGTCATAATAAAAGGAGAGCCTGTATGAAGAAGGTTATGACTCTGAAGGAAATGAAAGGAATCTGTAAGGACAGAAAGAAATGGTGATTGATCTGTGATGTTGGCGACTAGGGTTTTTTAAATAAGAATTTGTTTTCTGTCTAGTTTTTTTATGTCCATAAATATTATAATTTGTTGATTTTTAACATATAATTTATTAAATAAACATAATTTTACTATAAAAAAATAACTTAAATCGGTTCAGCCGTTCTTTAGTTATGCGCTTACCAACAGAGTTAATTTTTTATTACTAGGAGAATACACCAGAGTCCCTTTCCAGTAAGAAAATAATTAAGTTCTAATTTAGCACAGAGATTTGGGCCTTCTTTGTTATTACTCAATGCTAGTAAATTAGTGAATGGGTGTTTCCCACTAACTGTAACATTAAAATTTATAAACTCCGAAATAGAGAAAAATGTAGAAACTAAAACATAAAAGCAACAATGTTCACGATGAAGGTAAATCTCGTGTTATAAATGAATAATACATTTATTAATGTGTACTTCTGTACCAGATAAAAACGCCATTCATGCTTGCCATTTTTGCACGTAATAATAATAAAACAATTATATTAGGATGAATAGATGATATAGCTTTTCTCGGGTTAGACAATGTTCTACTTGTAGTTATTTTGTCTGCCGACGTTTCATTCCCTTGAGCGGGGAACATTTTCAAGTCTCGAAGCGACGCGGCACTTTTATTCTCCGTTTGCTTTTGGCAACTGCAAGTAGAACATGGTCTAACCCGAGAAAAAACTATATCATTGAACACCGACCATGAAAGTGAAAGTGAATGTTTAGGATCAAGAGCCCTCTGCGAGCTTGGTCGTCACTGTAGAAAGCGCCAATACTCAAGTGAGACTCTGTTACTGTAAGAGTGGATGGATCTTTAGTGGCCGGTCTTTGATAAAGGTTTTATGATTTTTTTAACCCAGCAAAGAGCAGTTTTGAAAATATAAATGGTACATTTTTTGTGCTCCGCCGTGATTCGAGCCCACAATCTTCCATTTACGAGTCCGAAGTGTTGCCACTGGACTACGGAACAGGCATTCCTCTTTTTTCAGTGCAACTTCTTTTCGTTCTTAAGCTCGTACACAACACCTCTGCGGCACTACAACAAGGATCATAGACCCCTATAGTCTCTGAAATCTAGGGAGTCTCCCGTACAGGATTTCTTAAAAAAAAACCCTGCAACAAAAACAGCGCTCACGAAATAAATCATCCTAATATTAGGTTTTTTTATTATTATTGGTGACGCATGAATAGCGTCATCTATTTTTAATTTTAATTAATAGTCTAAGAAGCGAATTTCATGTTGGACTTTCACAATCTGAAAAAAGTGCGGATAAAAATCGCAAGATGTCGGTATGAACTTTTTTGACATCCAACGTGAAATCTCAAGATTTGATGACTTCCGCTTCTGTCGTCTTCACAAGTAGACACGTTTTTATATGTCTCGCGAGCGATTTGAAATTTACCGTTAAAAATTCTGTGAGTGAGTGTGTTTGTTTTACCTATAACTTGCAAGTGTGGCAGTTCGTGAACAAGGCTCATCTCCATAGGATCCTGAGAAACGAGCATCATCTTGGACCAGAGCACAATTTGAGGTGAGTGTGGCCCTTTTGATTTTCGCTTCTTTGGTACGGGAAGTCGTCCAAAATTGAAAGCCACCTACTGAAGGTCGGTTTGTTCGAGGGAGAAAATATCTAGGCAGTAGTTCTAGAATTTTCATATCCCTCATTTGGAGAATACGTTACAGTTTCTCCACTTTGCTTTTTGTATTTTATATACATACCCCCTGAGGGGCAAAACTTACAACTTGCCTCCCCCATTGGTCCTTCGTAACCTTATCGAAACCAGAATGGTTGACATGAAACGGATATTCAAGGATACTGTGTCGATAGTTAATTGTTAAGAACATAATATTATATGCCTTTGTATTAGAATCTATATTCTAGCATGATTTATATTCTGTACAAAAATTAACGAGTGTCATATATTCTACTGTATGTAGGTAGTTATTTTTTTAATAAGTGTTGAATACACAGTAGGTACATATATTTGTTGGTGCGAAATTTATAGTTTTAATGATACCTATCCATTAGAGATTAGGTATTCATACAGCTGAGCATTGTCTACAGGTACCTACCTACCTTTGTTTATATTTTTATATAAATGTCATTACAAGTTTGTTATTGTTTTTTTTTCCATTAGTAAATAAACTATCTGGAGAAAGTAAATATTGTGATACATACTGACATAAAATAAACTCAACTTTGAGGCAAATCGATTTCTTCTTTCAGAACTGAAAGTAGGTTTTTTGATTTTGTTACCGTTTCTTCATTTTTTATTGTTTATTTTAAATAGTAAACATGGCGGATGCTTTAACAAGAACTTTGGTTATATTGAAAGAGAAACAAAAGGTTTATTTTGAAAGAATAAATAATTTATATAAACTAGGAAAAAATGTTTCTAATTTTGCATCCAGAGAGAATAGTAATTTTTTATCGGCTTCCAAGGAAGCAGGAAGCTGGGTTAAAAAGTACGAAGATTTGATAGATCAAATAAATGCACTTTCTTTAGAGATAGACCCAGAGGCAAAGGTAAATTATCAATCACTTATGGCCTTTGAAGAACTTTATAGTAAAATAATGGATGTTAGGGAAAGAATTTTAAAAACCGAAACACCACATGTATCGACTCAAAGTGGGCCTAGATATGAGGTAAAATTACCACCCATACAAATTCCTTTGTTTGATGGGAATCCAAAAAATTGGTCACGATTTTTTGAATCCTTTAAGGCAAATGTCCATCTAAATACAGGGTTGTCAGACGCCCAAAGAGTGCAATATTTAACAGGCAACTTGACGGGAAAGGCAGCGAGCATATTTTCGGGAATTGTACCGTCAGCGGAAACCTATAACGTGGTCTGGGACAGTCTTGTTAAAAAATATCAGGATAAACGTGCGCTAGGAACATATTACATAAATAATATCCTTGATTTAAAGAAGGCCGATCACACGGCTGCCTGTCTTGATGGCTTTATTGAGAAGTACGCCGCTTCCATTGCAGCATTAAAACAATTAGGTATTGCAGATGTGGGAGATTTTCTTTTATTTAATTGCGCTTTGCGCAAATTGAATTCGTCTACAGTTATGGCCTTCGAGCTTTCGCTGAAAGACATCGAAATACCTTCTTGTCAGAATCTTATCAGTTTTGTTCAACAACAGGTCAAAATTTTGGAAAGATCGCACGTAAATGAATCGAAGTCGGTTTCCGAAGCTTGCCATTCGTATACACGCGTGAGGAATAATACGACAAAATCTGTAAGTGGGCGTGCGTTCCTCGCAAGTGGTAGAGTGTCTACTGGGGACACTCTCTCTTGCGTTTTGTGTAAACGAAACGACCATAATAAATTATATAAATGTGTGAAATTTAAGAGCTGTTCTCCTAAGGAAAGGTATGAATTTATTAAATCAAAACGGGGTTGCGTTCGTTGTTTGAGTGTTGCCCACTGGTCTCATTGTACTGAGACAGGAACTTGTCAAATTTGTAATAAGGGACATCACACCCTTCTGCATTTTGACGACAAGGAGAATAAGGCCAGACGAGTAGTCAAGAATGCTGAGCAGGGACATCAGCTGTCGCATTCAGGTGATGATATGCAAGGGTCGGGTGTGCCCTCGGTTTCTTTAAGTGCAAATGCTCGGGTGAATGCGAGCACGGTGCTGTTGGCTACGGCACAGGTTTTTGCCTGGTCAAATTGCAAGAAAAATAAGATGATAGTTAGATGTCTTGTTGATAATGGTTCTCAAAACCATTTGATAACATTAGAATGTTGTAGAAATATGAATTTACATATTGTTCCTCTAAATAATTCAGTAATTAGAGGAATCGGTCTTTCTGCACGACCGATACATGGATGTGTCAATTTTGAAATACAATCGAGGTACAATCCTCAAAATACTTACAAGGTTAACGCGTTAGTGGTGGATCAGATCACGGATCAGTTACCTTCTAGGTACATTGATAACCGTGATATGACTTATTTAAAGGACATTTCAATGGCTGATTTATCCTGGAATGTCCCTGGAGTTGTGGACATTGTGTTGGGTGCACAATTGTTCCCTTTCATCTATTTGGGTAAAAATGATAGAGTCAAAGTCGAAAGCGCCATCTGCATTATTGACGTCCTTTGGCTATGTATTGATGGGAGATTGTCCAAAGAGTGTTTCAGCTGCAGACAGTTGTCACGAATCTTTTTCTGCATTGGCTGTAAAAGATGCGGATTTATTATTACACAAGTTCTGGGAGTTGGAAGAAATCCCAGTGAAAAAGTTCTTAAGTCCAGATGAGACAGCGTGCGAAAACTCCTTTGTATCTTCTGTGACTAAAGACGAGGCAGGTCGTTACTCTGTTGCTCTACCCTTTTGTGCTGATCCTGGAAATTTGGGCAACTCACGAAATACTGCATTTCGGCGTTTCTTGTTATTAGAAAGAAAGTTTAAGCAGTTACCGAGTCTGCAGGAGAATTATAATTCGGTAATAAATGACTACATTCAAAAGGGATATCTCTCTGAAGTGGCAGAGTCAGATATTGGTGAACATGGATATTATATTCCTCACCACGCTGTAGTGCGTCAAGACAAACCTATGCCTCGCATTGTTTTAGATGCTAGTGCGAAAACGCATACTGGGTTGTCACTCAATGATGTACTACATTCTGGGCCAAATTTACAGGCTGATTTGTTTCTCCTTTTATTAGATTTTAGGCTGTTTCCTGTCGCGATGACAGCAGATGTACAGCAGATGTATTTGCAGGTTGGTGTATTTGTTGACCACCGTAGATATTTGAGAATATTATTTCGTTTTTCTGAAAAGGAGAAAGTTCGAACCTTTCAATTTAATAGGGTTCCATTTGGATTAAAGTGTAGTCCTTTCTTGGCCATGCGATCTGTGCGTCAGTTGGCATCGGACATGGCTGAACGTTTTCCGGAAGCCGCCAAAGTAGCTGGAGCTAGGTTTTATATGGATGACCTGGTTCAGTCTGTGGCAGATGAGGCTTCGGCTGTTTTTCTGGCAAAAGATCTCGTAGCTTTGTTCAAGTATGGTGGCATGGATCTGGTAAAATGGTCAAGCAATTCATCTTATCTATTAGATAGTCTTCCTAACTCACATAGAGGTTCCATAAAATTTGATGATGATAAAGGCGTAACTCTAAAAGTATTAGGGTTGTCTTGGGATCCAGTTAAGGATAATTTCTTCTTTACTTCGAATGACTCTCAGCAAAAATGCACGAAGCGATCTATTTTGTCAGTTGTAGCTCGTTTGTTTGATGTTTTGGGCTTAGTCGCACCAGTTATACTGGCTGCAAAGCTTCTCATCAAAGAGCTATGGCGTGCCAACATCGGTTGGGATGACTCTCCGCCTGATGCTATAATTCGACGTTTTTCGAGTATAACACAAGAACTTCCGTTGCTCGCTACTTTAAAAATTCCGAGGCACATCGGTGTGACTAGCTCAACCAAAGTATTATTAGTAGGTTTTTGTGATGCTAGTCTGAATGGTTACGGTTGTGTTATATATGTACATACAACTGACATGGATGGAAATATTTCTGTCAGGTTGTTGTGCTCAAAATCTAAGGTATCTCCCACCAAGATTACGACATTAGCACGTTTAGAGTTGTGCGCTGCTGTTTTATTGTCAAAGATGTTAAAACTTGTGATCGAGATGTATCGTGATCGGATTCATATAACTGATGTATATGCTTTTTCTGATTCAACGATTGCGTTGGCTTGGATTTGCTCTTCTCCACATCGTTGGTCAATTTTTGTAGGAAATAGAGTCGCTCAGTGTCAGGAGAATTTACCCCCTCAGAACTTTTATCACATCTCAGGGGACGAGAACCCAAGCGACTGTGTTTCACGTGGTATGTTACCATCTCAATTAATTTCTCATAGTTTATGGTGGAATGGTCCACTGTGGCTTCAACGCCCTTCGGATGAATGGCCGATTCAAAGATTCTCCTCGTCCGATGCGTTAGAAATTCCTGAACAGGCAACTGTACTGACAGCCATTGTAGTACATGCCGACTCTATGATTTTATATGACTTAGCACAACGAACTTCTTCGTGGAATAAATTAATTCGAATTACAGTTTACATTCTTCGCTTTATAAATAAATTTAAATCACTGTTGCATTTTATTGAATGCATGTCCCATGCTGAAGTTAAGTTAGTACAGACAATACAAACTGTTCCTTTCTCGGACGACATTAAGTTGATAAAAGATAACAAGTTACCATCGAAAAAACTGCGTAATTTATCGGTTTTTCTGGATCAGGAAGGTACGTTACGAGTTGGAGGTCGGCTTTCACGGTCTGATTTACCCTTTGAAGCTAGACACCCAGCTTTACTTCCGAAACATGACTCAGTGGTGAACTTAATAATTAAACATTTTCACGAATCCAACTGTCATACCGGTCCAGGACTTTTGATGTCTATCATACGACAAAGGTTTTGGATATTGGATGCCAGAACCGTTATACGAGCACAAACTCGTAAATGCAATATTTGCTTCCGAGTGAACCCGTCGCACCCTACGCCAAAGATGGCGGACTTGCCTGCCTGTCGCATAACAGAAGCTAAAGCATTTGTGCATACGGGGGTAGATTATGCTGGGCCTTTAAAAATACTTCTTACGCGACGACGTGGACAACATGCTCAAAAGGCATATATCTGCCTGTTTGTTTGTCTAGTGACCAAGGCGGTGCATATTGAGCTCGCAACTGATCTGTCGAGTGCCTGTTTTATAGCTGCATTTAAGCGTTTTATCTCTCGTCGTGGGCCAGTTTCCTTTATGTATTCGGACAACGGCACAAATTTTGTTGGGGCTCGTGCCCAATTAGATGAGATATATAATCTTTTACAAAATTCACAGCATAATGTCAGAATGAAGCGAGAACTTGAGGCGTATAAAATAGAGTGGAAAATGATTCCCCCTCGAGCTCCTCACTTCGGAGCTTTATGGGAATCAAATATTAAGAGTTTGAAAACTCATCTGTATCGAGTGATAGGGAATCAGTTGCTCACATATGAGGAGATGCAAACGGTGTTGACTCAAATCGAGAGTATCATGAATTCTAGACCACTAAGTGTCATCAGTTCTGATCCTCACCCTGACGTTATAACTCCTGCGCATTTCTTGATGTCCACTCCCTTAAAACATCTGCCTGCTTCTGAGCTACCTGACACCCCAGTTAATCTTACTCAGCGTAAAAATCTCCTGGATCAAATCGTGTCATCTTACTGGAAGCGATGGAAGGTAGAATACCTGCACACTTTGCAGGTCAGACAAAAATGGCAAACCGATGTTAATGCAATTCAGGTAGGGACTGTTGTACTGATTGGGCAAGAGGACGCTCCTCCTTTGTCCTGGCCTCTGGGAATCATCACCAAAGTTTTCCCTGGGGATGATGGCGTGATTCGAGTAGCCACAGTAAAGACTGAGCAAGGTTTTTACAAACGTCCGGTCGTCAAACTCTACCCATTGCCGACACAATAGATTACTATTTAATTTCGTCTACTGAGTTAGTAGATCTCTACCATTGTACATATTTACCATGTTTAGAATTAATCTTATGCTTTACTACTAAGCTTATCTGTTAGAACATGTTAAATCTAGCTTATTATATTGGCTTAAGTATTTTTGTGTCTAACCTGCTTACTTGTAGGCATACTTATTATATTAATTATATTAAGTTTCTCTAGTTTAAGATTTTCAAACATTGATTGTAATTATACCTATGTATCATTTCTCGAATATTGTTTGTAAAAATCGACATGGTTTCTTTGAATATCTGGTTTGTGTTGCAAAGCTTTTAACTTTAAGTCTTTGCAAAGGGGGGTGTATGGTGACGCATGAATAGCGTCATCTATTTTTAATTTTAATTAATAGTCTAAGAAGCGAATTTCATGTTGGACTTTCACAATCTGAAAAAAGTGCGGATAAAAATCGCAAGATGTCGGTATGAACTTTTTTGACATCCAACGTGAAATCTCAAGATTTGATGACTTCCGCTTCTGTCGTCTTCACAAGTAGACACGTTTTTATATGTCTCGCGAGCGATTTGAAATTTACCGTTAAAAATTCTGTGAGTGAGTGTGTTTGTTTTACCTATAACTTGCAAGTGTGGCAGTTCGTGAACAAGGCTCATCTCCATAGGATCCTGAGAAACGAGCATCATCTTGGACCAGAGCACAATTTGAGGTGAGTGTGGCCCTTTTGATTTTCGCTTCTTTGGTACGGGAAGTCGTTCAAAATTGAAAGCCACCTACTGAAGGTCGGTTTGTTCGAGGGAGAAAATATCTAGGCAGTAGTTCTAGAATTTTCATATCCCTCATTTGGAGAATACGTTACAGTTTCTCCACTTTGCTTTTTGTATTTTATATACATACCCCCTGAGGGGCAAAACTTACAACTTGCCTCCCCAATTATCCCTTGACTTTTTTTTTTTTTTTTTTTTTAAATATGTTTTGTAGTTTTATTTTTTATTTTTTACTGTTTAATTGTTTAGAGTTTATTTGTTTTAAATATTTGAATGTAGTAATTGCTTGTATTCCTTGACTGATAGGTTGGTATGCGACTGACCACCCATACTGTAAAAAATGGTTCACTTTGCCAATGTCACCCCTGCTTCAGGGAAGGTCGGCAAGAGTTGCAGGGCCTATGTTCATTTGAGATTGGGTTTTTTATATTGTAGGTCCACATGCGGCATGTGTAAGCGCGAAATTATGCATGTCTTCTTGTGGGAATGCATTTAATATGAATCTCAAATGATACATATCTTTGCAGCTTAGATTTAGATTTAGATTTAGACTTATAGGTTGGTATGAGGCTGACCGCCCATACTGTAAAAAATGTTACACTTTGCCAATGTCACCTCTGTGTCAGGGTGACATTGGCATTTCATTTGAGGTTTGGATTTTATTTCTAAGTACACATTCAGCATTATTTTGTTAGCGCGAACTACACGTGTTTGTTTGTGAGCATGCATTTGATATGAGCTTTAAATGTTAATATATCTTTGCAACTTAGATTATAGATAATAGATTACTATCTGTCGCTAACAAACATCGTTATTCGGCAGCTTGTCGGCCCATGCTGCAAGTATGGCAAGCATGAATGGCCGTCTATATCGGGCGTTACATTATTTTCCCCATCGTATGCCGTAACCATAATTAATTTATTGTATTTTTTCTTCCCACGACGCCATGTTTGGATACCGTTTCAGTGTGGCCACAATGCAAAATGTATTCTTGCCCACAGAGTGATGGGAGTTTTCCACCCCGCGCAACAATAATCGCACAATTCTCTATGGTTTTATTATTGTTGGCCAATAAATCATTGCGGCAACACCGACACAAAAGAGTCCTTGGCGAAATCCGCTCGACCTAAATTTGAATTTCGAATGTCAATTTTAAATTTTTGCATTTCGAATGAAAATTTTAAATTAAATTCCTTTCGACACTTGAGAAAATGTACAGCTTTGCATGAGCGTCTATGTGCTGTGGGTCCTTATGACACATACATACAGGACGGGTACGAGGAGGGTTTGAGAATACTACGCAACTAAGTTGAACATAATATAGTGCAACTACTTGCCGCGTAATTCCCGAAGGGTTTCGCATGTGGCGAGTGGAACCTATTTACTTTTACAGGTAAGGGGGCCGGCCTCACACCAACCACTTCGGTTGAAGTGGGGGTTTTCCTGCTCCCGAGGGGGCTGATACTCATTTCTTGCGAAGACTGAGTAAATTCTGCCGGTATTTATTTTCAATTCTAAATAAACATCGAAACGGGAAACAATTTCTGTCGTCCTCGGTGGAGATTATAAACTATGCAAGAATAGATGGATGTCAAGGTAGAAGAAGGAGTTTGATCGTCTTGAGATGAGGGGACGACGTAAGATGCTGCTGCTGCATGGTGTCACAGAACATAAAAGAGAGGAGACAGCGCAGGTTGTCGCAGACGTCATCCGAGACAAACTGAAGATGACGGATTTCACAGTGAGTGACATCAGGCGGTGTCACCGTATGGGGCGTGAGGGTTCCAGTCATAAAACCAGGCCAATAGTGATCAAACTCCAGAGTGTGGTGGTTCGGGACTCCATCTGGCTTTCAAAAACTAAGCTGAAGGGGTCTGGCATAACACTGTCAGAATTCCTCACTAAATCACGGCACAACACTTTTATGGCAGCACGAGAGAGGTTTGGCGTCAGCCAGTGCTGGACTAGGGACGGCTGCGTGTACGTACTGGGGGCTGATGGAGCGCGGCATCGTGTCGCCTCCAACGGCGATATGAGCAACATCGTGCCGGTGGATGCTCCCATGACAGCGGACGCGGTAAGGACTGCTTCTTCGAGACCTAGGCGTGCTGCCAAGAAGGTCTGAATTGTTGTTTCTACGCTGATAATACTGTCAAATAAGTATCTTTCTTCTTTGTGGCGAATTCTCGCGGAGAGCAGGGACACCAGTGTCAGGTTGGCTTAGTGTGGGAATTGGGAACACATTGGGAATAAGTATCTGTCAATGTGTTGTGTTAATTAATGTTGTGCTCCTTCCCCCTCTCTGATATACGTACTGATATCATCAACATAATTAAAACACTTATTATTATATACCTATATATTTTTACTGGCAATCTATTTCTTTAAAAATTCTGTCCCTGCTACCAGCTAATTACCCCGGCCCATAAGTAGGTATTTGTTGTATATATTATATCCTTAAGTAGTTCATATTTTTTATTGTGTGTTTTTTTTTCTTCTTTTTCTCTTTCTTATGAACAAGTATACACTGTAAACACTCAACTGGCGGGTGGACAATTTTTTTTTTGTTTGGCTTTAATTATTCTAAATTGTCTTTTTCACTTTTGTTTTATAGTTATTTTTGTTATTGTTATTATTTTTTATTTATTTATTTATTTATTTTTAATTAGTATTACATTGTATATTAATTCGTAATATATTATTATATTCATATTATAACTCAATGTCAGAATTTGATTATAGTAATAGTGATGATGACAGTTTTTTAACAGCTCAAGGTGATAATGATAGTTTTGTGAGCGTTCCCTCTCTTGCTGAAACAATAAATTCTCAGTTTTCTGATGTATCTGGGAATTTTAATGTTGTTCATATTAATGCCCAAAGTATTCCGGCCCACTTCTCCTATTTGCTGACAACCTTTGACTGTAAGAATATTCATGCGATTCTTATATCCGAGTCATGGCTTAAGCCATGTCTTCCCTCAATATCCTACTCTCTTCCTGGATTCAATCTCATAAGAAATGATCGTGTGGCTGGTGGTGGGGGCGGTGTTGCCATATATCTTCGTACACATATTCCTTTCTCAGTTATAAGTATGTCGACACAGCCACCACCATCGAATGGTGGCGAGCATCTGTTTATAGAGATTGAGCTCCAGCACACAAAACTCTTACTTGGCGTTTATTATTGTCCATCTTTACGCATAAATTTCTTCTCTTCCTTTGAAAATATTCTAGAAACTCTAAGTCCATCTTACAACCATACTATCATTATGGGTGATTTCAACACCTGCCTTCTCAAAAACGATTCACGTGCCTCTTCTCTTCTTTCTATTGTTGAATCTAAGAACATGTCCATTCTTTCACTTAACGCCACACATAATTTTCCTAAATCAGTTCCTTCGCTACTTGATCTCATAATTGTTTCCTCTTGTGAACACGTTGCTAAACACGGTCAATGTTCTGCAGACGAGTTTTCATATCATGATTTAATTTATCTTTCATACAAAATATGTACGTCCTCCTAAGGCCAAGTCGAAAATACTTCTGCAACGTAATTTTGGTGGAATGAACCTTGAGAATCTTCGTGGAGATGCCGGCAGCATTGACTGGGGTCCATTGTTCTCCTCGGAATCAGTTGATGACAAAGTCAACCTTTTTACCTCAAATCTTGTTCAATTATATGACGTACATGCTCCAATACGCAAAATTAAAATAAAACATCTTCCGGCACCCTGGATAACAGAGGAAATAAAAGAATTAATGTTCAAAACGTCAAAAACTAAAACTAAGTACAAGTGTCGTCCAACAGATACAAACTGGGATAACTACGTAGCTATCCGGAATCTCCGCAATAAGGTGTGTAGAAATGCACAACGCCAACATATCCATAACTCTGTGGTAAACGGTGATTCTACAAAGGTTTGGAAATTCCTTAGAACATTGGGGGTTGGCAAAGTACGTCAAGATACTATTTCAAATGATCTGAACATTGATCTTCTTAACCAACACTTTTCTTCTTCATCTAACTGTGACAGGACTGAAAAAGCAAATACTTTAAATTATCTTTTATCTCTACCAACTCCTAGTTACTCACAATTTATCTTTAGCCTTTTTGACGCTTCTGATGTTAAGAAGTGTATTATGAATATCACGTCAAACGCAGTTGGTAGCGACTGCGTCAGCCGTAATATGATCCTTCCCATCCTCGACGAAATCTTACCAGTCATCTGTCACATCCTGAACTCCTCTGTTTCCATGGGTCATTTTCCAACTGCTTGGAAAGAAGCCTATATTATTCCTTTACCAAAAAAGCCAAATCCCACGACCTTCACGGAATATCGCCCTATTTCAATATTACCATTCCTTTCCAAAGTCCTTGAACGTCTTACCTGTGACCAATTCAACTCCTTCCTTTGTAGAAACAGTCTTCTTAACCCCTTTCAATCCGGTTTTCGCCCTGGACACAGTACCGTCACAGCCCTGATCAATATTACGGACGACATCAGGTCAGCCATGCAGGGTGGAAATATAACTTTACTTTCTTTACTTGATTTCAGCAACGCTTTTAATACAGTTGATTTTGACATCCTCCTGGGAATACTTCGCTCTCTTAACATATCTCCAATGACAATTGGTTGGTTTCATTCGTACCTGTTTGGCCGTCGACAACGGATTCATATTGATGAAACCTTTTCCTCGTGGTGCAGTACGGTTGCTGGCGTGCCTCAGGGTGGCGTTTTATCTCCCTTACTTTTTGCTGTATTTATTAATACAATTTCAAATCGACTTATTTCTTCTTACCACCTTTATGCAGATGATCTCCAAATCTATTTTCAAGCTACGCCAGATAAGTTGGCAGAAGCTATCAAAGTCATCAATACTGATTTAGATGAAATACATAATTGGAGCAAGGCGTACGGACTTAAGGTCAATCCTCTGAAAACCCAGGTTATTGCTGTTGGCGGCCCTAGGATGATCTCGAAGATTGACTGGGCGCAGTTGCCCCCAATTCTTTTTGATGGCACAACCATTCCAATTGGTGATAAAGTAAAGAACCTGGGGATATATATTGATAAAACCTTGTCCTGGGTACCTCAAGTACAGGAAGTCAGTCGCAAAGTCTTTGCATCTGTGGGGTCTTTGAGACGATTACGCAATCTCCTGCCAATTTCCACTAAAACTGCGCTTGCACAATCTCTCCTTCTTCCGATTGTCGATTACGCCGATGCCAGCTATCTTGATCTCACCGAGGACCAACTTGATAAACTTGAACGACTTCAAAATCTTTGTATAAGATTTATATTTGGTCTACGCAAATATGATCATGTTTCAGAGTTTCGTACTAAGCTTAAATGGCTTCCTATACGTCTCCGTCGGAATACACATATTCTTCACCTTCTATACAATATTCTGTACAATCCTTCTATGCTTCGCTATCTTAAAGAACGTTTTGAGTTCCTCCATGACACACATTCAAGATCCCTACGGTCATCAGAAACTTTAACATTGAAAATACCAACGCATTCCACAAATTTCCTTGGAAAATCGTTTACAGTTCATGCCACTCGCTTATGGAATGCCTTGCCATTAACTATAAGATGTGCACAATCCCTGGCAATATTTAAGAAACTTTTAAAGGAACACTTACTATCAGTGTAATGGCTAAGTTATATGTATATATGTATGTATGTATGTGTGTGTGTATGTATTTATGTATTTATTTTTATGTGTGTATCTATATGTATATGTTGATATATTATTAATATATATATATATATATGTATTTATACAGTATTTTTTTACCATAATTATTGTTATACCACGGACTACCCATACCATTGTGCTTGCAGATCTTGTCCATCCTAAGGTTGTCTGTAAGATATCGCCATGTGCGATAAGACCGCCCATTGTACATATGTCTCTTTTGTTTATAATTTTAATGTAATTTATTTGTGGTGTACAATAAAGTTTATTATTATTATTATTATTAAGAAGACCGAGAAAGGTATGGATGGACCAAATATCCGAAATTGCAAATAAATGGAATATCCAGAGTCATAATAAAAGAAGAGCCTGTATGAAAAAGATTATGGAGGAAATGAAAGAAGTATGTAGACAGAAATAAATGGCGGTTGATCTGTAATGTTGGCGACTAGGGTTTATGAAATTGAAATTTGTTTTCTGTTTTAGTTTTGATGACCATAGATATTACTTAATTTTACAGAATTACAAGATTACAAGAAAATATTGTATCTCGGGAACTTAAACCATAAAATAAACAATATTATTAGGCATAAAGTTAAAAGTGCTCACTACACTAATAACAATCTGGGTAATATAATATTCAACAATAAGGATAAATTGGGAAAATTTAGCAGGAGTGGTGTGTACCAGCTTAACTGCAACGACTGTCAAGCCATATACATCGGTGAGACAGGCAGGGCCATCACAACCAGATTAAAGGAGCATGCCAGAGCATTCAGGGGTCTGTCGGGATACTCGGAGATGGCGGACCATTGTATCGAGAATGGCCACACGTTTGACACGGCCAATACATTGGTCCTACACTGTGTTTGGTAGAGTGAGTGTTTTGGTAGATGTCTGATGGCTTTTGAGGCACTTCAGATCCACAGACACAGAGAAGTGGTCGTGAATATCCAGATCCCTCCTGTCTCCCCGCTGCTTATGTGCGAGGACAAGACCGTCTGATTACATTGTTTATTATGTCCTTGTGTAGGATGACACTGGTTTACTGGTTTTGCTGTTTGATTTTTCGAGATGACTGGTGTAGTGGTGCATTTGTCTTTGTTTCTTGTTTTTAATTGTTTTATTTGTTACTTTTTAGCTTTTTAATTTTATCCTTCTGATGTTTTTTTGATCTATTTTTGATAATTTTGACCGTTTTAGCCTCCAACTTTGATTTATACTTATTTCAATCTATCCTTTATCTTGTATACATAATGTCTCACCAAATGACGTTTAATATTAATTCTTATTCTTTCATAATTGCCATAAAACTAATTTAATGTTAACAGAATTTTTACTGAATATTTTACCTACCAAACTGAATTTTATACCTTTTGACCAATTTTATTTTATTTATTTTATTTTATTATTAAAATGGACTTATAATTAATTAATTAGTTTTTACCTAATAGATCTTCTCTTACTTGTTTAATTTATTGAATTATTTCATTAATTTAAAATCTTACTGTATGTGTTTTACCTACCTGACATCATTTGTGCCTATTGACAAAATTTCATAAAATAAAATTAATTTCTGTAATCAAATCATACCTGATGATGACCTTCTAGGTCGAAAACGTTCGTAATTTTGTTTTAAAGATTTTAATCTTTTAAATAAAGTCTATAGTGAAAATAAACAGTGTTTTGCTTGAAAAATTTCATCCAAAAATTATAAATTGAAACAAAATGAATTTTCACAGTGTTAATACACAAACAATACAAAATATATTACTTAATGTTTATTGATTTAAAAAATGTAATTCGTCGTGTATGTTCCTTGACTTATAGGTTGGTATGCGGCTGACCACCCATGCTGTAAGAATGGTTCACTTTGCCAATGTCACCTCTGTCTCAAGGAAGGACGGCAAGAGTTGCAGAGTGTATGTCCATTTGAGATTTGTTTTTTTATGTTGTAGGTTCACATTGGGCATGTGCAAGCGCGAACTTGTACGTGTCTGGTTGTGAAAATGCATGTTATGTGAATCTCCAATGTAACATACCTTTGCAACTTAGATTAGATAAGATTAGGACCGGAGAGTACACGGTGTACTATTCACTCTCTTTCTCCAGAAACATGGAGAAAAATGAAAACCTTTTTTTTTAAGAAATCCTGTGCGGGAGACTCCCTAGATTCTTGAGACTCTAGGGGTCTATGACACTTGTTGTAGTGCCGCAGAGGTGAACGAGCTTGGTCGTCGCTACAAAGCGTCAATACTCAAGCAAGACCCAGTTGCTGTAAGGCTGGATGGACCTTTTAGTGACCGGTCTTTGGTAAAGACTGTTTGAATTTTTTCAACCCAGCGAAGAGCATATTCGGAAATATAAATGGTATATTTTTGAGCTCCGCCGAGATCCGAATCTACAACCTTCCATTTACGAGTCCGAAGTGTTGCCACTGGACTACGGACCGGTCCAAGATGCTAACGACACGCGGTGTACCTGAGCGGTAACTCATCCAAGTAGCATCCGCGCCCAATGTTGCTTAACTTCGGTGATCTGTACCCTTAGTACGAGTTGCAAAACTTGAGAAAAGTAAAGATTACGGACGCAAACGCAACGCAACTAAGGTACATATATAGTGTAACTTCTTGCCGCGTTATCCCCGAAGGGGTCGCATGTGGCGAGTTGAGCCTATTTACGGAAAATATTAAAGAGTGATTTCTCCCAAAATATGCCTTTTTTGTTTCTTACACTTTACGGTCTTAGAAAAAGAGTTACAGTGATGAAGAAAATCAAGTTCAAACAAACAAAAACGGCAGATTTTGGGGGGAATCACTCTTTAATAATTGCCGTAAACTTTACATTACTCAAGTTTTGCAACTCGTACTAAGGGTACTGGTGAGAACCGGTGCTTTCAACATGGTATCGTCGTTGACAAAGTATGCACAAACTGCAGTTCAACCTTGTGCGAATACACTATTAGTTTGTTTAAGGAAAAGATGGACGATCAAGGCAAACAACAAAACATTTATTTACATTTATTTTCAAATCAAATATTATTCAACTAGGGGCGTTGCCCCTGGCTGCTACGCAGCCCAACCCCTTAACATTTGGTGAATGTGTATATTGCGCATAGTTTCCTCGCGTTAAAATTCGGAAAACATGTAAAATAAAAACATGCAGCCTTTGTAAAAGAAAATCGACCACCCATAGTTTAAAAAATGGTTCACTTTGAAGATTTCAGCTGTGTTTCAGGGAAGATTGGCAAGAGTTGCAGGGCTTATATTAATTTGAGATTGGGTTTTTATGTTGTAAGTCAACATGCATTATGTGTAAGCGCGAACTTATAAATGTCTGCTTGTGGGAATGCATTTAATATGAATCTCGATTGGTATGTATCTTTGCAACTTAGATTATAGAACTTAATAAAATAATTTCCTTGACTTATAGGTTAGTATGTGGCTGACCACCCATACTGTAAGAATGGTTTACAATGAAAATTTTATCTCTGTTTGAGGAAAAGTCGGCAAGAGTTGCAGGGCTTATGTTCATTTGAGATTAGTTTTTTATTTTATAAGTCCACATGGGGCATTTGTAAGCGCGAACTTATACCTGTCTGCTTGTGGGAATGCATTTAATATGAATCTCAAATGGTATGTATCTTTGCAACTTAGATTATAGAACTTAATAAAATAATTTCCTTGACTTATAGGTTAGTATGTGGCTGACCACCCATACTGTAAGAATGGTTTACAATGAAAATTTTATCTCTGTTTGAGGAAAAGTCGGCAAGAGTTGCAGGGCTTATGTTCATTTGAGATTAGTTTTTTATTTTATAAGTCCACATGGGGCATTTGTAAGCGCGAACTTATACCTGTCTGCTTGTGGGAATGCATTTAATATGAATCTCAAATGGTATGTATCTTTGCAACTTAGATTAATGAACTAAACAAAATAATTTCCTTGACTAAAAGGTTAGTATGTGGCTGACCATCCATACTGTAAGCAATGGTTCACAATGCAAATTTTATCTCTGTTTGAGGAAAAGTCGGCAAGAGTTGCAGGGCTTATGTTCATTTGAGATTAGTTTTTTTTATTTTGCAAGTCCACATTGGGCATTTGTAAGCGTGAACTTGTACCTGTCTGCTTGTGGGAATGCATTTAATATGAATCTCAAATGGTATGTATCTTTGCAACTTAGATTATAGAACTAAACAAAATAATTTCCTTGACTAAAAGGTTAGTATGTGGCTGACCACCCATACTGTAAGCAATGGTTTACCATGCAAATTTTATCTCTGTTTGAGGAAAAGTCGGCAAAAGTTGCAGGGCTTATGTTCATTTGAGATTAGTTTTTTTATTTTGCAAGTCCACATTGGGCATTTGTAAGCGTGAACTTGTACCTGTCTGCGTGTGGGAATGCATTTAATATGAATCTTAAATGGTATGTATCTTTGCAACTTAGATTATGTAAAGAAATACACAAAATAATTTTCTTGACTTATAGGTTGGTATGAGGCTGACCACCCATACTTTAAAAAATGGTTTACTTTGCAAATTCACCTTTGTTTCAGGGAAGGTTGGCAAGAGTTGCAGGGCTTATGTTCATTTGGAATGGGCTGTTATGTTGTAAGTACACATGCAGCATATGTAAGCGGGAACTTATACATATCTGCTTGTGGGAATGCATTTAATATAAATCTTAAATGATATATATCTTTGCAGCTTAGATTAGATTAGATTAGAACTTATACATGTCTGCTCGTAAGAATGCATGTAATATGAATCTCAAATGTTATATATGTTTGCAACTTAGATTACAGATTGAAATCCATTTTTATTTGGCTTTTTTTTTATTTTTAATTTGCATGAAATAAAAGAAAATGTAAAAAAAACTTTTAAGTTTTGCCGCTAGATGTCAATATTGTTCCATACATTTTTAGTATGAACAAACAGATTAATTCCTAAAAGATTTCATACATTTGTAAACACACACGCGTAAGCTCGCCGCATTGCAGCATATATACAAAAATTAATTTGCTATAGAGCATGAATGTGTTTCATCTGCTGTGATGGCATTGATTTTGAAAATCGAAACTCGACGACGAATGACGACGACGAAGGGCAATATAATATTATTCAATTCTAATTGCTCATTGAAATTATCCAAAATAAAACATCGATTAAGGCTTAATATTTGTGTGTTTTTAAGCGTCTACCTACAGTGTTTTTTACATCAAGGTTTCGCCAAACTTAACTCCGTGGTTTGCGACGATTCTGCACCTCGGGCTAACGTTTTTTTTTCCGCACAAGAGACTTCAAGGATTTCTTCAAAGGTGCAATGCGCCTCTAAAGTCTTGAGTTAGATTTTTTTCTACGAGATTTAAAGATATTGTCTTATCTGGGATCTGTGTAATAATGGTATAATTTGATTAGACTGCTGCAAAACAATGATTAGGAATTTGTTAATATCGCCTTAAAGGTAAAACTGAATAAGTCCTGTATCCTTAGTACGCGTTGCAAAACTTGAGTAACGTAAAGTTTACGGAAAGTATTAAAGAGTGATAAAATCTGCCGTTTTTGTTTGTTTGAACTTGATTTTCTTCATCACTGTAACTCTTTTGCTAAGACCATAAAGTGTAAGAAACAGAAACGGCAGATTTTGGGGGAAATCCCTCTTTAATATTTTCCGTAAGATTCACTGATTTGAATTAGGAATGAATGGGTAAAGAAAGAATGTAATTTGATAGAGGATGTGAAAGTTAAGGTGCAAAAGAATGTGATGAGATGGTTTGGGCATGTGGAAAGAATGAATGATGATAGAGTGACAAATTATGTATTATAAAGAGGAAGTGTGAAAGGAAAAAGAGGTAAGGAACGTCCAAAAAACGTATGGAGTGATCAGATTGAGGAGATTGTGAAAGAATGGGATATACAAAGTGAGCGTAAAACAAGAAATGCCATGAAAAAGGTGATGGATATGAATGAATTGAAAGAGGTACGTAAGAATGGGAAGAAATGGAGGCAGCTCTGCAGAGGCTCTGGCCACCCCTAGTGGAATGGCGAAAGAGTTACAGTTACAGTTATCCTAAGTGAATAACTTAGTTTAAATACATTATTTTTCTATTTGCGGGATGGCGATGAGCAAAGGTCCATCCAGCCTTACAGCAACTGAGTCTTGCTTGAGAATTGGCGCTTTGTAGCGACGACGACCAAGCTCGTAAAAAGGTCAATAGCTCAATTGGTTGAATGCTTGCATTCCATGCCGAGAGCAAGGGTTCGATCTCAAGGTTTACTCAGCCTTCACAAGAAATGAGAACCAGCCCCCCCGGGAGCTGGGAAACCCCCACTTCAACTGAAAGGGGTTAGTGTGAGGCCGGCTTCTTACCCGTAAACATAAATAGGTCCCGAATCGCCACATGCGACCCCTTCGGGGGTAACGCAGGCAAGAAGTTACACTATATGTGTAGCTTAGTTGCGTTTTTTTTTTGTGGGGGATTTACACGATGTTATGTAATCACAAAACATTTAATCCGTAGGTTACCTAGGAATCATCTATCTATCTATCTATAATCTATAATCTAAGTTGCAAGGATATATTCATTTAAAGCTCTCAGATGTATGCCCACAAACCAACACGTGTAGTTCGCGCTTACAAATGCTGAATGCGTACTAACAAATAAAATCCAAACCTCAAATGAACATAAGCCCCACAACTTTTGCCGACCTTCCCTGAAACAGGGGTGACCATCGATTTTTTGTATTGAATATTCCCTGTAGGCTTTGGATCTAAACTAATCTAATCTAATCTAAGTTGCAAAATATAAGCGACATTAGAGATTCACATTATATGCATTTCACAAAACAGACATGTTTAAGTTCGCGCTTAAACATGCTGCATGTAGTCCTACAATATAAAAACCCGAATCTCAAATGAACATACACCCTGCAACTCCTGCCGACCTTCTTTGAAACAGGGGTGACATTGGCAAAGTTAACCATTTTCTACAGCATGGGTGGTCAGCCTCATACTTTATCAGCCGGATCTAATCTAATCTAATCTAAGTTGCAAGGATATGTTACATTGAAGATTCACATTACATGCATTCTCACAACCAGACACGTACAAGTTCGCGCTTGCACATGCCTCATGTGAACCTACAACATAAAAATCAAATCTCAAATGGACATACACCCTGCAACTCTTGCCGTCCTTCCCTGAGCCGGATGAAAACAGAAAATGAACTCTAGCCATGTTTTTTTCTGTTTGAGAATAACACCGTATGTGTTTTAATACGAGTAGAATAAAGTTTATTTGTATTGAATATAATTTTCGTATGGCACTTCCTCTAGTTAATACAAACATACACGTAGAAATAATAATAATCAGAGCCATAAATGAATTGCTGGCAATGCTTTTTGGCTCCCGTGGAGTAAGCTAAGAGATCAACAGTCTTGCGTGGCGTTCTTTAATGTCACGCAAGCTCGCAAATGGCAGATAACTGCGGCCGGGGCAGACGGCATGATATTTTTCATGTACCGCCATCCCGTACCGGGTGACAAGACAAAACGACGAATGACATAACGACACATGACAAAACATCCCTATGACAAAACAATACAAGGACAAAACATCACAAACTTGGGATATTTTTTCATAGTGATGTTTTGTCATCTGATTATCTGTCAGTGTGGTGTTCTGTCATGTGTTGTTTTGTCATGTGTAGTTATATCATGTGCTGTTATGTCATGTGTCGTCCTGTCATGTGTCGTTTTGACATGTGTCGTTCAATCATAGAATCCCTGTAAGTACCGGTGTCAACTCTTCACACCAACCTATGTATATGTCAAGGAACATACACAACAAGTGACATTTTATAAAATCACAAATAATGAAACATCAAAACAAATACAAAAATTTTCTTCATAAAAGCTCTACTTTTATTATGACTCTTGATATTAATCAAAATGTTTTTTAACTCTTGTTCTCAATTTGAGCACTATGGTGCTTAGCGCATTTTTTTTTCATTAACGAGCACGACTGCTAATTAATTCTTTGACTTATATGTAGGTTGGTATGAGGCTGACCACCCGCACTGTAAAAAAATGATTCACTTTGCCAATGTTACAACTGTTTCATGGAAGGTCGGCAAGAATTGCAGGGCTTACGTTCATTGACATTGGGTTTTTTATTGTAGGTCCACATGCGGCATGTGTTAGCACGAACTTATAGATGTCTGCTTGTGAGAATGCGTTTAATGTGAATCTTAAATGATATATATCTTTGCAGCTTAGATTAAGATTTAGATTTAGATAGCACGATCGCTCGCGAAGGCTTCACATGAGTCTACGCACAAAAGCGTCACGCAGGCGTGATGGTCTGCAGGGGGCATAACTGTAAAACGCTGCCAAATTATAACAAACTACGTAATCATAGCCCACCGTGTGGCAGAGCAAATGTAATGGCTTGTATCCCGAGTGTGAAGCACTCCACCAAAACTCAGCCGTGGCGTTTACCAAGAAAACTAAAACGCTCAAGAGGAGCACTGTTTTACTTTCAATAGTTGAATAGTACTAATAGCTCAGTAGTACTTACATGAACAAATAACGAATCTGCGCCATCAAAATGTTTGTTTATTATGAGTTTACAAGGTAAGTCCGGTCCGTAGTCTAGTGGTTAACACTTCTGACTCGTAAATGGAAGGTTGCGGGTTCGAATCCCGGCGGAGCACACAAAATTTACCATTTAAATTTTCAAATTTGCTCTTCGCTGGGTTGAAAAATTCATACACCTTTACCGAAGACTGGTAGACTGGAAGAAGCTCGCAGAGGGCTCTTGAGGTGTGATACACAAAAAAACAGCGCTCACCAAATAAATCATTAAAGTAATAAGAAGAGAAAGAAGCTCGATTGTGTAAGATTAGAAATCAGAGAGAGAACAGGATGCATTAATTTGTAGTCTTAGAACATTTTAGGCAGCTATCTCATGTTAAAGGTTGAAGTTATTTTATTTTATGTGTTCTTCAATAATTATGAACAAAATAAACTTTATAGAGGAAGTGCGTAACGCAAGGTAGAAAATGAAAATAGTAATATTATAAATACAGTGCAAATGGACTGCGTTAAAAGTATGATTGGAAAAAGACGGAGTGATAGGGTGACGAATGATTTTGTAAGGGAAGAATGTGGTTCAAGAGAATGTGTGGAAGTGAAGATTAAAAGAAGTTTGTTAAAGATCATTTGGACATATGGAGAGAATGAATGAGGAAAGACTGAAGAAGAAAGTATACGCTGCAAGAATAGATGGATGTTGTGGTACAGGAAGACCAAGAAAGGTTAAGATGTACCAAATTCCTAAAATAGCGAATGAATGGGATATACAGAGTCATAATAAAAGGAGAGCTTGTATAAAAAAAGGTTCTGACTCTGGATGAAATGAAAGAAGTATTTAAGGACCGAAAAAAAATGGCGGCTGATCTGAAATGTTGGCGGCTAAGGCAAAGGCTTTAAAGTTTTAAATTTTAGTTTATCATAGATGTTTTGCAGATTTTAATTTTATTTTTTTAGTTTTAGTTTATAAGTGTTTGCTTGTTTTATATAACTGGATGTAATTAATTGTTTTTATTCGGTAGACAAAAATATTCAACGTCACACAGTCGATTTGCTAGGGCAAAATCTAATATATATTTTGCTATTGGTTGCTAAGGACACTATTAAGATAGACGTGCGACGCAAGCCCGAAGAGAAAAATCATATTTCAAACATTCGCGCCTTTTTTTTTTTAAGAAATCCTGTGCGGGAGACTCCTTAGATTCTAAAGACTCCAGGGTCTATGACACTTGTTTTAGTGCCGCAGAGGTGTACGAGCTTGGTCGTAGCTACAAAGACCCAGTTGCTGTAAGGCTGGATGGACCTTTGGTGACCGGTCATTGGTAAAGGTTTATGAATTTTTTAACCCAGCGAAGAGTATTTCTTGTGCTCCGCCGGGATTCGAACCCACAACCTTCCCATTCAGAGTCCGCAGTGTTACCACTGAGCTACGGACCGGTCAGAACCTACAACTTTCTGCCATCATATTCTTTTAATTTTTTAAACTACTACCATCAATTAAGTAAAAAAACGGTTCTTTTCATTGGACTTTGTAGACCACTAAGTAGATAATGAAAAGCGCTCTTAGCAGCTAAATCTTCACCAATTAACGGTTTCTTTTTTTGTGAAATTTGACAGTTACAATACGTCAGTCTAATCGGATCAATGTCTTCAGTAAAAAATCGCCAAAAAAAACATTGAGCTCGATCCCTATCATTGGTTTCTGGGGAATCACATTAAATGCATTCTCACAAGCAGACACGTACAACTTTGCACTTGCGCATGCCGCATGTGAACCTACAATATAAAAACCAAATCTCAAATGGACATACACCGTGCAACTCTTGCCGACCTTCCCTGAAACAGGGGTGACATTGGCCAAGTAAACCATTTTTAACAGCATGGATGGTCAGCCGCATACCAACCTATAAGTCGAGGATTTTTTTTTTTTTTCTGTTTCTAAAAAAAAATTTCTTTAATGTTTCTGAAATGATTTCCCGTTTCGGTGTTTTTTTTTTTTTTTTTAAGAAATCCTGTGCGGGAGACTCCCTAGATTCTAAAGACTCTAGGGGTCTATGACACTTGTTGTAGTGCCGCAGAGGTGTACGAGCTTGGTCGTCGCTTCAAAGCGCCAATACTTAAGCAAGACCCAGTTGCTGTAAGGCTGGATGGACCTTTGGCGACCGGTCATTGGTAAAGGTTTTATAAATTTTTCAACCCGGCGAAGAACACATTCGAAATATAAATGGTATATTTTTGTGCTCCGCCGGGATCCGAATCCACAAACTTCCATTTACGAGTCCGAAGTGTTGCCACTACGGACTACGGACCGGTCCAAGTCAAATTCAAAATAAAAAATACTGGCAACGGTTACGCAACCTTCACAATAAAAAATAGCCTTCCACTTTCGGAAGCAAGGAAACCCGATTTCAAGTAAATGTCTTAGCGTTAGTCCGGCCCCCTTACTTGTGAAACTAAATCGGTTCCACTCGCCGCATGCTTGCTATCTTTTGGGGACAACGCGCCAAAAAGTTGCACTATGTATGCAGCTTCTAATCCAATCTAATCTAATCGAATTCGCAAAGATATGTAACATTGGGGATTCACATTATATGCATTCTCACAAACAGACACGTATAAAATTGCGCTTGCACATGCCGCGTGTGAGCCTACAACATAAAAGCCCCGATTCTCAAATGAACATACACCCTGCCACTCTTGCCGACATTCCCTAAAACAGGCGTGACATTGGCAAAGTGAACCATTTTCTACAACATGGGTGGTCAGCCGCATATCAACCTATAAGTAAAGGAACGTACACACAGCGTACATGCGTTAAAAGTAAAAAATAAAATAAAAACCCCTGACACGTTCTGGCACCATTATCCTAAAAGACATTAATGCAACGGGAGCAACAAAACCTTTGTATTGTCACGAACTTGTTGCAGGGTTTATGTTCATGTGAGGTTTGTATTTTATTTGTAAGTACACATTCATCATTTGTAAGCGCGAACTTACACGTGTTTGTTTGTGGGCATGCATTTGATATGAGCTTTGAATGTTAATATATCCTTGGAACTCAGATTATAGATTATTTGTATATAGTGTGTGTGTTTTTTCTTTATTTATTTTTTAAAGTCGATTTTCATAACATCATGTTTGAATATAATTGAACATCACTTTCAAATTGTTTTAAAAAGATGTTGTATGACTTTTGACAGTTGGAGGTCAAATCACTCAGAGATCAAGATTAAGAGGTCAAGGCTGTTTGGCATCATCCACATCATCAATGGCACGACCGCCCGGGGTGGGTCCTGGCCTCCCCGATCAACCGCAGCCACCGCTGTCTGTTCAATACACTCCTGCCACTCCGTAATACACTTGGCGGAAATGATGCATGCAGTACGGTGCACTTTAGTGTCTTTTCAACCTACATAAGGTAAGTGACCCAAAGGAAGGCCTATGTCCTCTTAATCTAAATCTAAGCTGCAAAGATATATATCATTTAAGATTCATATTTAACGCATTCCCACAAGCAGACATGTATATAATTTCGCGCTAACACATGCCGCATATGGACCTACATTATAAAAACCCAATCTCAAATGAACGTAAGCCCTGCAACTCTTGCCGACTTTTCTTGAAACAGGGGTACATTGCCAAGTACATTGGTACATTAAACTATCTTCTAAAGCATGGGTGGTCAGCCGCATATCAACCTAAACAAGTTACATTTTTTAAATCACAAATAATAAATATGATTAAGTTGATATTTGTAAGGGTTTGGTGGTTTACACAGTGAAAGTCCATTGTATATTATAAATAATTATAAAAAATTATAAAAAAACACAGAGTTTTATTTTCACAAATTGAGTATTTAATACCACCTCAAGTACTTTCGACTTATTCACGTCATTATCAAGAGGATACGAAAGTACTTGAGGTGGTATTAAATACTCAATTTGTGAAAATAAAACACTGTGTTTTTTTATAATTTTTTATAATTATTTATAAAAATGAATTTTCACTGTGTGAATACACAAACTTTAAAAAGTCATTGTATATTAATTAAATAAACAAAGTTTTAATTCACTTTTATAATTCTTTATTTATGTCAAGCACTTTCGCCTACAATATTGATTGTCCTCATGATACCTTGTAGGCGAAAGTGCTTGACATAAATAAAGAATTATAAAAGTGAATTAAAACTTTGTTTATTTAATTAATATGATTAAGTTGACATTACAAGTATTCCTCAAATCTCAAATATTCCATAAAGAGTCCAAATTATTTAATACATTTACGTCCGTAGTCTAGTTTCTAGCGTTTAGGACTCGTAAATCATTGTGGTTGTGGGTTCGGTTCCCGGCGGAGCACACAAAAAATAAACCATATTTCATATTTTCAAATATGCTCTTCGCTGGGTAAAAAAAACCTATAATCACGTTCATTTGACGTTTGGATTTTTATTTGTAAGTAAACATTCAGCATTTGCAAGCGCTAACTACACGTGTCTGTTTGTGGGCATGCAATTGATATGAGCATTAAATATAATAATATATCTTTGCAACTTACATTATAGATAAAGATCATCACAGAACGTTGCGCACCTTTCAGGTACGTGTGCCTGTATGGGATGCAGGCGCCTGCCGAATGGGTGTGCTGATGTAATAAATCTAAGAGGAATAATTACGATTCGATGCGGGAGTTGCAACAAATTTCTCCATTAACAAACAGGAAGGAAACCTTTAGTTGAGAAATTCGGAAGACTGGTTTTTCTACGGGCAGTGGAGATCTGCTCCTCTTGCTTTTGATTTTATTTTTAAAATAAATTTGTACAGAGAAAAGTATATATCAACGGTTAAAAAGCCATAGGGCATAAGCGACATAAACTAAATTGTTCAAGAGAGCAGTACCCTTAGTGCGAGTTGCAAAACTTGAGTAAAGTAAAGTTTACGGAAAGTATGAAAGAGTGATTTTCTCCAAAATCTGACGTTTTTTTTTGTTTTTTACACTTTATGGTCTTAGCAAAAGAGTTACAGTGATGAAGAAAATCATGTTCAAACAAACAAAAACGGCAGATTTTGGGGAAAATCATTCTTTAATTAATACTTTCCGTAAACTTTACATTACTCAAGTTTTGCAACTCGTACTCAGGGTACAGTTTAAAGTTTGAGAATGCAGAAAAATGGCATAACTTTTTTTTTTTTTTATCATATCGTTAAAATCAAAACAGCTCTAAACTTTAAAAAAATAAAGGCATTTATTGGCATTCCAATTAATGTGGTTTTACGATTTTTTTATGCCTTTAGGATAAAAGAAGCCAAAATCTTGCCGGTTATACCAAAACCGTACTTCGAAAACGCAGTTGTTTGCTTGGGCATAAACAACGAAAAAATCATCGTTGAGCCATGGGAGTGAGCGCATTAGAAAGAGCGGAAAAATATACGTAGGATAGCATTCATAACTCATTTTTGACCAAAATTTCGCTTATTATTTCCTTTGAACCGTCGTACAGAGGAAGTGTGAAAGGAAAAAGAGGTAAGGGACGACTAAGAAAAGTATAAAGTGATCAAATTGAAGAGATTGTGAAAGAATGGGATATACAAAGTGAGCGTAAAAGAAGAGAATGCATGATGTTATGTTCAAATGAGGTTTTCTTTTTTTAGTTTCTACATATGCAGATGTGTAAGCTCGAACTTACATGTGTCTGCTTGTGGGCATGCACTGAATATGAACCTCAAATGCCATTAACGAAACGCAACGTTGTGTAACTCCTTGACTGGGCTATCGGGGTCGCATGTTGCAATTCTGGACCAATTTATTTTTACAGGTAAGAGGGCCGGCCTCACACCAACCACTGTCAGTTGAAGTGGGGGATATTATATCTCTATTTGAGAAGTATGACAGGAAAAACTTTGAGGGATAGAGTTAGGAATGAATGGGTAAAAAAAGAATGTAATTTGAAAGAGGATGTGAAAGTTAAAGTACAAAATAATGTGATGAGATGGTTTGGGCATGTGGAAAGAATTAATGATGATAGACTGACAAAGTATGTATACAAAGAAAGTGTGAAAGGAAAAAGAGGGAAGGGACGACCGAGAAAAGTATGGAGTGATCAGATTGTGGAGATTGTGAAAGAATGGGATATACAAAGTGAGCGTAAAAGAAGAAAATGCATGAAAAAGGTGATGGATATGAAGGAATTGAAAGAGGTATGTCAGGATAGGAAAAAATGGAGGCAGCTCTGCAGAGGCTCTGGCCACCCCTAGCGGAAAGTTACAGTTACTTAGATTATAGATAGATAGAGCGTAGATATATAAAAACATGATGGGCCATTCTTTGCAGATGCCACTTAGCTGGTATATTCATTTAATTGAGTGATTAAGTGTACTTATTTCAATCACAACGTACTTGCATGTAAATACCTTAAAACGGGTTTCTACAACATCTGCCGCCTTTCAATAGAATCACTATTATCTCTCAGAAACAGCTGGTCGCTAGGGACCCGGGTCTAATCTATATAATCTAAGTTGCAAATATATGTTACATTGGAGATTCACATTACATGCATTCTTACAAGCTGACACGTACAAGTTCGCGCTTGCACATGCCGCATGTGAACCAACAACATAAAAACCAAATCTCAAATGGACATACACCCTGCAATTCTTGCCGTCCTTCCCTTAAACAGGGGTGACAATGGCAAAGTAAACCATTTTTGCAGCATGGGTGGTCAGCCGCATACCAACCTATAAGTCAATGAACATACACGACAAATTACATTTTTTAAATCGATAAATAATAACACGTTTGGACATCAAAACTTAAACAGAAAACAAATTCCAATTTAATAAACCCTAGCCGTCAACATTACAGATCAACCGCCATTTCCTTCTGTCTTTACACACTTCTTTCATTTCCTCCAGAGTCATAACCTTCTTCATAGAGGCTCTCCTTTAATTATGTCTCTGGATATTCCATTCATTCGCAATTTCGGATATTTTGTCCGTCAATACCTTTCTCGGTCTTCCTCTACCACGACATCCATCTATTCTTGCAACGTATACTTCTTTCGTCAGTCGTTCCTCATTCTCGAAAAATCATTTTTCTCATTGCCAACTAAAACAGCTTAATCATCCAGGTAAGTAAAAATATATGAGTAGGTTTTTTTTTTAACCAGGTATTTAACAATTTCGCCTTGAAAGCTATGTGCGCATACATAGGTGAAACGGATAGTTGTTTCAAATGAGGCGCTTAGTACCAGTTTCACGGTTTATGCTCATTTGAGAGTTTTATTTTAATTTGTAAGTACACATCCAGCATTTGTAAGCGCGAAATTGCACGTGTTTATTTGTGGGCATGCTTTTCATTATTAATATATCTTTGCACCGTACATTATAGAAGGCTCGTATTTGATGCACGCCCACAAGTAGACATTTAAGGGTGGAATTGGCAAAGTGAAACTTTTTTTTACAGTATGCGTGGTCCTCTTCATACCAACCAATATGCCAAGGAACAGAAACAACTAATACATTTTTTTTTTTAAGAAATCCTGTGCAGGAGACTACCTAGATTTATGAGACTCTAGGGGAATATGACACTTGTTGAAATTCCACAGAGGTATTTACGAGCTTGGTCGTAGCTACAAAGCGCACATACTCAAACAAGACCCAGTTGCTGTAAGGCTGAATGTAAATTTAGTGGCCGGTCTGTCGTAAAGGTTTTATGAATTTTCAACCCAGCGAAGAGCGTATTTGAAAATATAAATGGTACATTTTTTGTGCTCTGCCGGGATTCAAACCCACAAGGCCACAACTTTCCATTTGCGAGTCAGAAGTGTTAACCGCTACACTACGGTCCAAAGATAACTCGCCCAAAGATAACTCGTCCAAAGATATTTCGTCCAAAGCTAACTCGTCCAAAGATATTTCGCCCAAAGCTAAATCTTCCAAAGATAACTCGTCCAAAGATATTTCGCCCAAAGCTAACTCTTCCAAAGATAACTCGTCCAAAGATATTTCGTCCAAAGCTAACTCGTCCAAATATATTTCGTCCAAAGATATTTCGTCCAAAGCTAACTCGTCAAAAGATAACTCGTCCAAAGATAACTCGTCCGAACCTAACTTGTCCAAAGATAACTCGTCCAAAGATAACTCGTCCAAAGCTAACTCGTCCAAAGATAACTCGTCCAAAGATAACTCTTCCAAAGATAACTCGTCCAAAGCTATTTCGTCCATAGATAACTCTTCCAAAGATAACTCGTCCAAAGCTATTTCGTCCAAAGATAACTCGTCCAAAGATATTTCGTCCAAAGCTAACTCGTCCAAAGATATTTCGTCCAAAGCTGACTCGTCCAAAGCTAACTCGTCCAAAGATAACTCGTCCAAAGATAACTCGTCCAAAGATAACTCGACCAAAGATAACTCGGTCAATTATGCCTCTACAGAGTGTTCGCCGTTGCAGACACGTGGCCATGTAAAAAGCTGCCTCGGATACAGTTACACCTTTACGCAGAGGTTTGAGTCACTCGCTCAGCTCGGAGCGGAATACGTCGAACCTGAGACTGCTGCCACAAAACGGGTTTCCCCCGCTGCGCATAGTCCATACAGTCAAACAGCGCGCCACCTGATCCATCAGAGGGCAGTGTGGGAGGGTGGCAAGAGGCTGGGCATCAATGGCGCGCGGTAGAGGCAATATATAACAACGACAATAATAAAATAATAAAAGGAGAGCTTGTATGAAAAAGGTTATGACTCTGGACGAAATGAAAGAAGTATGCAAGGACCGAAAGAAATGGCGGTTGATCTGTAATGCTGGCGTTTAAGGCTTGTATAAAATATTTTTCACTTTTTCATAGAATACGTTTTGTAGGTTTTAAATTTTACTGTTTAATTGTTTAGTGTTTATTTGTTTTATATACTCAAATGTAATTAATTGCTTGTATTGACTTATAGGTTGGTATGAGGCTGACCACCCATACTGTAAAAAATGGTTCACTTTGCCAATGTCACCCCTGTTTCAGGGAAGATCGGCAAGAGTTGCAGGGCGTATGTTCATTTGAGATTGGGTTTTGTATATTGTAGGTCCACATGCGGCATGTGTAGGCGCGAAATTATGCGTGTCTGCTTGTGGGAATGCATTTAATATGAATCTCAAATGATACATATCCTTGCAACTTAGATTTAGATTAGACAAAATTACTAGCAAGTTCAACTAAAATCTAAACTAGAGTTATAGTCGCTTGTCATATTAAAAAATAATTTGAAAACTGTAATAAGTTCACAGCTCGGTTGATCCGTAGTGATGAATAGATCATAGTTTTTTCATATGGAAAATTCACGTTAGGTGGCGGCTAAGGCATGGATTTGCTGTGTATAAATATCACCGTAATGGTTTATGTATTTACATCATTGAGTAATAACATCGAGGAGCGGAAACTTACTGCATTGATACATACTATCGTCCACTTTTGTCTCAGTCCTGTAAAACGCAGCAGTTGTGCAGTCATACAAAAAATGTTTTTACGTGTAATTTTTTTTTGTTTTCTTGCTTTCTCCATTTTGTGTTTTGACACTCAATTACCACACACGCCATAATGTCTTAAAATAATGCATTTTTCCTTTAAAATTCGTCAATTTCATCGATCACAAGATTTATACCGCATGCGTCTATGTTCGGACTGCTCCGGGCATAGTGCGCACGCGGCAATGTTGCCACCTTTCTAGAAACATTTTTACATTCGCCCGAGTTTTTTTGTAGAGATGGAAATGCAACTGTGAAGTTCTTTGTTCTCTTTCTTACTGATGACCATTTTTGTAAATAGGTTGATGCAGATATATAATTGCCGGGCAATGGCGATTGGCGGGTTGATTTCTCACAGTAAAAACGACAATACTAATCCAAAGGCTGGCGTTGTTTCTAGTACAGCAGATCCTGTAAGAAGATCACAGCGACTAGCCAACCGCTGATAATGCCCATCGGAGCAATGGGCGAAACTGTCCGGAAAGAATTAATCAGACCACGGCTACATAGCCCGAATAAAGTGATTGTGTCAACAAGAACCGGCCGTGAAAGCTTCAATGTACAATGCAGATATATAATTTCTATTTTCGTTATAATAATTTCTAGTCCACAGACATCATAAGTCAATGGAGGTAGCACCCCCACGATACGCCACTGCCAGTATCTCACTCGCTGTCCGTACACGGATTACGCAACACAGGGTCACGAAATATGAGGGTACGCCCGGGTGTAAGTCTGGCTATGCAAACGGCGGACATCATTGACTTATGATATCTGTAAACTAGAAATTATGCAACAAAAAGAGACTTTATATATCTGTTTCAACTTAACTACGACAATGGTCATTAGTAAGAAAGAGAACAGAGATCTTCACAATTGCATTTCAAAGTGTACAAAAAAACTCGGGCGAATGCAAAAATGTTCCTAGAAAATTTGTACTTTTGCGGATTTTAATGGCGGCAGATGGATTGATGGCGCCAGTTGGAGCAATGGATTCGTATTTCGAAGGTGGTGAGTTCGATTCCAAACAGCAAAAATAATATACATATACATTTTCAAATAAGCTCTTCACTGGGCCTTTGAAAAAACAGACCTGTCACCAAAGTTTCATCCAGCCTTAAAGAAAATGGGTCTTGCTTGAGAATTGTAACGACAACCAAGCACGCTCTTGAGGTGCTCAACAAATAAATCATCTATGTTATCATAACATTAAATCAATACCATATCAAAAATTATTATTATAAAAGTGAAGAAGAATTTATCGGTGTTATGGCCGAGGGAATCATGTGGCTGATCTTTCTAGCATTTTTTAATAGAATAACGTTGGTTCGATCCGCGCTTGGGTCATTTGACCATAATTTGTTCCTGATTTAACAGATGTCATTCCTTGACTTATAGGTTGGTATGAGGCTGACCACCCATACTGTAAAAAATGGTTCACTTTGCCAGTGTCACCCCTGTTTCAGGGAAGGTCGGCAAAAGTTGTGGGGCTTATGTTCATTTGAGGTTTGAATTTTATTTGTAAGTACACAATCAGCATTTGTAAGCGCGAACTACACGTGTTTGTTTGTGGGCATACATCTGAGAGCTTTGAATGAATATATCCTTGCAACTTAGATTATAGATTATAGATTATTATAGATTGGGTAATAATTATTGAAAAATTCATTAAAATATACAGTAATGAATAATTAATTGATGATATTAAAACCTGTTTCTGGCCAGGCAGAATAGGTTGGTGGACTGCATTCCTCTTCACAAATCTGTTAAAGAAAAAATAACATAAAGAAGGTATGGGGAAAAATTAATGCGAAGCTAGGCTTAAAACTGCCCGAAGGCCTAGCAACCAACCGTGCGACAGCATGGTCGGTCTGCTAGCTATTATTATAAAAGTGAAAAAGAAGAGCGAGTGGTCACAACTCGAAATGACAAGAAAAATCAAGTTTGTGACTAGCGTCTCAAGAATGCCATTTGTACGACAATCCCATAACGCAATTACATTCTTGGAAAATTGGGCAATAATTGAAAAATAATTTGGAATCGATGGCGTCCGCACGGACCGTGAAAATTCACGACCTCCTCTGTGTGGCAGATGACGTCATAGCGGGCTTTATTGTAACGTGCTTGCACGACGACCAGGGACGAGTACAACGTAGAAGCAACACAATCATTAAGTAATAACATAGAGAGGATCAGGAACTAGCTCGCTGCATTGATGTATGTATGTGTGTGTGTATGTATTTATGTGTATGTATTTATGTATATGTGTCTATGTGTGTATCTATATGTATATGTTGATATATAACTAAAATATATATATATTAAATATATGTATTTATACAGTATCTTTTAACCATAATTATTGTAATACCACGGACTACCCATACCATTGTGCTTGCAGATCTTGTCCATCCTAATGCCCGCTTTCCACTGCGAGCGGGAAATAGCTGAGCGGGAGCGGGAAATAGCTGAGCGGAGCGTAGTGAAATAGTTTTGGCCTTCCATTGCGAAAGAGTTTTAAAAAATAATGGTATTTGCCTTCCACAGCCAACGAGCTCAGCAGAGTGAGCTAGGCGGGAAATGAGATGAGTCAGATGAAAGAGTTGTTTGCCTTCCATCTACAGCTGGCTTAGCGGAGCCAACTAGTGTGTGACAGCTCGTTGCAGCCTACGCCCAGATCAAACGTTTTAATTATTAATAAAAAAAGTTTTTTTTTTTGTTTCGAAAAATAAAAAGTAATGTATTATTTTGCTTTAATACATTAAAAGTAGATGTTGGAAATAAAACATACATTTTAATATTTTCAAATTTATAAAATAATGTATGATGTGCAGTGTGTGACAGCTCGTTGCAGCCTACGCCCAGATCAAACGTTTTAATTATTAATAAAAGAGTTTTTTTTTGTTTCGAAACATAAAAAGTAATGTATTATTTTGCTTTAAACATAAAAAGTAGATGTTGGAAATAAAACATACATTTTAATATTTTCAAATTAATAAAATAATGTATGATGTGTTTTTGTAAATCATGTATGATGTGTTTTATCGCTGTCACGCAACTGCGCGGGTTGGCGCGGGGGGCACGGGGGAGCTGAGTCAGTTGAAAACTAGCGGCCGAGACCATGACACAGCGGACCCATTTTTACTCGCTCAGTTCGCTCCGCTCACTCCGCTGTCGGTGGAAGCACTTCTATGAAATTTACTGTTGCTAGTCGAGCGGAGTCCGTACGGAGTCCGCTGGAAACTCGCTCAACTCTGCGACCACTTTTGTAACTCTTTGTACTCGCTCAGTCCGCTCCGCTGACTCGCTGTCGGTGGAAGCACTTCTATGAAATTTACTGTTGCTAGTCGAGCGGAGTCCGTACGGAGTCAGCTCCGCTCGCAGTGGAAAGCGGGCATTAGGTTGTCTGTAAGATATCGCCATGTGCGATAAGACCGCCCATTGTACATATGTCTCTTTTTGTTTATAATATTAATGTTATTTATTTGTGGTGTACAATAAAGTTTATTATTATTATTATTACTACATACTATAGCCCACATTTCGCTCCCCCAGTTCTTGTTTACCGTATACGCCAATCTTGTCAAATATGACTTTTTCATGCAAGTGTCTTATTAATCAAATTCTACACAATCTAAGCTAAGAAAACCCGTAAAACTCGATAATGTGGGAGTTCTTTTCAATATTTTTTTAATATTTTTTTTTGTTTATATAAGACACATTGGTCCAGTACCTACACATGCAAACATTGCTCATGTAAAATTTTCTCAATGGCGTTTACGGTAAACAAGAACTAAGGCAGCGAATTGTCTCAGTCCTGTCAAACGTTGCATTGGTGTAGTCATACGAAATAAGGCCATTTTGTCCAAATCC
Organism: Agapetus fuscipes; assembly: GCA_951799405.1. Lineage (NCBI taxonomy): Eukaryota > Metazoa > Arthropoda > Insecta > Trichoptera > Glossosomatidae > Agapetus > Agapetus fuscipes. The sequence goes on from OX637343.1 coordinate 2,067,344, forward strand.
ATTTTGATTTTCGACACCCATTTTTAACTCATGCCATAATCTTATCTAATCTAATCTAAGTTGCAAAGATATATATCATTTAAAATTTATATTAAATGCATTCCCACAAGCAGTCAAGCAGACATCTATAATTTCGCGCTCACACATGCCGCATGTGGACCTACAATATACAAATCCAATCTCAAATGAACATAAGCCCTGCAACTCTTGCCGACCTTCCCTGAAACAGGGGTGACATTGGCAAAGTGAACCATTTTTCACAGTATAGGTGGTCAGCCGCATACCAACCTGTAAGTCAAGGAACAATGGTTCAATTTGCCAATGTCAACCAATGTCGGCAAGTGTTACGCTTATGTTCATTTGAGATTGGGTTTTTATGTTGTAGGTCCACATGGGGCATGAAATAAAAGCTAAAATCTAAATCTAAGTTGCAAAGATATATATCATTTGAGATTCATATTAAATGCATTCCCACAAGCAGACACGTATAAGTTCCCGCCAACACATGCCGCATGTGGACCTACAATATAAAAACCCAAAGTACAATATAATCTAAGTTGAAAAGTTAATCAACCTTTCCAACTCAAATTATAGAAACATATGCTTTTGTACTCTACACTTTTCTTCACAATTTGATGTAGTTTTTGACAGGTACCTACCTAAGTAATTTTCAAGCATCTTCTTTGTAAACGATTTGGTTTCGCCTCTATTAGTACACGGTTACTGCGTACGTGTTTCCACTCCTGTGCCGACAATTTGTGTAAAACCTGTGTTTGGTGCGACACAGATGAGAGCTGAAGGCAAATACGCGGAACTTACAGGTCGCACCTGCTTTATTAACAAAGCTTACCAAGTCTTTACGACAAATTATGCTGTCAAATTAACATTACGCTGCCTTAGTTCTTGTTTGCCGTATACACCATTCAGCTTATTTCACATGAGCAATGTTTGCATGTGTACTGGACCAATGTGTCTTATGAAAACAGGGCATTGATTTCAAAAATATTTAAAACAACTCTCACATTATCGAGTTTTACGTTTTTTCTAAGCTCAGATTGTGTAGAATTTGATTCTTAAGACAACTGCATTAAAAAGTCATATTTTACAGAATTGGTCTATACGGCAAACAAGAACTGGGGAAGCGATTAGGGAGTAACTGTACACATCGACACGCAACTAAACACAACTAAGCATCTCATATAGTGTAACTTCTTGCCTGCGTTGTTCCCGCAGAGGACGCAAGTGGCGATTCGGGATGATGGTGATGATGATGGATGATTTATTTCCGGTGGCGCCCTTAATGATCACAGACCATCTCAAGGGCGCCAATTTGGGATGGGAAGGGACCTTTTTATTTTTACGGGTAAGGGGGCCGGCCTCACACCAGTCACTTTCAGTTGAAGTGGGGGTTTTCCAGCTGCCGAGGAAACTGGTACTCATTCCTTGTGAAAGGTGAGTAAACCTTGCCGGTATTTTAATTTTTGGTTTGAAATAGAAACCAAAACGAGAAATTATTTCTTACACCCTCGGTGGGGATCGAACCATCGCTCTCGGCATAGAATGCAAGCATTCTATCAACTGTACCCTTAGTACGAGTTGCAAAACTTGAGTAAAGAAGAGTTTATTTTCCCTTAAATCTGCCGTTTTTGTTTCTTACACTTTATGGTCTTAGCAAAAGAGTTCAAGAGAGTCAAACAAACAAAAACGGCAGATTTTGGGGCAAACCACTCTTTAATACTTTCCGTAAACTTTACTTTACTCAAGTTTTGCAACTCGTACTTAGGGTACTGAGCTATCGACCGGACTTTTTACGAGATAGGACGAAGCTACCAAGCGCCAATCCAAAGCAAGACCCGGCGTGGTTTGTCTGGCGATTCAATACGTTTTGCGACCTGTTAAACGCTTACGAATCGTGTGGAAAGGGACACTTAAACAGTTTCATTTTTGATCAATTGACCTAGATGTGATCCATCTCAGAGACATGTGAGACCTATCGTATCACTGGCACATTGCGACATATATCCAGGCATTGTTATCTCTCAGAGAAAAACGCAGAGCTGTCTACAGGTGAGGGAAACCATTTCTCTTTCTGCTGGTTCCCATGCCACTTCTCTTCAGTAGTCATCATTACCTGAAGAATATTTATAGCGACACGGCGTTGCGTCACCCTGAACAATGATGGGAGTCTGAGATGTGTAAACTGTGTTATGTAACTTCGTGCTTTTTTAATTGCAACCACACCACATGCATCTACTTTGAACCGCCTTCCATCTGTGCTGAATTCAGCTCGGAGCCTCTCGTCGATATGAGTCTCCCAGTCAGCACAGCACGGTTAAAAGGCACGGTTAAAAGGATATAGCGCATAAACAAAAAAAACTCAACAGGGTAATTTCACTTTTTTTCATAAAATGATATACTACATTTTTAAAAATGCATCTGCGTTTTTAAAAAAATAATATCTGGCTTAGTTTTTAAATTATAGCTCTTTAAAATTCGCGCATTTTCGATTTCCGGTAAAACAGGGCATTTTTTTTTATTTAGGCGGATGTGACGTCGATGGATCTTCGGATCTATGGAGAGTACCGTTAGGCCCTCGAAGACTGTCGGATACATCTACGTCATTTTGACGTCACAGCGTGGTTAGTCGGCCGGGCTGCGTTTTGGCGGGATTCAAATTCTCGGCATTTAATATTTGAAAATTATCAATGATATCTTTATTTTTACTACTTAAAAAATATAATATGGTTGTGATCCTTGAAATGTACTCTACACAACCATAGTATTTTAAACCGTTTTCCCCACCACTGCAATGGCCCTATTGTTTGGGAGAGCAGTTTAAAGTTTGAGCATTTAAAATAGCCTTAACATTTTTATTTTTATTTGTATGAAGACCTGTCAATCCAAGATGGCCGCAAGTGAACAGCTGATTAGTCTACATACAAATATTACCGATATTCGGTAGGTAATAATTACCGTGGGGATGAGACTTCCAGCCCTGCTTTTTCCCCTCCTGTCTGTCATCTTTTGTTTTTCTATTCCACATTCAAAATTTCCCCACATTCTTTATTTTCCCTACATACTTATGAAATTTTTACAATCATCTGCATAGATTTATTTTCGAGATGAACGATAAAAAGATGGTGGAATAAATAAAAATATGGTTCACTTTACCAATATCACCCCTGTTTCAGGGAAGGTCGGCAAGAGTTGCAGGGCTTATGTTGATTTGAGATTGGGTTTTTATAGTGTAGGTCCACATGCGGCATGTGTTACCGCGAACTAATACATGTCTGCTTGTGGGAATGCATTTAATATGAATCTCAAACGATATCTGCTGCATGACGGAATCCACTGTGCTATGGAAATGTTGAATGGGGTTCCTGTAGATGTCTTCAATCCCAATTTGAGGGCATTTATGGCGTTCTTGGAAACTCACAGCTTATAATTTTTAGTTCATAATGTTATATACATACAAATGTATTCATATAGTTGATGTTTTGTGTATATTATGTATGTATATTGTCCGACAAATGTATTGGTCTTGCCATCGATAACTCTATGGGGTCTTGCACTGTTAATTTGTCTGATTAAACGATTTATTTATTTATTAATATTTCTTTGACACTTTTTTCGGGCTATGTAGCCGTCATCTGGTAGATTTTTTCCGGACAGTTTCGCCCATTGCTCCGATGGGCATTATCAGCGGTTGGCTAGTCGCTGAGATCTTCTTACAGGAGATATATATCTTTGCAACTTAGATTTAGATTTTAGATTAATAAGATTCTTCCCATTTCCTTTGCTTTGAATGTGAAGTTCACACGCATCGACGGTAACTAGTAATTTAACGTTTGCTTGCATCAAAAAAATATATAATTTACCATTCGTAGAGGCCAGGCGATAGATCAGAGGAGAACCAACTTTTTTTTCTCAAAGACCACATGTCGATAGCTCAGTTGGTAGAGTGCTTGCATTCCATGCCGTGAGCTCAGGTTCGAATCCCACCGAGGGTGTCAGAAATGATTTCCCGTTTCGGTATTTATTTCCAACCCTAAATTAAAACACCGGCATGGTTTACTCAGCCTTCACAAGAAATGAGTACCAGCCCCCTCGGGAGCTGGGAAACCCCCACTTCAACTGAAGTGACTGGCGTAAGCCCCCCCCCCCTCTTACCTGTAAAAATAAATAGGTTCCACTCGCCACATGCGAAACCCTTCGGGGATAACGCGGCAAGAAGAAGTTACACATCTAATATTTTGCTGGCTCCGGTGGACCTAACTAAACTGACTAATCTAAGTTGCAAAGATATGTTACATTGGAGATTTACATTACATGCATTCTCACAACCAGACACGTACAAGTTCGCGCTTGCACATGCCTCATGTGAACCTACAACATAAAAACCAAATCTCCAATGGGCATACACCCTGCAACTCTTGCCGTCCTTCCCTGAGACAGGGGTAACATTGGCAAAGTGAACCATTTTGAAAGTTATCGAGTCTTCAGTTACGGATATGGATATTTTGAGATGTATTTTGGATATCCGACACACGTACCCAGGATCAAAAGAAGGGAGGGGGGGGAGGGCAAGCGTTTTGAAAAATTGAAGATCACCTAATTTAATAACGATTTATCGAGGGTGTGTCAAAATTTTGTCTAAAATAGTGTCCACGGGGGGGGGGGGGTATCTAATCTAATCTAAGTTGCAAAGATATGTTACATTGGAGATTCACATTATATGCATTCTCACAAGTAGACACGTACAAGTTCGCGCTTGCACATGCCGCATGTGAACTTACAACATTAAAATCAAATATCAAATGGACATACACCCTGCAACTCTTGACGTCCTTCCCTGAAGCAGGGGTGACATTGGCAAATGAACCATTTCACAGCATGCGTGGTCAGCCGCATACCAACCTAGAAGTCAAGGATCATGTATGAAGACCTGTTAGGTAATCCAAAATGGCAGCAAGTGAACAGCTGATTAGTCTTCATACAAATATTACTGATATTCGGCAGGTAAGAATTACAGTTGCCAATGTCATTCCTGTTTCAGGGAAGGTCGGCAAGAGTTTGAGAGGGTTTTTATACTGTAGGTCCACATGCGGCATGTGTGAGCGCGAAATTATGCGTGTCTGCTTGTGGGAATGCATTTAATATGAATCTCAAATGATACATATCTTTTCAGCTTAGATTTAGATTTAGATGAGACTTCCAGCCCTGGACCACTTTGGGAACCACTGCGATAGATGAAATACTGCGTGTACGTATGTATTAGTAAGACTTGTGAGAACCTACAATTAAAACGGACATTAGTCTTATTGTATGCTCGTTACTTGTATGTAACTTACCAAAGATTTCCAAGTGTATTTTCGAAACAACCATCGATCTATAATTAATCTGTAATCTAAGTTGCAAAGACATATAAACATTTACAATTCATATTAAATGCATGTCCACAAACAAAAATTAAAATTAGGCTGATTGATTTGGTGAGCGCTGTTTTTGTGTGTATCACACCTCAAGAGCCCTCTGCGAGCTTGGTCGTCGTTGTAGAAAGCGTCGATTCTCAAACAAGACCCAGTTGCTTGAAGGCTGGATGGACCTTTAGTGATCGGTCTTTTTTGGTAAAGGTTTTATGGATTTTCAACCCAGCGAACAGCATATTTGAAAATATAAATGGTATGTTTTTTGTGCTCTGCCGGGATTCGAACTCACAACCTTCCATTTACGAGTCCGAAGTGTTACCACTGGACTACGGACCGGTCCATTGGTAATAAATGCTGCATGTGTACTTGTCTTGTCTTGTCTTGTATCCTGCCGCCATTCCTCTAGGGGTGGCCGGTACCTCCACACAAGTGCCTCCATTTGACTTTGTCCTTGCATACTTCTTTCATTTCATCTAATTTCATCACTCTTTTCATGCATGCTCTTCTCTTGTTTTCTATAATCTATAATCTAAGTTGCAAGGATATATTCATTCAAAGCTCTCAGATGTATGCCCACAAACAAACACGTGTAGTTCGCGCTTACAAATGCTGATTGTGTACTTACAAATAAAATCCAAACCTCAAATGAACATAAGCCCTGCAACTTTTGCCGACATTCCCTGAAACAGGGGTGACATTGGCAAAGTGAACCATTTTTTACAGTATGGGTGGTCAACCTCATACCAACCTATAAGTCAAGGAATACGAGTAATAAATAACATTTAAGTATAAGAAAACAACAAAACCTTAAAAATAAATCTATACAAAAAAAGTAAAAAATGTCTTATGCAAAAAATGTAGCAAGCCAATAAACCAACATTACAAATCAGCATTGCAGATTAGCCGCCACTTCTTTCTGCCTTGCATACTTCTTTCATTTCATCCAGAGTCATAACTTTTTTCATCCAAGCTCTCCTTTTATTATGACTCTGGATATCCCATTCACTCTGTAAATTCCATTCATTCGCAATCTCACTTATCTGATCAATCCATTATTTTCTAGGTCTTCCCCTTCCACGCTTGCCTATGTATTATATTCCCTTTTTACTAACTTACTAACAATTCAAAAACCAAACCTCAAATTAAATAACTCTATAGGGCCACAGCAATGCATGGGTACAGCTGGTATTGTAAAATATTTGCCAATATATATAATGCATAATATCCACGGTTATTGTTTGTCATTCTTCCATCATTAAAAGCAACAATAATCATAACATGTATGCGTTTACGTAAGTATTGTTTGGGAGCAGTCTTTACGAGGTATTGTTAGCCATTGAGTAAAAACATAGAGAAGCAGAAACTAGCTTCCTGCATTGATACATACTGTAGCCCACATTTGTCTCAGTCCTGTCAAACGTTGCAGTCTAAATCTAATCTAAATCTATGTTGCAAAGATATGTATCATTTAAGATTCATATTAAATGCATTCCCACCAGCAGACACGCATAATTTCGCGCTCACACTACATGTGGACCTACAATATAAAAACCCAATCTGAAATGAACATAAGCCCTGCAACTCTTGCCGACCTTCCCTGAAACAGGAGTGACATTGGCAAAGTGAACCATTTTTCACAGTATGGGTCAGCCGCATACCAATCTATAATTCAAGAAATCAGTGGTATAGTATAATCTATAATCTAAGTTGCAAAGATATAAATTAACATTTAAATCTCATATCAAATGCATGCTCACAAACAAACACTTGTAGTTTGCTCTTACAAATGCTGAATGTGTACTAACAAAAAAAATCCAAACCTCAAATGAACATAAACCCTGCAACTTTTGCCGACCTTCCCAGACACAGGGGTGACATTGCCAGTGAACCATTTTAACAGTATGGGTGGTCAGCCTCATACCAACCTATAAGTCAAGGAACATACACAAGTTATAATAATATGTATGACAAAATAAAGCCATTTTGTTCAAATCCATTTTGTGTTTAAACTCCCAATTATAACACATGCCATAATGTCTTAAAAAATGCCCTTTTCCTTTAAAATTAGTCAATTTTAGCGATCACAATATTTATAGGTACTGTGTGTTATCAGTCAACTGGCAGCCATTATTATTCGCAATAGTACCAACTATCTAGGAGCATTTTTACATTCTCCGAGTTTTTTTGTACACATGAAAATGCAACTGTGAAGTTCTTCGTTCTCTTTCTCACCAATGACCATTTCTGTAAGTAAGTTGAAACAGATATATAATGCATACAATCTATAATAATCTATAATCTAAGTTGCAAGGATATATTCATTTAAAGCTCTCAGATGTATGCCCACAAACCAACAAGTGTAGTTCGCGCTTACAAATGCTGAATGTGTACTTACAAATAAAATCCAAACCTCAAATGAACATAAGCCCCACAACTTTTGCCGACCTTCCCTGAAACAGGGGTGACATTGGCAAAGTGAACCATTTTTTACAGTATGGGTGGTCAGCCTCATACCAACCTATAAGTCAAGGAATATGAATAATAAATTACATTTAAATATAAAAAAGAACAAAACCTTACAAAGAAATCTATCCAAAAAAAGTCAAAAATTTCCTATGCAAAAAATGTAGCAAATGAATACACCAACATTAGAAATCAACATTGCAGATTAGCCGCCACTTCTTCCTGTCCTTGCATACTTCTTTCATTTCATCCAGAGTCATAACCTTTTTCATACAAGTCCTCCTTTTATTATGACTCTGGATATCCCATTCATTCGCTATTTCAGAGATTTGATCCTTCCATACTTTTCTCGGTCTTCCTCTACCACGACATCCATCTATTCTAGCAACATATACTTTCTTCAATACAATAATAATAATATTAGGATGATTTATTTGGTGAGCGCTGTTTTTGTGTGTATCACACCTCAAGAGCCCTCTGCGAGCTTGGTCGTCGCTGTAGAAAGCGCCAATTCTCAAGTTAGACCCATTTGTTGTAAGGCTGGATAGACCTTTTGATGACCGGTCTTTGGTAAAGGTTTATGAATTTTTAACCCAGCGAAGAGCAAATTTGAAAATATAAATGGTATATTTTTTGTGCTCCACCGGGATCCGAATCCACAACCTTCTATTTTACGAGTCCGAAGTGTTGCCACTGGACTACGGACCGGTCCAAGATGCCAACGACATATTTCGTTGAAATAATTTCTAGTGCACAGATATCATAAGTCTATGTTGTTAGAAGCTATTGAATCTTCCTTCATTGCACGGTCTACTGGTTTTCATATATAGAAAGGGCGTGCCAAGAAAATACGCCAATTCCATTAATATCTATTGAATTCATTTTGTGGGAGCCGTTCTAGCGTGCGAACACACCTCAAGAGCCCTCTGCTAGCTTGACCAGAACTACATCTTCTTCATGGCTTCTTTTAACCATGGATGCTGCGGCTCGATTGGCATTGCGTCCCCTTAGTGCTCGTTTGCCTTATAACCATCTAATCTAATCTAAGTTGCAAAGATATGTAAAATTGGGGGTAACATTACATGCATTCTCACAACCAGACACGTACAAGTATTTTTTTTTTTTTTTTAAATAGATTTGTGAAGAGGAATGCAATTCACCAACCTATTCTGTCTGGCCAGAAACAGGTATTAATATCATCATTTAATAATTCATTATTGTTAATTATTAATGAATTATTAAATAATAATTACCCAATAACATCTGTTGAACCAGGGTCAAAGTTAAAGTCAAGTGACCCAAGCGGGGATCGAACCAGCGTTGTTCCATTCGAAACACGCTAGAAAGATCAGCCCTCTTGGCCCCCGCGGCTATAACCCCGACAAGTTTGTGCGACCTACAACATAGAACCCAAATCTCAAATGGACATACACCCTGCAACTCCTGCCGATCTTCCCTGAAACGGGAGTGGCATCAAAAGTCATTTTCATGAGCAATGTTGTATGTGTACTGAACCAATGTGTCTTATTAAAACTGGAAATTAATTATAAGGAAATACTCATGAGAAATTTTTATACTACAGAAGTTTTCTTTGGTATGAAATAGGGGAAAAAATGCATTTATTTGACAAACCCATGTTTTTGTTTTTTATAAATACTGAGCGGGAGACTCCCTAGATTTCAGAGACTCTAGGGGTCTATGGCACTTGTTGTAGTGCCGCAGAGGTATGTTTACGAGCTTTGGTCGTCGCTATAAAGCGCAAAAAATACTCAAGCAATACCTAGTTGCTAAACGGCTGGATGGACCTTTAGTGACCGGTATTTGGTACAGGTTTTATGAATTCTCTACCCAGCGAAGAGCATATTTGAATAAATAAATGTCATTTTTTTGTGCTCCGCCGAGATTCGAACCCACAACCTTCCATTTACGAGTCCGAAGTGTTCCATTTACGAGCCTCTGGACTACGGACCGGTTGTTTACAATGGGGCTGTCCATATATTACGTCATTCGCATTAAGGGGGGGGGGAGTCTGGTCTGCGGATGATGGCAAATGATGTACGAGTGCCAAAAGTGATGTCGTTCTTGTAAATACCAATTTCTACAAAATATACAAAATAATATGTAAGTAATATAACATTATTAATTATTAAGCTCATCCATTATTACAGCAAGAGGGGGAGGGGGGGTCATTAGATAATGACTATAGGATGATTGTAAGTCGAAAATCGGCCAAAATCGATGACGTAGTCTATGTCACTTATTCAGTTTTTCCTTTTAAGTATCGGATATACGGAAATATCAAGATGAACTTTACAAAATGACACACCATACAGTATAAAACCAACTGTAAATAGATAATGGCCGAGCTGTGTTGGAGCACTCTTAATGAAACTGTGGCATCAGCTTCATATCCGTCTGTTATACTTGCCATTTTTTAGCCTGCTAACCGTTCTCACAGCTCAGTACCGCCGACCATCTACTTATAGGCGGACTTAACGGTTTCAAATTCATTTTTCTTGACGCCATGCCACATGTGACCGACCGTAAAGGTAAACCCTGTATTCAACGCATTTCATGAAATCGCGATTCTGTATTTGGTCTGAATTTAGCCTGACAGTTAGTCATATAAGAAAGAATATAGCTCTAATAGCTATACTTACTTTACTTTCTTCGGCTCATAAGCCTTAAAAGCTCAGGGCCTCCCGCACCACAATCCTCCAGGACTCTCTGTCTTGTGCTGCTTCCCTTCATGGTCCCCTCACTCCCAGAACTTCGGCGTCGGCTTCAACGTTGTCTGCCCACCGCATCCTGGGACGTCCGAGTGGTCTAACACCTGAGGGGGCACCATCCAAGACTGTTCTGATGATCCTGGAGTCCTCTGCACGTGCTACATGTCCGGCCCACTGGAGTCTTCTTGATTTCATTACCGACACTATGTTTGGATCCTGAAACACGGACATCAGCTCCGCGTTGGTCCGGATACGCCACCTGTCATCTTCAAATACAGGTCCGAGATTGCGACGAAGCATTTTGTTCTCAAGACCTGGAGAAATTTCTCTTGTTTCTGAGTCAGACTCCAGGCTTCACATCCGTACAACACAACTGGCCGAACAATGGAAGTGTACATCTTGAATTTTGTGGAGCGGGATAGCCATTTTGAACACAATAGCCCTCTAAGGCCAAAAAAAGCATTATTGCCGGACTGAATTCGGGCAAGTAATTCTAAGGATAGGATATTGTTGTCAGTTATAAGGATAGCTATAAAAGTAAAAAGAAAAAGAAGACGTTTCTTGTGTCGTTTGCCATTTTCGTATGTAAACTCTCTCTCTCTCTCTCTGTTGTACCGACCTCCGACCAAGAAGGTTGGGTTGTCGCGTGTGTAAGTTTTGACCAATACATGGCGCGTTAAAAACAGAGACTTTGATTTCTGCGAGTTGTAGTCCTCTCCGGTGTTTCTCCTTTATCCTGATTCCCGATCCCCGTCCGGATTCCTACCAGTATTCGTCAAAAATTACTACAAATCTAAGTTGATGCAGCCCGGTCGATAGCTCCATCGGTAGGTAGAGCGCTTGCGTCGCTGTTCAGTGGTTAAAACGCTTCAGATTCAAATGTAATTTGTTGTTTATGTTCCTTGACATATTTGCTGGTATGCGGCTGACCACCCATGCTGTAGAAAATGGTTCACTTTGCCAATATCACCCCTGTTTCAGGGAAGGACGGCAAGATGTATGTCCATTTGAGATTTGGGTTTTTATGTTGAAGTTTCACATGCGGCATGTGCAAGCGCGAACTTGTGCGTGTCTGCTTGTGAGAATGCATATTATGTGAATCCCCAATGTTAAATATCTTTGCAACTTAGATTAGATTAGATTCGAAACAAGGTTTACTCAGCCTTCACATCAAAGCCCCACTTCAACTGAAGTGGTTGGCGTAAGGCCAGCCCCCTTACCTTTAAAAATAAATAGGTTCCACTCGCCACATGCGAACCCCTTCGTCAAGAAATAACACAATATGTGTAGCTTACTTTCGTTTGGGTATATTGAGGTGGCAGTGTATTTGATTTACTCAAAATATAAAAATTATATAAAACGGGATATAAAAATAGCTGAGTAATGAGTTGGCAGACGCTGGAAAAACAAAGACCGGTCAATTATATCTAATTGTGTAAGCATTTGCTGATAGACCTAAGTGCTGGGTTTTTTTTTATGTCTTTTCAAGGAATGCCATAATAAAGGGCCCATAATTGAACCATAAAAAACCTTCCATCTATTCCAGCAAATTTATAGATATCCATAAAATAATTTTATCATAAAACATTTAAGATTCACACTTAAAAGCGCGTGCAAATTAATGTCTACTTCATGTAATTTTGCAAAAATAAAAAACGAAAGTTCAAGTAAGCATTAGGGCCTGTTGCACCAAACTCCAATCAGACAAAAATCAAAATTAAGTATGATTTCTCCCAACATCAAAAATTTGGTTGCATATACGTAAATCTAAAAAAATTAAAAAAAAGGGTTTTTTAAATTAGAATTTGTTTTCTGTTTGTTTTTGATGTCCATACTTGTTATAATTTGTTGATTTTAAAAATGTAATTTGTTGTGTATGCTCCTTGACTTATAGGTTGGTATGCGGCTGACCCGTGCTGTAGAAAATGGTTCACTTTGCCAATGTCACCCCTGTTTCAGGGAAGGTCGGCAGGAGTTGCAGGGTGTATGTTCATTTGGGATTCGGGTTTTTGTATAGTAGGACCACATGCGGCATGGTAAAGCGCGAACTTATACGTGCCTGTTTGTGAAAATGCATATAATGTGAATCACTAATGTTACATATATTTTGCAACTTAGATTAGATTAGCTAACGTACATAATCTTTCCTGTTCAAATTCCATCATATTATTTCCCACTTCCGAGAAATATTTAACCGAGGTCTCTACCCGAATTCAGCAATCAAATTTGATGTGTCAATCAAATGTTGATTGTAGGTTGGTGCAACAGGCCCATAAATTCGGATGCAACAGTAACAGGGATGACATTGGCAAAAGGGAACTAAATTTTACCGTTTGATTGGTCAGCCTCATGCCAACCTTTTAGTGAATGCTCAAAAATACAGTAATTAATTTAGACAGCTTTCATACACATCAAAATCAAATTCAGATCACAAAAAGAGTGTGCTAACAAAGACGAACTTCCAACCATAAAACCAAATCTCAAATGAACATAATCCCTGCAACTCTTGCCGCCCTTACCTGAAACAGGGGTAACATTGGCAAAGTGAACCAACTTTTACAATATGGGTGGGTCAGCATCATAGCAACCTATAAAAGTCAAGGAATATAAAAATAAAATTAAAAAAAAACAAAATTTGATCCAATAACAAGTAAAATGTTATATTGTGTTACATTTATTTCTGTCCTTACATACTTCTTTCATTTCCTCCAGAGTCATAACCTTTTTCAAACAGGCACTTCTTTTATTATGACTCTGGATATTCCATTCATTCGCAATTTCGGATATTTTGTCCATCGATACCTGTCTCGGTCTTCCTCTACCACGACATCCATTTATTCTTGCCACGTATACTTTCTTCGTCAGTCTTTCCTCATTCATTCTCTCCATATGCCCAAACCATCTTAACAAACTTCTTTTAATCTTCACTTTCACACTTTCTCTTGCACCACATTCTTCTCTTACAAAATAATTCCTCACCCTATCACTCCGTTTTTTCCCAATCATACTTCTTAGAAAGTACATTTTAACAGTCAATTCCAATTTTAAAAAACTATATAGATTACCACTTTTGATTTTTATACGCCTCAATTTGGGCATATCAACAATTCAATCGAAGGTCTATTGCTGACATAAATATGCACTCAGTTGTTTTTTTTTTTTACTGTAGCAGCCGTCAACCCCACGCCGCGCCGATCGCCAAAGAGCAACAGTCAGACGGGCAAGGTTCGATGCCATTGAGTGGCAAAAAATAACTGGCTCGATTCCTTCTCATTTGATTGATTTCATTCTTTCGTATAGAAAAAAATATGTACCCATCGATAACGCGAATGTTTATAAAAAAAAGGCAAATTTTTAATCTAAGGTTCCTTGACTTATAGGTTGGTATGCGGCTGACCACGCACGCTGTAGAAAATGGTTCACTTTTTCCAATGTCACCCCTGCTCCAGGGAAGTCGGCAAGAGTTGCAGGGTGTAGGTTGATTTGAGATTTCGGTTTTTATATTGTAGGTCCACATGCGGCATGTGTTAGCGCGAAATTATGCGTGTCTGCTTGTGGGAATGCATTTAATAAGAATCCCAAATGATATATATCTTTGCAACTAAGATTTAGATTTTAGAAATGGTTCACTTTGCCAATGCCATCCCTGTTTCAGGGAAGATCGGCAAAAGTTGCAGGGTTATAATAACATTTCTAAGCGCGATCTTACATGTACCTGTTTGAGGTCATGCATTACATATGAGAGATTATTAAATCTATAATCTAAGTTGCAAGGATATATTCATTTAAAGCTCTCAGATGTATGCCCACAAACAAACACGTGTAGTTCGCGCTTACAAATGCTGAATGTGTACTTACAAATAAAATCCAAACCTCAAATGAACATAAGCCCTACAACTTTTGCCGACCTTCCCCGACACAGGGGTGACATTGGCAAAGTGAACCAGATTTTACAGTATGGGTGGTCAGCCTCATACCAACCTATAAGTCAAGGAAATAACCAAATAAGACTTAAATGTCAATATATCTTTGCAACTTAGATTATCGATAGATGCAAAAAAAACTGTTTAAAAATAATAACAACAAGTTGTTCTCTTGATAATGGTGTGAAAACACGTCGAAAGCGCTCGAGGAAATAAATCAACTCGTGAAGAACAACTTATTGGTTTTATTTTTGAATTATGAAATTTTTAAAAACACGATTTTGATGTCACGTTGAGAGCGAAATCGGATATAAGCATTTGAATTGGATAATATTTTATGTAATTCTGTGATATCACTTTTTTACAACTATCTTTTAATATGTTAATTTATTTTTACGATTTGAATATATTTAATATAATGTCTACCATATTACTAGTAACAATGATTTAACAGCATTTCGCTGCCTTAGTACTTGTTTACCGTATACGCCATTGAGAAAATTTTACATGAGCAATGTTTGCATGTGTACTGGACCAATGTGTCTTATGAAAACAATAAATTTATTTAAAAAAAATTTAAAAGAACTGTCACAATATCGAGTTTTACGGTTTTTCTTAGCTCAGATTGTGTAGAATTTGATTCATGAGACAACTGCATGAAAAAGTCATATTTGACAAGATTGGCGTATACGATAAACAAACATTTAATTTTTAATGAAAACGCCAGAATTTATTTTTTACAATTTACAATTTATTTCAGCACTTGACAGTCACTGGTTATATGTGTTACTCAGCGAAGTGCTTTCTTGTGACTCTCTGTTCGTGCCATTTCGATCTCTTATATAATAAACCGGAGAGGTCTTTCTCGCAATTTCTGGATTATTCCACCACCAGAACATTTACGTACACACAATCACTAGAATGTCATCCCAAGACACGAATACTCCAAGATGGTTCTGTATTACGTGCTTCAGTGTGTGTAATCATTTTGACGTGTGTGTGTATAAGCGCACGTTCAAAAAACAATAAAGAACGCAACGCAACTAATCTACACATATAGTGTAACTTCTTGCCTGCGTTATCCCCGAAGGGGTCGCATGTGGCGCTTCGGGGCCTATTTATTTTTACAGGTAAGGGGGCCAGCCTCACACCAACCACTTTCAGTTGAAGTGGGGGTTTCCCAGCTCCCGAGGGGGCTGGTTCTCATTTCTTGTGAAGGCTGAGTAAACCTATTAGATCGATCCCTTGCTCTCGGCATGGAATGCAAGCATTCTACCAATTGAGCTATCGACCTTTTTAAAGACTTTATTATTATTATTATTATTAAAGCTATTGGTAGATATAATTTATCTCCCGTGATCAATGGAAAAAATCTGGAATTTATTATTGAGAAGAATGACAACGAACTGACATAATAGAGATGACTTTTAATATTTTAAATCAACGATTGATAATTATAATTTTCCCTAATGTATGGAAAAAAAATCCCTGAAATAATTCTTGAGAAAATGTCTCCAAACTGGCATGACATAGGTGAGGATTTATTTACTCTATATGTATCTATAATCTAAGCTGCAAGGATATGTAAGCATTTAAGGCTCATATAAAATGCATGCCTACAGACAGGCACATGTAGGTTCGCGCCTACACATTCTGCATATGTGCATACAAATAAAGAAAACCTCACATGGACATAAACCTTGCAACTCCTGCCGCCGTTCCCCATATCAAAAAATGTAACATTATAATTTTTATCTAATTTACAAGAAAATTTCCTGGATCGGTTCTCGAGAATAATGACCCCGAACTGCCTTGCGAAGGCTGATGGCCAAGGGGGAGACGACGGGGGAGGCGAGGGGCGAGGGGCAGGCTGCCAGACCGGTTACCACAGGCCCGCCCGGCATCCACTGGTACCCCCCATACAAAGCCCCATCAAAATCCATCACAGTGTAAGTTCACGGCGGTGCAGAAAAGTACCATTGCGTTATGTCGACGCCAGGCGTATTATAAACTCAGTGGGTTATCTCTTGGCGTTTTATTTTCTCCCGTTACAATATGTCTTGTATCGAGATGGCCAATTTCCTTTTCTATGCAACAGTGGCGACTACAGAGTATGACGCCTTGCACAAAGCTCGGTGTCAAGTCGCTCCCCCAGTTCTTGTTTATAGTATACGCCAATCTTGTCAAATATGACTTTTTCATGCAGTTGTCTTATGAATCAAATTCTACACAATCTGAGCTAAGAAAAACCAAAAAACTCGATAATGTGAGACGTCTTTTAAATATTTTTAAAATAAATTTCTTGTTTTCATAAGAAACATTGGTCCAGTACACATGCAAACATTGCTCATGTAAAATTTTCTCAATGGCGTATACGATAAACAAGAACTAAGGCAGCGAAGTATCAAGTGTAGTCACAAAGCTTAGCGTCATGTGTCAAAGAATGTGATGAGATGGTTTGGGCATGTGGACAGAATAAATGATGATAGACTGACAAAGTATAATATATCCAAAGAAAGTGTGAAATGAAAAAGACGGAAGGGACGACTGAGAAATGTATGGAGTGATCAGATTGAGGAGATTGCGAAAGAATGGGATATACAAAGTAAGCGTAAAAGAAGAAAATGCATGAAAAAAGTGATGGATATTAGTGAAAGAGGTATGTCAGGATAGGAAAAACTGGAGGCAGCTCTGCAGAAGCTCTGGCCACTCCTAGCGGAATGGCGACAGAGTACAGTTACAGTCAAGTTTAGTGCTTTGTGTCAAGTTTTTTTTTTTAAGAAATCCTGTGCGGGAGACTCCCTACATTTGAGAGACTCTAGGCGACTAGGAGACTCAGAGACACTATTCCTTGACTTATAGGTTGGTATGAGGCTGACCACCCATACTGTAAAAAATGGTTCACTTTGCCAATGTCACCCCTGTTTCAGGGAAGTTCGGCAAGAGTTGCAGGGCTTATGTTCATTTGAGATTGGGTTTTTATAGTGTGGGTCCACATGCAGCATGTGTGAGCGCGAAATTATGCATGTCTGCTTGTGGAAATGCATTAAATATGAATCTCAAATGATACATTTCTTTTGCAACTTAGATTTAGATTAGATTAGGGGTCTATGACACTTTTTGTAGTGCCGCAGAGGTGTTTACGAGCTTGGTCGGGCCTTGATTGGGAGGGCCCTTGAGGTGTGACACACACAAAAACGGCGCTCTTTTATCATGTACAAAATATAAATAAATAAATCATCCTCATACATATATACACATTATATTGGTCTTTGCTACAAAGCGCCCAGTTGCTGTAAAGGCTAGTTCGCACGAGGCCACTGATTTAGGCAAGTACCGAGTAATTTAGTAGTGGGCGGGGCGCTACTCGCCCGTGAAGCGTTCGCATTACGGTCCAGTACAGTACACAAGTGCGAAGTTGGCTGCAGAAAGCCCTTTCTATAATGGCGGAAAATTTGAATTGGTTGCAGTTTGAAAATATTAATTGAGTATTAAAATCATGTTATTATAAAGCCCTTTAAATTGGCTATGGTTTGGTAATATTAACTGATTTATGCCCGGCCACCTAGCTAGGAGCCTGTTTAGCAAACAACTTCGAAACTCGACTTTTGTAAATTCGAAATGTATTTTATGGTTTATAAAATAATATACACGTTTTAAATAAAAACAACACATGACTATTTGATGTTTATAATAATATCTACCATTTACGCTACAAACATTATTTTTTAATTGAATTTTTATCTTTTCAATGATGTGTACAAAGTATATTTTGTATGCACACACTATAATACGGCTCGTAGTCTGCAGCTGCATTCAGATGCATTTCTCTGTTGCGTTTTTCGTTGTTGACAATTAACATCAATATTCGACATGTAAAATCGGCATTTTCAAATACACGGCGGTCACCAATCAATTATCAAGTTAAAGAAGAAACATGGTTCAACTTTTCAGAGGCTGACCGCGAGAAACTTGTTCAATCCTGCTACATACGCCTCTCACATCTGTCACAGATACCAGCTGATGGCTTACAGTGGCATAAAATTGTAATGCCTCTAATTAGTTATCCCCGTGTGTCACTGAATTGTTTCTGTACAAAACAACAAGTAACAATCCATCTGAAGGATATCATAAGGCCTGTGATATGACAAATTTATGGTAGGTACCTATAAACATCGATCAATGTAAAAGATCGATGTTTTTAAATACGTAATAAATTCATGGACGATAATAGTTATTTCCACAACATCTTTACCAAAACTATATTTGTACAGCTCTATTGTCAGCAAGGAGCTACATGATTGTATTTTTGACAGCTGATATCCGCACCAAAAATCGATGTCATACTATTCTTATCGAAAAAAAATTACCTTTCTCAAAACTTTTTGGACGTAGATAAGTCCTAGCAACTTCTATATTCTCAAGAGTTTCTAAAAAACCAA
Organism: Agapetus fuscipes; assembly: GCA_951799405.1. Taxonomy (NCBI): domain Eukaryota; kingdom Metazoa; phylum Arthropoda; class Insecta; order Trichoptera; family Glossosomatidae; genus Agapetus; species Agapetus fuscipes. Next base: position 2,086,330 of record OX637343.1, read on the forward strand.
GGATATCGGTGTGCATATCCACTTATTTACAGTTTAAGCATGACATAACCTCACTGACAGGTCGCTAAGTTTAGGGAGCGGAACATCGGGCTCGCAAATATAAGAAGTTCTTAAGTACTTAAATATTTTTAAACAGCACTTTATCTTTAAATATTCTTGCTGAAAACGGGCATTATCTTTTCAAACTGCAGCCAATTTAAATTGCCGCCATTCTTGCATTTCCGTTTCCCCGCCAAGAGTGAGCGGCCAATGGCGCGGCCGCTAATAAACTCGACTCGGACTCGGGCTTTTCCGTGGCTCTTCGGACTCGGACTTTTCCGTGGCTTCTCGGCAACACTCGCCCACGGACGGTGGGCGGGGCCGCTACTTGCCCGAAAAAATAGAATGAAATGGATCGGCTTGACTAAACCATTGACTTAACTACTGGACTAAATTGTTGGGGTTCGCACACGTTTAGCCACTAAATTACTCGTTACTTGACTAAATTACTCGCCTTGTCCGAACCAGCCTTAAGGCTGGATGGACCTTTAGTGACCGGTCATTGGTAAAGGAATATGAATTTTTTTACCCAGCGGAAAGCATATGTATTTAAAAATATAAATGATGTATTTTTTGTGCTCCGCCGGGATTCGAACTCACAACCTTCCATTTACGAGTCCGAAATGTTGCCACTGGACTACGGACCGGTCGTTACAAAATTTTGTACCTTGTATCATCGATATATGTATAATGCCAAGCTTTGAACCAAGTAACTCACAAATAGGAACCAATATGACAGTATGAAGTACAAAATTTAGACCCAGGCACAAATTTGAAAGCTTTGTGTTTTGTGCCAAGTACATAGCAATACAGTAAGACACAAATACAAAGCTTTATAACAAGTACACAACTTAGTTCCAAACAAAAACTTTAAAGCTTTGTGCTTTGTGTCAAGTAGAAGTAAGGGAAAACGCGGCAAGAAATTACACTGTATGCAACCCTCCAAAAATCACCCATTGACCAACTCGCAACTCGTAATTGCAACTCGCGTGGGTTAAAAAAAAAACTCCCGTGAACTGTTCCTGTTTATAATTTTTAACGCCTTTAAACATGTGATCGAGCGAGATTTGGCAGTCGGCAATTTTCAACACTTCTCAGTTTTATTTTCCCTGGGAATAATATCAATGGTATTATTAACTGGCAAAATTATACTTTCAGATAAAGAAAAGCACACTCGTAACCAAACAAAAGTCACTCGCAATTTGCGAGCTAGCGAGTAGAATTTTGGAGGGTTGCTGTATATGTAGCTTATTACCATTTTAGGTTGGTATGTGGCTGACCACCCATGCTGCAGAAAATGGTTCACTTTGCCTTTCAGGGAAGGTCAGAGTTGCAGAGTGTATGTGCATTTGAGATTTGGGTTTTTATGTGATAGGTTCACACGCAACAATACAAATGCATTGGTTGGCGTAAAACGGACCCCTTACCTGTGAAAATAAATAGGTTTTACTCGCCACATGCGACTCCTTTGGGGAGAACGCGGCAAGAAGTTACACTGTATTTGTAGCTTAGTTGCGTAGTTGAATCGCGTTATCAAAAGTCCTGCGTAGGAAAAAAGTTTTAGGGACATTACAATAAACGGATACAGTTTGCCATTTGCTAACATTCAGTCTGCTGAATCGTTAATAGAGAACATTGATTGTGCATTTACGTTCGGCGCAGTAGTAAAGTGAGTAATGGGATGATTGCAATGCTGGAGGTACGCGGCTCAATTAACTGACAGTGGAAAAACTTGAATGAAAAAAAAAAAACGGATTTTACTGACCGTGCAAAAGAGAAGAACGATTTTCTCTACGTTTCGTCGGAGTCATATCCGACGTCTTCAGGAGACGTGTGTCCTCTATAAGGAGGAACCACGAACTGTTGAATTATTGTTGTTTGATCGAGGACGAAGGTTGTGGGTATTTTAATTTGTATTAACCTTCGGAGATACATCCATAGATGTCGCTATAGCCCCAGTTTTTTTTTTTTTTTTAAGGAATCCTGTGCAGGAGGCTCCCCAATTCTTGAGAGTCTTGGGGGTCTATGTCACCCTGGAAGGGTGCCGCAGAGGTGTTGCTTGAGTTCTTGGTTCTGTCGTGAGGCGCTGCAAGGAAAGTTGTACAGAAGGACGATATTATGTCTTCTTGTGAAAACGTCCGATTAATGAATGGGTGGATCATTGAAGTTAGTACTGGCCTCCATATACTGGAAAGTTTGTAGCTGTCATCTCTGTTGAAGTTCTTCTCTTTTGCACGGTCAGTAAAATCCGTTTTTTTTTATTTTTCATTCTTTAAAAGTGGAAACATATCAAAGAAAAATCCTGAAGAAAATCCACTTAGCAATGACAGCCCACTCGCAGTTTCAGTACCTGTATTCTCACACCTTCGACATTTCTTATTAGCTCAGTTGGCTGAGATGTCAATTTTATAGTCAACATTTTTTATGAGAGGCACCGGGTTCAAATCCTGGCGCGTATTATTTTTTTTATTTTTTTTATTTGAATCAAATAGGTGTTTAAAATAAAATAAAATAATATTAGATCAGAATTTACACATATCCAATACTTAAGCTTAAAGCATTCACTAAAATTACAACTTAAAAAGTAAAATTTAACCAATATGCATTACAAATCTAAGCTGCAAAGATATGTATCATTTGAGATTCATAATAAATGCATCTCAATAAGCAAACACGCATATTTTCGCGCTCACACATGCCGCATGTGGACCTACAGTATAAAAAATGCAAACCTCAAATGAACATAAGCCCTGCAACTTTTGCCGACCTTCTCTGGAACATGGGTGACATTTTCTTACAACATCATCTTGCTTTATTGTAACAACCTATAAGTCAAGGAAATTAAAAGAAATTTAATACATGAACTTATTGATATTCGAAGAGTAAGAAGTAGTTTTTTAATTTAATTTATTTCGCGAAGAAAAAAACATTTACTAAGTTTAATCTAATCTAAGTTGCAAAGATATGTTACATTAGAGATTCACATCAAATGCATTTTCACGGCATACACGTACAAGTTCGCGCTTGCACATGCCGCATGTGAACCTACAATATAAAAACTAAACTAAACTTTGTCAACGAAGTTAGCCATGTTGAAAGCACCGGTTCCTATAGATCACCGAAGTTAAGCAACATTGGGCGCGGACAGTACTTGGATGGGTGACCGCTTAGGTGCACCGCGTGTCGTTGGCATCTTGGACCGGTCCGTAGTCCGTAGTGGCAACACTTCGGACTCGTAAATGGAAGGTTGTGGATTCGGATCCCGGCGGAGCACAAAAATATACCATTTATATTTCGAATGTGCTCTTCGCTGGGTTGAAAAATTCATAAACCTTTACCAATGACCGGTCACCAAAAAGGTCCATCCAGCCTTACAGCAACTGGGTCTTGCTTGAGTATTGGCGCTTTGTAGCGACGACCAAGCTCGTACACCTCTGCGGCACTACAACAAGTGTCATAGACCCCTAGAGTCTTTAGAATCTAAGGAGTCTCCCGCACAGGATTTCTTAAAAAAAAAAAAAAAACTCAAATGGACATACACCCTGCAACTCTTGCCGTCCTTCCCTGAAACAAGGGTGACATTGGCAAAGTGAACAATTTTTACGGCATGGGTGGACAGCCGCATACCAACCTATAAGTCAAGGAACATACACGACAAATTACATTTTTAAATCAATAAATAATAATATAAATGGACATCAAAACTAAAACAGAAAACAAATTCCAATTTAATAAACCCTAGCCGCCAACATTACAGATCAACCGCCATTTATTTCTGTACTTACATACTTCATTCATTTCCTCCAGAGTCCTAACCTTTTTAAATTTATAGATAAAAAAAAACGTCAAAAATAGCGTCAAAATTTTCATAGAATGTGATCTGTGTCAAAAAACATGAACGCTCGGTCAGAGCAAAAACCCGCTCAAGTAACCTTTCAGCTGTCTTTTGTTCAACAGACAGCTGTCCAGAAATAACTATCAGTTAAAAAAAACTAATGTCAAACTGGCAGTTCAGATATTTCACCCATATCTGACACAAATAATTTGGTACAATTAAATACAATACAAACAGAATATCATTTAAAGTAAAAAAAATATATAAAGGGAGCTGCACTGGACTTTTTTGCTCCTTAACTAATACAGTATGAGAGTTACAAACGTAAAAAAATTATAGATACATTATACCGTGCTTGTCAATAGTAGAATTAAATATTATTATAATATATTCTTCGATTTATAGGTTGGAATGAGGCTGCCAACCCAAACAATTAAAATTTGATCACATTTACCAATGTCTCTGTTGTTTTCAGACAAATGCGGCAAGAATGTCAGGGTTTATGTTCATTTGAGATTTGGTTTTGTATTTTGTAAACACGTAGAATATGTACGCGTGAACTAACACGTGTTTATATACAGTCTTATCTGCTAATATATTATTGCGACTTATATAATAGATAGTACTTTTGTTCATTACCTAAAAGATTGGTAGAAGACTGACCAAAGAAATAGTTAATAATACCAATTCAACCCCTGTTTCAGGGAAAGGTGACAGGAGCTGCATGAATAAAATAAATTCATTTTTTATTTTAAAAAGGAGCAGCTCCTGATGATGCCTTTTAAGGCGAAAACGTTCGAGCATAAATAATAGTGAATTGAAGTTCTGCATTTTTTTTTTTAATAAATACAATGGACTTTCACAGTGTGAACCACCAAACCCTAACAAATGTAAAATATATTCCTTCTTTTATTTTTAAGTAAATGTGCCGTCTGTCAAAGCCAGAATTTCTAAGCGCCAGCTTTAGTGTGTATGACGATTGATGTACATCACCGCAACTTAGATCATAGACATAAAAATAATAAGACAAAATCAAATTAAAATCAATGTTTTCTTTGACAAGTCCTCGATCGGAAAAACGTAATTTTTTTCATCACGCAAACTCAAGACTTTCTCACGCGCTCTTCATAAGCAAGTAAGTTTACAATATATTTTAAATAACTAGTTGATGTATTTCTAACATTTGCATTTATCCAAATAGTGAAATACCATCGATCGCTCTTTACTTTTCCATATTTCACACAAGTCGATGTCGCAATGCTGACACTTCATTTTGATTATGCGAATTGAACAACAAAAATATAAGTATACCTAAAAATCGTATGGATTTTTTTCGTAGGTATAGAAGATTCTGTCGTTTTTATACATCTAAATGTAGAAAACTTTTCACTTTGCTAATAATAATAATAATAATAATATTAGGATGATTTATTTGGTGAGCGCTGTTTTTGTGTGTATCACACCTCAAGAGCCCTCTAAATGTCACCTCTAAGCCCTCTAATGTCACCCTGTTTCAGGAAAAACGGCAAGAGATGCAGGGTGTACCTATGTCCATTTGAGATATGGGTTTTTATGTTGTAGGTTCACATGCAGCATGTGTAAGCGCGACTTCTACGTATCTGCTTGTGAGAATGCATATAATGTGAATCCCCAATGATTTATATCTTTGCAGCTTATATTAGATTAGATTAGTATAGATTTTTTTCGTATAGTTGATTACAGTGGCGAAGGGTGCCATACAAGCCGGTTTCCATCGGTTTCCCGTTTTAAATGAGGCAGAAATGATAATAAAGTAGACTGCTTGGTTTCAATGGGGGAAAAATACGTATTGTTTCTTTGGTTTTAAGTGTATTTTTTTACTTTGTGCCTATATTTTTTTACCTACTTTGTTACATAATTTTAAAAGGGAAGCCGATGGAGACCGGCTTGTATGGCAACCTTCGCCACTGGAAGATTATGTTTTTTTTATACACCTAAATGTTATAATTATTATTTGTTTTTGTTGATTTATAGGTTGGTATGAGGCTGACCACCCATATTAAATAATAATAATAATAATTGGACAATTTGTATACAGCGCCGTTTAGTGGCACTAGCCACCCCAAGGGCGCTTTTATGTGTTGAAGCTTCTGTTAAACAAATGTGTCTTAAGCAACTTCCTGAAACTGCCAACACTGGTCTCTGTTCTCAACTCCAGAGGTAGACTATTCCAGCAGGATGGACCAGCCGAACTAAAAGCCCTGTCTCCGAAACCAGTTCTGTTCCGTCGAAGAGGCAGTTGAAGCCTGTTTATGGCGTCACTCTGTGCAGAACGAAGAGTGCATCGTTTTCCACCTATCTGGTCGACTCTGCACAATTCACACAAGTACGATGGGGCAACTCCTCTGAGGGCATTAAAAACAGAAACACATATTTTGTACTCAATCCTCTCTGGGACCCGCAGCCAATGAAGGCGCCGCAACAGAGGAGAGACATGGTCAGTTTTTCGTCCTCCTAAAAGTAATTTGGCTGCAGCATTAAAGACGGACTGCAGTCTAGACTGCTGAAACCTTGGAAGACCCCAGAACAGACCATTGCAATAATCCAGTCTCGACACAACAAAGGACGCAATGAGAATCTTAGCAGCTTCAGATGTCAAACAGTTGTATATATTGTAGAAAACTTGAAGGGAAGAAGGTTATGACTCTAGATGCAATGAAAGAAGTATGTAAGAACAGAAATAAATGGCGGTTGAACTGTAATGTTGGCAGCTAGGGCTAGGGTTTTTAAGTATTGCACATAAAATTGTTCACATAACATTGTACCTATCGTTATTTATTTATCGTAGATACTTTTAACTTTAGCCATCTGTCGATATCACCTTTGCTTTACCCACACCGGGCCGAACCGGGTGTAAAAGATTTTTATATAATACTTTATTGTTAACACATATCGCACGTTTAATAATAAAGAGAAATAACTCGAAAATTGGGAAAATCGAGATTTTGTAATAAAACGCAAGAACAATGCGAGAAGAATGCGTAGAATTCGACAGCCGTTCAATTTGGATGAATATGACCGAGATTAAACATCGGCCGCCTTTTTCATCCCATACAAGTTGTACTGGGTGTCTGAACTTCAAACGCGTTTTCCCAACATTCGTGTTTTTTGAGTTATTGCTCTTTATTATTAAACGTGCGATATGAAGTTGGCAGATGTAGGGGGAAAATACACATGCCCACATCGATTGTTGCAAAGATATATTACATTAAAAATTACTATGAAATGTATTCCCACAAGCAGACACGTATAAACATGCCGCCTACAAACATAAAACTCAATCTCAAATGAACATACACCCTGCAACTCTTACCGACCTTCCCTGAAACAGGGGTGACATTTGTAAAGTGAAGACATTGAAAGTATCACCCAGCGAAGAGCATATCAGAAAAAAATATAAATGGTATTTTTTTGTGCTCCGCTGGGATTCGAACCCACAGCCTTCCATTTACGAGTCAGAAGTGTTAACCACTAAACTACGGACCGGTAAATTATTTTCTATGACCGTAAGGTGGCGTATAAAGCGAATGGCCACCGAGTATCTGCTGTTAACAACGCGCAGTACCGCTCATTCAAGTATTTCCTCAACGCATTGCGTTATCAACGATGTAAGAATAACGTGGGGCATGCACTACAAGCATTTGACCGGTCCGTAGCTCAGTGGTAACACTGCGGACTCTGAATGGGAAGGTTGTGGGTTCGAATCCCGGCGGAGCACAAAAATATACCATTTATATTTTCAAATTTGCTCTTCGTTGGGTTGAAAAATTCATAAAAAAACCTTTACCAATGACCGGTCACCAAAGTTCCATCCAGCCCTTACAGCAACTGGGTATTGCTTGAGTATTGGTGCTTTGTAGCGACGCCAAGCTCGCAAACCTCTGCGGCACTACAACAAGTGTCATAGACCCCTAGAGTCTCTAGAATCTAGGGAGTCTCCCGCACAGGATTTGTTGTGAAAAAAGCAATTACAATAATAAAATCACAAGAAATGGGAGTTGGGAAATCCCCACTTGAACTGAAGTGGTTGGCGTAAAGCCGGCCCCTTACCTGTTAAAATAAATAGGTTCAACTCGCCACATGCGACCCCTTTGGGGATAACGCGGCAAGAAGTTACACTACATGTGTAGCTTAGTTGCGTTGCGTTGCAGTATGTTGTGATTGTAACAGCGCTGTTTGCTTATTTCTTGGAGTGGGCAGAGGAAAATCTGAGAGCGTAACGGAAAATGTAAGATGTTGGTTAATTGATGGCTATCTCACAGCACCTAGTGCAAGCCTTCTCATTGCCACAACTCAATATTGAATTAAACAAATTACAACAATGCTCTGCCCGGTCTTCTTGGTCTGCATTGAAAATTAAACTATGTGTTAAAATTTTCAATCGAGATTAAATTTGAAACATTTGATAAAATCAACCACGCGCTTTCTCTTCTTCTTCTTGTTGTGCATTTTCAGTGAAGATTTATGGATCACAGCAATTTGACCCTTAAATACTTTTGCATGAAAGAGGAATATTGTGTTTCTGCCAAATCACCGTCTCGGGTCTTTTGTCTGAAATGTAATCCTGTGATCTAGATCACATCATTCCTCATTTATTTCCTCTATGATAAGATGCAAGAGAAAATGTTTCTCATTTCTCATATTCAGTCCACAACAAATCTTGTTTGCCTTTTGATGGACATCAGGAGTTTGGATTGATGATTTCCGGGATCTGTTGCCGTGGTCTGTGAGAGCTGGAGCTTCCGGACGTTTCGCCCATTTCTACGATGGGTGAAGTATGATGATGATCTTGATGAGAACTGTGAGTTCATTTATTCCTGTCCTAACACACTTTTTTCATTTCCTCCAGAGTCATAACCTTCTTCACACAGGCTTTCCTTTTATTATGACAATGGATATTCCATTCATTCGCAATTTCGGAAATTTGGTGCATCCATACCTTTCTCGGTCTTCCTTAACCACGGCATCCATCAATTCTTGCAACATATACTTTATTTGTCAGTCTTTCATCATCCTCGGTGCAAAAAAAAACAGTACGGTCATAAAGGTTGACCGTACGTCAGCATCCGTTGTAAGCTGACAGTTCAATATGTGGAAGTCGGTTGAAAAAAACAAGAGAAGACAACTCGCAGCCTTAGTTCTTGTTTATCGTATACGCCATTGAGAAAATTTGACATGAGCAATGTTTGCATGTGTACTGGACCAATGTGTCTTATGAAAACAAGAAATTTATTTAAAAAGTGTTTAAAAGAACTCTCACATTATCGAGTTTTACGGTTTTTCTTAGCTCAGATTGTGTAGAATTTGATTCATAAGACAACTGCATGAAAAAGTCATATTTGACAAGATTGGCGTATACGATAAACAAGAACTGGGGGAGCGAACTATACATCCGTACAATCCTTTTTTCCTTCGAAGATAATTATAATCAAGATTTTATCCAAGTTCATGTCTTTTCTCACTTCAGATGTATTTCATGATTTAATGAAAGACCGGTCTGTATCTAGTGGTAACGTTTTGGACTCGTAAATGGAAGGTCGTGGGTTCGAATCCCGACTGAGCACAAAAAAAAAACCATAAATATTTTCAAATATGCTCTTCGCTGGGTTGTAAAATTCATAATCCTTTACAAAAGACCGGTCACCAAAGATCCATCGAGCCTTACAGCAACTGAAGCATGCTTGAGAATTGGCGCTTTCTACAGCGACGACCAAGCAAAGAGTTCTTGAGGTGTGATTCACACAAAAACAGCGCTCACAAAATAAATCATCCTAATATTACGCAACGCAAAAACGCAACTAAGCTACACATATAGTGTAACTTCTTGCCTGCGTTGTCCCCGAAGAGGTCGCATTTGGCGATTCGACCTATTCATTTTTACAGGTAAGGGGGCCGGCCTTACACCAACCACTTCAGTTGAAGCGGGGGTTTCCCAGCTCCCGGGGGGGCTGGTTCTCATTTATTGTGAAGGCTGAGTAAACCTTGACATCGAACCCTTGCTCTCGGCATGGAATGCAAGCATTCTACCAATTAAGCTATCGACCTTTTTACGAGCTTGGTTGTCGTTGCTACAAAGCTGTTATTCAAAAAACTCAGCTACCAAACGGGCAGCGACCGATGATACAAATGAAAAACAAGAAGATAAAAGTTTAATGTAACAATAAAGATAAAAAGAAAAACAAAGGAACAATTAACCAGGTCAGTCTTCACTTGTTCACGCTAACTATTGTAGATATAGATTAACTTAATTACTATGTTGCAAGTTTTTCACTTTCCATCCGAGTGGAAAGTAGGATAGTGGCCAAGTACAATAATGGCTTTGGTAATTAAGACAGTACTGACGGGGACAGTGAGTAAAAAAGATCTGTCGTGCGATCGACAGCCTAGTTTTTTAAACAAACATACACATCTTTAGACCGCTTTTTCGAATGTTTATTGCAGCTTAGTCTCGCAGAGGGTGCAATAAGTGACAAGACATAGGGCCTCTTGCACGAAACTCCAATCAGACAAAAATCAAAATTAAGAGTGATTTCTCCTAACAGATCAAAAATTTGGTTGCGTATCCGTAAATAAGCTGATGTGCATTATTTTTCCTAATCAAATTCCATCATATTATTATCCACTTCTGAGAAATATTTAACCGAGGTCCTAACCAGAATTAAGCAATTAGATTTGATGTGCCAATCAAATTTTGATTGGAGGTTGGTGCAACAGGCCCTTAAAATGGAACTTTAGTACGCCAATATTATAATTTTGTAACGGACTTCCTTGACTAATAGGTTGGTATGAGGCTGAGCACCCATGCTGTAAAAAATGGCTCACTTTGCCAATGTCACACCTGTTTCAGGGAGGGTCGGCAAAAGTTGCAGTGTTTATGTTCATTTGAGGTTTGGATTTTATTTTGCAAGTACACATGCGGCATTCGCAAGCGCGAATAAACACGTCTCTGTTTGTGGGCATACATTTAATATGAATTTAAAATATTGATATATCTTTGCAACTTAGATTATGGGTTATGGAGTATATACTAGGAAAGTCTTAAGGTTCTTGTCCAATGTCGGAAACTCCCATTTAAAATCTCTGGTTGCTGCTAATCTAATCTAATCTAAGTTGCAAAGATATGTTACATTGGGGATTCACATTATTTTCATTCTCACAAGCATACACGTACAAGTTCGCGCTTGCACATGCTGTACGTGAACCTACAACATAAAAACCCAAATCTCAAATGGGCATACAACCTGCAACTCTTGTCGTCCTTCCCTAAAACAGGGGTGACATTGGCAAAGTGAATCATTTTTACAGCATGGGTGGTCAGCCGCATACCAACCTGCGATCAAAAATTTTATATCAATTGAAGTTTTAGGTTTGATTAACTTTATACTAACTGCCTATGTGTTTGGGCATTTAAAGCAATTTACAAACTCACCACTTGCACTGCCCTACACAACTGGCACCCTGTCTTCGTCTGAACGAGCTGATAGATAAAAGAAAACACATGGAAGGAAGTAATTAGTATGGTATCTATTAGTGTTTTAGTATCGCGGACTAAATGCATACGCGAATGTGACACAGTGGATTTCCTGTATAAATAAATACCCACAGGCAATCCACTCAAGTGTTCCTACGTGACTGTTCATTTCAATACAATATTTTCACTGACTTCCTTTCTTTTAAACAAACTTGCTTTTCTATAATCATTAATCCAAGTTGCAAAGATATACTAACATTAAGGGGCTGTTGCACCAAACTCCAATCTAATCTAATCTAAGTTGCAAAGATATGTTAATAATAATATTAGGATGATTTATTTGGTGAGCGCTGTTTTTGTGTGTATCACACCTCAAGAGCCCTCTGCGAGCTTGGTCGTCGCTGTAGAAAGCGACAATTCTCAAGCAAGACCCAGTTGTTGTAAGGTTGGATGGACCTTTCAGTGACCGGTCTTTGGTAAAGGTTTATGAATTTTTCAACTCAGCGAAGAGCATGTTCGAAATATTAATGGTATATTTTTTGTGCTCCGCCGGGATCCGAATCCACAACCTTCCATTTACGAGTCCGAAGTGTTGCCACTACGGACTACGGACCGGTCCAAGATGCCAACGACACGCGGTGTACCTGAGCGGTCACCCATCCAAGTACTGTCCGCGCCCAATGTTGCTTAACTTCGGTGATCTATGGGAACCGGTGCTTTCAACATGGCTAACGTCGTTGTTACATTGGAGATTCACATAACATGCATTCCCACAACCAGACGCGTACAAGTTCGCGCTGGCACACGCCTCATGTGAACCCACAACATAAAAACCAAATCTCAAATGGACATACACCCTGCAACTCTTGCCGTCCTTCCCTGAAACAGGGGTGACATTGGCAAAGTGAACCATTTTTACAGCATGGGTGGTCAGTCGCATACCAACCTATTAGTCAAGGAACATACACGACAAATTTCATTTTTTTAAATCAATAAATAATAATATATATGGACATCAAAAACTAAAACATAAAACAAATTTCACTTCAATAAACCCTAGCCGCCAACATTAGAGATCAACCGCCATTTCTTTCGCCACTTCCTTTCTTTTAAACAAACTTGTTGCTTTCTATAATCATTAATCCAAGTTGCAAAGATTTACAAACATTAAGGGCCTGTTGCACCAATCTCCAATTAGACAAATATTAAAATTAAGTGTGATTTTTCCCATCAAATCAAAAAAAATGTTGCATAAACGTAAGTCAGCTGATGTACATCATATTTCCTGTTCAAATTCCATCGTATTATAACCCACTTCCGAGAAATATTTAACCGAGGTCCTAACCAGAATTCAGCAATCAAATTCGATGTCTATAATAATAATATATAATCTATAATCTAAGTTGCAAGGATATATTCATTCAAAGCTCTCAGATGTATGCCCACAAACAAACACGTGTAGTTCGCGCTTACAAATGCTGATTGTGTACTTACAAATAAAATCCAAACTTAAATGAACATAAGCCCCGCAACTTTTGCCGACCTTCCCTGAAACAGGGGTGACATTGGCAAAGTGAACCATTTTTACAGTATGGGTGGTCAGCCTCATACCAACCTATAAGTCAAGGAATACGAGTAATAAATAACATTTAAGTTTAAAAAAAAAACAAAACCTTAAAAAAAAAATCTATACAAAAAAAGTCAAAAATTTCTTATGCAAAAAATGTAACAAACTGATAAACCAACATTACAAATCAGCATTGCAGATGTGTCAATCAAATATTGATTGAAGGTTGGTGCAACAGGCCCGCCCTTAAGATTCCTTGACTTATAGGTCGGTATAAGCCGTTAGCCAATCCGTTAGCCAATGTCACCCCTGTTTCAGGAAGGTCGGCAAAAGTTCAAGGGTTTTTTATGTTCATTTGAACTTTCGATATTAATTTGTAAGTGCACATGCAGCATTTGTAAGCGCGAACTTACACGTGCAATTTAGATATGCAATGAATGCCCACAATCACGCACGTGTCAGTTTGCACTTACACACGCCGCTTGTGCACCTACAAAACAAAATCCAAAATCTTAAGTGAACACAAATCTTGCGACTTTTGCCGACCTTCCCCGACACAGGAGAGACGTTTTTCAAAATTATCCGCGACATCGGTGCGGCTCATTGGTACATAAAATAGATCATGACCTCTCCCTTGATTGTATTAATTAGTTACAAATAACCTGAAATCCTCCAACACGGTGGGACTGTCTATTAATCCATTGACGACTTTATGAGAACAACACGCCTAACTACGAGTATATAAAACAAACAATAACTAAATGATTTCAAGTTTACTAACACTTTCATGGTCCTAGAGTGATGTTTTCCGGGATCTGTTTCCGTGGTATATGGGAGCTGGAGCTTCCGGACGTTTCACCCATTTCTACGATGGGCTTCTTCAGCGTGAAGTGTGATGATGAAGATGATCATCACAGTTCTCATGAAGACCATCTTCATCATCATACTTCATTCCAGCATCATCAGCCGGCCGTGTAAGCCTAAAACTCTTACTTTCATGGTCGGTATTGTATAATGACTAAATGCTAAAAATAATCTATAGTTTAAAAAAAACAGCGCTCAACATGATCACTTATCTTTAAAAACTTCAAACTTAGATAGAGAGATACTGGCATTAGATAAGCGCATGTTTGACAATGGTTGTTTTAGTAAGCATCACACACACAAGGCCGCGCACCTCCAAACAATGGCCGCCAGCAGCCATTCCATCAAATTATCATACATCAAGGTTCCTGGAAGGACGCGGGAAAACCGCCCGCCTCCTACTCAGCGCACACACACACACACAGCTGGTCGCTATCTGGAGGTTCTTCTATCCCACAAAAATCAAACCTTACATTATTAGTCCGGTCGATAGCTCAGGTGGTAGAGTGCTTGCATTCCATGCCGAAAGCTCGGGTTCGAATCCCACCGAGGGTGTCAGAAATGATTTCCCGTTTCGGTGTTTATTTCAAACCCCAAAATAAAATACCGGCAAGGTTTACTCAGCCTTCACAAGAAATGAGTACCAGCTCTCTCAGGAGCTGGGAAACCCCCACTTCACTGAAGTGGTTGGCGTAAGGCCGGCCCCCTTCCCTGTAAAAATAAATAGGTTCAACTCGCCACATGCGACCCCTTCGGGGATAACGCGGCAAGAAGTTACACTATATGTGTAGCTTAGTTGCGTTTTTTTTTTACATGTACGGTGGAAATCATTGAGGAGTGACAAGGTGAAGGACAAACCTTCAGAGGTGGAGCCTGCTTGATCGTGGACAGGACACCCTGTGTGACTACGGGGATATCCAGGACTCAACGCATATCTATAATCTAAGCTGCAAACATATGTAAACATTTAAAGCTCATAATAAATGCATGCCCACAGACAGGCACATGTAGGTTCGCACCTACACATTCTGCATGTGTGCATACAAATAAACAAAACCTCACATGAACATAAACCTTGCAGCTCCTGCCGCCGTTCCCTGAACCGGGGTGGCATTGGCAAAAGTGAACCGATTTTTACAGCACGGGTGGTCAGCCTCATACCAACCTATCAGTCAAGGAGCCCTTATATAATCTATAATAATAATATAATCTATAATCTAAGTTGCAAGGATATATTCATTTAAAGCTCTCAGATGTATGCTCACAAACCAACACGTGTAGTTCGCGCTTACAAATGCTGAATGTTTATTGTGTACCTACTTACAAATAAAATCCAAACCTCAAATGAACAGAAGCCCCACAACTTTTGCCGACCTTCCCTGAAACAGGGGTGACATTGGCAAAGTAATAATATTAATAATAATTGGTGAAAAATGCACACTATGCTTCGGAGCTTCAGAAATCATTCCACCACTGTACTGTGCAAATATAAAGTGACTCTGTGTCCGAACCAAATGTGAAATAAAGTATTTTTAAAACAAATCACCGCAGTTATAATTTAATATAACCCGCGTAAAAAACATAACACTACGCATACCTGTACCCGTAGTACGAGTTTTTTTTCACAATACTCGAAGTATTGAGTATTCGAGAAAAATGCATGTGAACTTGAAAAGCACCTCTGGCGAAACATGTTTCGAAACTTTTTTTGCCAGATGTGCTTTTCAAGTTCACATACATTTTTCTCGAATACTCGATACTTCGAGTATTGTGAAAAAACTCGTACTACGGGTACTGAACAGCAATTAATAAAACATAATGAAGTTAACAATAAATATATTGTAATAGCGTGTATGATGAGATTATAAGAATCAGAAGTTAATGCGTTATTGTTTTTTTTTGTACCGCATCCTTCCGACTTCGTGCAACTTCCTAATTAATGATTAAATCTAAAGAAAAACTAGAAATTACAGCGAGTTGGTGCAGTAGCGCAACCTGCAGAAGGAAGGCCGTGAGCTAGGAGGACCGCGGTGCAAGTCAAACACAACCAGCGGCGGCTCTAGCGCAGAAGCTCAACAACTTTGCCGACTCGTCTTCACACAAACAAAAAACAATAGTACTAGACCAGGTTTGTCCAACATACGGCCCGCGAGCCACAATGTGGCCCACGTAAGCCTGTCATCCTGCCCGCGACGACATCTAGTTACTGCGCAATATGTTCTTCATCTATTTAAGGCAGCGGTTTTTTTCAAATTGGGGGGTGCGATTTTTTTCCGCGAAGATTGAAATTGCGTGCCTATTCTCCCCCGTCGATAGAATTTTTATGGACCAAATGAACTTCCAAAATTGGGTGACTACCCCCCAAATCTCAAATTGGGTGACTACCCCCCCCCCCTCTCTCGGCAACAGAATTATTATGGACAAAAGTACAACAAAAATAATTCTAACCCGCCACGATTACAAAAGTACTAAATCCGGCCCGCCACGATTTTGAGTTGGGACACTTCTGTACTAGACAGAAGCGAAAGTACTAGACAGAAATAAAATTATAAAAAGTGATTTAAAACTTTGTTAATTTAATTAATATAAAAACAATATATCGCCACCTGCATGCCTATGGTAATGCCTTTCAAATCAATAATAATAATAATACAATATTAATGTCAGAGGAAAGTGTGGAAGGGGAAAGCTGAGGAAAGAATGGTTAGACCGAATATGTGAGATCGCGAAAGAATGGAACCTGCAGAGTGAGAATAAGAGAAGAGTGTGTGTGAAGAAGGTGATGAATATTGAGGAAGTGAAAGTGGTTTGTAATGACAGAAAAAAGTGGCGGCGCATCTGCGGAGGTACCGGCCAACCCTAGTGGAACGGCGGCAGGATACAGTACAGTACATATTCCAGCTCGGTCACGTGGAGGGTGCAATACGTGACCAGCCATATAAAAAGAAATACATATAGGAAAATAGAAACAGAGAAAGAAAATTACATTGAAAGAAAACAAACTTTGATAGAAAGAAACATATAAGAAAATAGAAAATATAAGCAGATGACAGCGGGGAGTTGAAGAATGCGTTGTGGCGGAAAAACCTATGCTTATTGTATGAGAGACGAGTTTCGATTGAAACAGTGAGCCGTGAAGTCAATAAACCAAGAGCTAGAAATCAGATTCCTTACACTTTGGATATACATACAAGTCCGGAATGCTAGCGCTTGCGAAAGAACTCTACAGATAAAAAAAATCACAGTGCATCTTATTTTTGCGCACGAATCGCCAGTTCGTCGCCTTAAAAGGTCGTAAGGCATTTAGCAGAATAGCGCTTCAGTACATTGTAAACCGACATTGTGTAAAATAAATTGCAGTTTAATTAAAAGAGCCAACTAAACTCAAAACAATATGTTTTTAAGTTTTTTTTTTGCATACGCACTGCATGCATCCTAGACCCGCCACTGATTTCACACACACGAACATTCAGTACAATAGCAGTGTTGTTCGGTGGGCACTACTAGACCATATTAATTATTGCTGTCTGATTACGAAGGTGATACATCATGCTTGCCCCACACACCGCCAAAACACGCGCTGTTTTATCTTCAAACAAGCATGTACATATCACATACACACAATACGCCTAATACGGAGGGTGACAGGCACGGTTATCGACCATTTACATAATCTTTATATTTATTCCTTGACTTATAGGTTGGTATAAAACTGACCACCCATACTGTAAAAAATGGTTAACTTAGGAAGGTCGGAAAGAGTTGCAGGGGTTATGTTCATTTGAGATTTAGTTTTACATTGTAGGTTCACATGCGGCACGTTTAAGCGCGAACTGAAATGTGTCTGCTTGGGGGAATATGTTTAACATTTAAGGCTCATATTAAATGAATGCCCACAGACAGGCACATGCAGGTTCGCGCCTTCACATTCTGCATGTGTGCATACAGATAAACAAAACCTCACATGAACATAAACCTTGCAACTCCTGCCGTCTTTCCCTGAAACTGGGGTGGCATTAGTAAAAATGAACCAATTTTTACAGCAAGGGGGTCCAGCCTCATAACAACCTATCAGTCAAGGAGCACAAAAAATTATAAGTTATTTACAAGAAAAATACTTAAAAAGAAACAACTTAGATATCAAATTAAAAATAAGATGAAAATTAAAAATAAATGCCCTAGCCGTCAACATTGCAAATCAACCGCCATTTATTTCGGTCCTTACGTACTTCTTTAATTTCATTCAGAGTCATAATCTTTTTCGTGCACTCTCTCCTTTTGTTATGACTCAGAAGTGGCAGAGGCTCTGGCCACCCCTAGTGAAATAGCGACAGGGTTACAGTTACAGTTCGTAGGTAAAAAAAGCGAAAATATTTTTTATTATCATTAAGAAATATAAATATTGTTAGTGCCGATAACTGTCCCGATCACCCCACTGATTTTTAACCAGTTTGCTTATGAACGATTGCACAAAATTTGCACACAAGGCGTGCAACCGCAGCGCAAAATATAATCTTATTGTTACCCACATCAGGGGTCCGCAAACTACGGCCCGCGGGCCAAATGCGCCAACAAAAAAAGTTTTGTTTTAGATATATTGTCGCGATCTTGAAATACGTGCGCTCCTTGACTGATTTGGTAGGTATGAGGCTAACCACCCGTGCTGTAAGAATCGGTTCACTTTTGCCAATGCCACCCCGGTTCAGGGAACGGCGACAGGAGTTGCAAGGTTTATGTTCATGTGAGGTTTTGCTTATTTGTATGCACACATGCAGAATGTGTAGGCGCGAACCTACATATGTGCCTGTCTGTGGGCATGCATTTAATATGAGCCTTAAATGTAAACATATATTTGCAGCTTAGATTATAGATAGATAGATAGATAGATACACGCATACAACGTAAGACGGAACCATCTGGAAGTGATAGTGAATTGTATTAGTGTGTGTACATAACATTCTGGTGGTGGAATGATCTAGTACTTGCGAGAAATACCCCTCTGGTTTACTATAAAAGAGATCAAAATGTTACGGACAGTAGAGTCGCAAGAAAGCAATTTGCTAAGTTACACCTATAAACACTGATATTGTGAACGGAAAGATCCCAAATCTCAAATGAACATACGTGTATGTTTCAGGGTGTACCCTGAAAATCTTGCCGACTTTCCCTGAAACAGAGGTGACATTGGCATCGTGAACCATTTTCTACAGCATGCGTGGTCAGCCGCATACCAACCTATAAGTCAAGGAACGCCAATTAAAAAGTTTTGTTTTAGATATTGTGAACGGAAAGATAGGCCGCGCGAACTAGCAACGTAAAAAATAATTGATTTGTAAAAAATAGACTGGAAATGCTTAAATATGGCTGGTCACATATTGCACCCTCCACGTGACTAGGCTGAAATAAATTTTATTATTATTATTATTGACCGGTCCGTAGCTCAGTGGTAACACTGCGGACTCTGAATGGGAAGGTTGTGGGTTCGATTCCCGGCGGAGCACAAAAAATATGCCATTTATATTTTCAAATTTGCTCTTCGCTGGGTTGAAAAATTCATAAAACCTTTACCAATGACCGGTCACCAAAGGTCCATCCAGCCTTACAGCAACTGGGTCTTGCTTGAGAATTGGCGCTTTGTAGCGACGACGATCAAGCTCGTAAAAAGGTCGATAGCTCAATTGGTAGAATGCTTGCATTCCATGCCGAGAGCAAGGGTTCGATCTCAAAGGTTTACTCAGCCTTCACAATAAAATGAGAACCAGCCCCCCCGGGAGCTGGGAAACCCCCACTTCAACTGAAAGTGGTTGGTGTGAGGCCGGCCCCCTTACCTGTAAACATAAATAGGTCCCGAAGCGCCACATGCGACCCCTTCGGGGATAACGCAGGCAAGAAGTTACACTATATGTGTAGCTTAGTTGCGTTTTTTGCGTTGCGTTTTTATTATTAATAAAAACACTGTTTCCAAGTATCAACTATTCAAAATCACCCAGACCCTGTTTTGGCTCGTCATACTACCTAGAAATTTCAATACGGCTGTAGCTATAACTGTATCTGTCGCCATTCCGCTAGGGGTGGCCAGAGCTTCTGCAGAGATGCTTGAATACGGCCCTTGGGTACGGTGCACTGTAATAAGGGAAACCTGTTGTGCACAAAAAAAAAAAAAAAAAAAAAAAAAAAAAAAAAAAAAAAAAAAAAAAAAAAAAAAAAATAGTTTGGAGACCCCTGCCCTACATTGTTATTGTGAGCTGGGAGCGCTAGGTACCCGTCGAGTGCCCACTTGGCCAGTGACGCAATCCTCGCTGCTTTGGACGGCCATGGAGAGTTCTCAAGCGATTGTGGAGTCGACACAAATGATGTAGACCAAAAAAAAGTGATCTGAAGCGCTATTCTGCTAGATTCCTTACACTTTGGAAATCAATCCAAATCGGAGCTTGCTAGCGCTTGCGAAAGAACTACAAAGATAAAAAAAATCGAGTAGACCTTATTTTTGGACACGAATCGCTTTGTCGTCGCCTTACGGTCGTAAGGAATTTAGCAGAATAGCGCTTCTGGTTGCGATCCTTGCTGCATTACGAACGGCGTAAACTTTGGAAAAACGCAACGCAACTAAGCTACACATATAGTGTAACTTCCTGTCGCGTTATCCTCGAAGGATTTCGCCTGTGGCGAGTGGAAGCTATTTATTTTTACAGGTTAGGCGGCCGGCCTAACGCCAACCACTTCAGTTGAAGTGGTGGCTTTTCAGCTCCCGTGGGGCTGGTACTAATTGCATGTGAAGGCTGAGTAAACCTGCCCGGTATTTTACTTTAGGGTGTGAAATGAACACCGAAACGGGAAATCATTTCTGACAGATTTGGCGGAATTCGAACCCGGGCTTTCGGTATGGAATGCAAGCACTCTACCAACTGAGCTATCGACAGGATTTTCTTTGTTGCTACCAAATCCAATTTTTCCGCCTTTGAATGATTTGCACTTCCTTTTTCCAAGCTGCATCCGCAGCGTATTCACAGTAATCATGTCTTTAGTCTTCTTATTATATTCTTAAGACTGACCACCCATATTGTAGAAAATAGTTCACTTTGTCAATGTTAACCCTGTTTCAAGCTAGATCGGCAAGAGTTGTAGGGTTCATGTAAATTTGAGATTTCCGTTTTTGTGTTATTTCACATGCGGCAAGCGTAAGCGCGAACTTACCCGTTTCTGCTTATGGGAATACATTAAATATGAATCTTGAATGTTAATATATCTTTGCAAATTAGATTATAGTTACAGAATTCCTTGACATAGGGGCTGTCCATATATTACGTCATTCGCATTAAGGGGGGGGGGGAGTCTGGTCTGCGGATGATGGCAAATGATGTACGAGTACCAAAAGTGACGTCGTTCTTGTAAACACCAATTTCTACAAAATATACAAAATATTATGTAAGTAATATAACATTATTAATTATTTTAAGCTCATCCATTATAACAGCAAGAGGAGGGGAAGGGGTCATTAGATAATGACTATAGGATGATTGTAAGGGGGGGGTCGAAAATCGGCCAAAATCGATGACGTAATTTATGGACGGCCCCTTATAAGTTGGTATGAGGCTGACCACCCATACTGTAAAAAATGGCTCTCTTTGCCAATGTCACCCCTGTTTCAGGTAAGGTCGGCAAGAGTTGCAGGGCTTATGTTCATTTAAAAGATTGAGTTTTTTTATATTGTAGGTCCACATGTGTGAGCGCGAAATTATGCGTGTCTGCTTGTGGGAATGCATTTAATATGAATCTCAAATGATACATACCTTTGCAACTTAGGTTTATATTAGATTAAGATTTAGATAGATGTAAAATTTTAAGAGCATTCTTTATCCTAAGCCTGTCGTTTTATAAAATATTACTTATGTTTCTTAAACTTTATGGTCTTAACAAAAGAGTGACAGTAATGAAAAAAATCAGGCGTGTTTATTGATTATTTATCTAAATTATAAAGGATAAAAAATATTTCTAATTTAAAAAGTGCCACCACAAAAAATACTGAAAAAAACTTTTTTTTGTCATGTTTTCTTATGTGCTATATTTTGAAATAAAAAATCGAATTATTCAGTATGTAGTCCTACAAGAAGCCGATTTTTGATAACGTAAATTTTTTTTGAGAAAATATGAAAAACACTGAAATATCCACGGTGCTATTCTTAGACATTTTAGTCGCCCGTTGAGCCCACGCTTTGACAAACTAATGATGCATTTGCATGAAGACCTGCCAATCCAAGATGGCCGCAAGTGAACAGCTGATTAGTCTTCATACAAATATAACCAAAATTCGGTAGGTAATAATCACCGTGGTGATGAGACTTTCAGCCCAGGCATCATTAGTTTGTCAAAGCGTGGGCTCAACCGACGACTAAATTGTCTTAGAATAGCCCCGATAATTGTTAATTTTAGTCGATGGATCGGTCGAGTATCTATTTTCTGATCGATAGTTCTAGGTTCGTATCATACCTAAATGATTTCCTGTTGCGGTTGTCTTCTCGCCCAGGTATAAATAAGTTCCTGCCAGGTTTACCCAGCCTTTGCGGGAATCGAAAACCTGTTCCTGCGGAAACAGGGAAAACAACTGCTTCCAACGAAGTGGTTGTCGTAAGACTGGATGCCTAACTGTGAAAATAAATAAGAACAACGCGACAATCTTATCCTTTCGGACATAAAACAGTAAAAACGTGAATAAGTACGAAAAACCACAACTTAAATCCATATTTATTATGTAAGTATGAAAAGGTATTATTTTATAAGAGTAAATATAAAAAAAAAAACATTTAATAGTTACTATCCACACTGATTACTATTTGCCCACTTTTACCAATGCCACTCCTGTTTCAATGAAAGTCTGAAAGAATTTCCCAGTTTGTGTTCATTTCCGGTTTTAGTTTTCTTTTGTTGGTAAGTACCTACCTACACCTGCAGTTTACGTAAGCGCGAACTTACACGTGTTTACCTGTGGTCGTGTATCGAGTGTGACTCTTAGATGATTTAAAATATTTTTGCAACTAAGATTTCAGAGATATATAAAAGATTCAGATAAAAAAAACAATCTATGTACCTACTGATAGTACACAAAGAAACCACTTGGTTTGTTTAAAAAGTTTCTAAGACTTATCTTACCATATATAAAAAAAAAATTTGGACGAGAAAAGACTTACCTTAGAGATAAATCCAGATTCCATAGGTCCATAATGTCCCGAACATGAAAAAATCGGCGTATCAAAATTTATTCTGCGCTTATAAACTGGTTTCGAGTCATGAAATGTTAACTTCGTAAGTTTCCTTTGACCAAAGATCCCGTGTAAACTCACTCACGATTCACCACACAACAATATCAAATCGAAATCTCAACAAACAAACAATATCCTAGAGTTTTAATTTTACTTTCAAGTTATTCTTTGTTGTATCATTCACCAAATTATTATTGAATAAACTTTTGCACAATACTTGAGTGCTATACACGGAATTGACGCACACCCACACCGCGCGGAGGCTCTCGAAAAACTAAAATAAAAATAAATAAAACTGGTTGAGCAATAACCAGAAACTTTGCAAGCTGCTGCTGCAAACAAGAATAATAATTCAACACCCTGATGTAATAATATGTGTATACAACTGTACACGCCCAAGCCACTGTCGAATAACTTGGAGCAATACAGCTAAGACGTCATGTATTGTATACAGATCACATTATTTTAAATTTTGCCTAATGCAACTCTTCAGTTTCAGTGTATTTTAACACACTTTGAAGAATTATTTCAGGTGTTCAGAAAATAATTAAATGAAGTGAATTAACTCAGATGCTTATATATTTTTTTCAAAGAAGATAAGCTTGGCATTTGTAGATTTATGATTAAATGGTAGGTAAGAAACATTTTGTAGGTTAACCATAGACAACAACACAAATGCATCGATCCACCTTTTCAATAGAAAACATTGACATTAGTTTGAAGTTTGCCCACGCTTCCGTAAATAAAGTCTAAAATTGCTAAAATTATAGATTTTATTCACTCAAATCTTTGTTTATTTCAATCTACAAAGGTTTAGCCATCTTCTGCAAGCAGTTTTCTGTTAACATGCCTGTAGATACGAAGCGCGTAGCCGGTCCGGAGAGCAGCACCCCGTACAGGTTATATTCGGTAAACAATGTTAAGACGTACCAACAACTTTCGAACGATGTTTTCTGTACAAACGGCCTCAGGAGGGACAAAAGAAAACCAAACGAACTGCGAACAATCTGTAAGTCATCAATGGACGACACTTTACACATATTTTCTTACAATATCTTCATTTTTAATGCATCTTGGATATTGCTTGGGAAGAACTAACAAAAAAAAATATTGGGCTCCAAATACTATTTAGATGGAATTTGACGTATTATTTTACAGCATTGTATACACATAATTTGTACACAATGGAGTCGTAACAAAAAAGCACTGGGAAATAATTGTGATGTCACCCCACCGGATCTTGTGCTTCTGCCAAACCATTGTCTCAGGTTTTTGAAGCAAGCCCGCCATCCATCAAGTCTTCCCTGTATCTTATATATCTTTGCAACTTAAATTATTATAGATATTGCAAATGACTGGGATCTGTACCCTTAGTACGAGTTGCAAAACTTGAGTAAAGTAAAGTTTACGAAAGTATTAAATAGTGATTTCTCCCAAAATCTGCCGTTTTTTATTCTTTGAACTTGATTTTCTTCATCACTGTAACTCTTTTGCTAAGACCATAAAGTGTAAGAAACAAAAACGGCAGATTTTGGGGAAAATCACTCTTTAATACTTTCCGTAAACTTAACTTTACTCAAGTTTTGCAACTCGTACTAAGGGTACTGCAGAGAGAAAAGGAGAAGAGCATGCGTGATGAAAATGAATGTTGAGATGTGAAAGAAGTGTACAAAAACAATGCAGAGTGGGGACACATTAGCAGAGGTACTCGCCACCCCTAGGGAAATATTGGCTGAAAAAGTAAAAATAATATTTTATTTGCAGTTGGCCGGATTGGTGTGGTGTCTCAAGCGAAGGGCTCCGCCTATGTTGAAATGGGAAACACCAAAGTCATAGCCTCGGTGTTTGAGCCCAGAGAGATCCCCAAACAAACAGAGTACAGGTAAATAACAACTTATATTCCACCGCGGCTCCAAATCCCATTTTTTTTTATTTTCCTTCTCCATAGAATTTGTCCCATCCAAACACCACGTTATTTCGAACCCTCTTGTATTTTTAGGAGTTCGCATTGACGGTCTTCCCCATCTTACAATGTCGTCTTAGGACTATGTTGCTCACTATTGAAAATTCCCGTTGTTTTGCCGTTTGCAGTTACCACGGTGAGATATTCTGTGAGTTCAAGTACGCCCCCTTCTCGTGTGGGAACCGCTGCCCCCCACAGCCCTCTAACGAAGAGAGAGAACTCGCCGCTTCCATCCGAAGAGCCCTGGAGTCCACTGTGCTGAGACATCTCTTTGAAAACTTCCAGGTATACAGCGTACTCCTTCCTTCCTTACATAAACTAACTCATTTCTACTTGGCTATCAATTAGTGGGTCAGAGCTTTCAGTTCCATAGGTCCACTTTTCTTGAGCCTTTTTCAGGAGTTTGAAGAAAGAGATTAGTATGCGGCTGACCACCCATGCTGTAGAAAATGGTTCACTTTGCCAACGTCACCTCTGTTTCAGAGAAAGTCGGCAAGAGTTACAGGGTGTATGTTCATTTGTGATTTGGGTTTAGGGTTTTTTACACATACATAGGTACCAACCTATAACAAGTTACATTTTTTAAATCATAAATAATATGTATAAACATTAAGACAAATGCAGAACACAAAATTATAATTTAAAAACCCCTAGTCCTAGCTTCCAACATTACAGATCAACTGCTATTTCTTTCTGTCCTCACATACTTCTTTCATTTCATCCAGAGTCATAACCTTCTTCATACAAGCTCTCCTTTCATTATAACTCTGGATATTCTTTCATGTTCATTATCAATTAAGTTCTTTAAATCATTAATTACAGATTGACATCTATGTGTATGTGCTGGAGAATGATGGCTCCTGCCTATCGACGGCCATCAACGCTGCAGGCCTGGCTTTGGCCGACGCCGAGATCCCCATCTATGACATTGTCACGGCCGTAACCATCGGCATCCAAGGAGACAAAACCCTGGTCGACCCTACGGCCTTCGAAGAAACCCTATGCCTGCAGAGCCGGAAACTGGATTCATCTGAGCAACCGGACCACGGAATCGCCGTTATGGCAACTCTGCCAACTTTGGAACAGGTTGCCGAATTCTGGCAGCACGGAGCGATGACCTTGGACACCACCATCAACCTGACTGACTCCTTCAAGAGTTACTGCGCCCAGGTGTATGGGGAGCTGCAGGGGATCCTCAGGGAGAAGCTGGATAATTTTTTGTTGAGGCAGAAAGGCCTGGCGGAGAAAGACGTGAAGTTCAAGAGCATACTCTAATGGCGGTGAATGAACAAAATGTATTTAATGTATTAAGTTATTCATATTTTTTTATTAAAAATGCGCAACAACCAAAAATTTGAGTGTTTCCTTATACCACATAGAAGCCTGAAGCGCTATTCTGCTAAATTCCTTACACTTTAGATATCCATACAAGTTGGGAGTGCTAGCGCTTGCGAAAGAACTCCATGGATAAAAAATCACAGTACATCTACTTTTTGGACACAAATCGCCAGAAATGTAGCAGAATAGCACTTCTGGCCCCCCGGAACGTTGATGTCACCTCAGCTAACACGTCCCTATAGGGCGCCGTTCAAAACTTATCCACTTCTGATGCGAGTCCACTCCCTTATATTTCTCAACCAGTACTCTTACTGCGAGTTGCAAAACTTGAGTAAAGTTAAGTTTACGGAAAGTATTATAGAGTGATTTTCCCCAAAATCTGCCGTTTTTGTTTCACTTTGTGGTCTTAGCAAAATAGTTAATAATGAAGAAAATCTAGTTCAAACAAACAAAAACAGCAGATTGTGGGGAAAATCACTCTTTAATACTTTCCGTATACTTTACTTTACTCAAGTTATGCAACTCGTACTCAGGATTCTGGACATCTGTCTCCCACCGGACCCTCATCGTCCCTTAATTTTCCCCGTCAGTATAGATTATAGAATATAAGTTGATGAATGCAGTATACCTTCCAAATGTGAAATCTTTCAAACATAGATATTTGACAGCAGCCCTATATCAACTCTAGCTCCCCTCAGGACTTTTGTGTTAGTTACCATGCCTGTCCAGGAATTTTGAGTATTCGGCGATTGAGCTACATTTTAAATAGTTCCATTGTCTTTTCATCAAGTAATAATATAGAGGGGCAGAAACTAACTTACTATAGATACATAGATTGGTGAATTACATTTCTCTCTATAGATTTATTAAAACAAAATAATCTATATCTATAAAGAAGGATGTATGTATGTATGTATGTATGTATGTATGTATGTATGTATGTATGTATGTATGTATGTATGTATGTATGTATGTATGTATGTATGTCCCCTATAGACTCATAAACCGCTCATCCGATTTTGACGAAATTTTCAGGAAACATGTAACATATTCTTAGAACGAATCCTGTGAAGTTTGATGGTGATCAAATAAACAGTGGTTCTCAATTCTCTATATTTCAGCAACGAGGTCGGTAAATTTTGAAACCACCCAATAGAAGAAGACCATTATATTCAACTACAATACATAATCTTAGTTGCAAATATACATTTACATTAAAGATTCATATAAAATGCATGCTCACAAGTAGACACATGTAAGTTCACGCTTACAAATGCTGCATGTGTACCCACTCATAATTTAAAATCCAAATCTAAAATGAACAACCCAGTAACTTTTACTTTACCCCAACTTGAAATGGATGTTATTCAGCTCCTGAGTGGCTTGACACTCATTTCTTATGAAGGCTGAGTAAGCCTTGCCGGTATTTTATTTTGGGTTTAAAATAAACACTGAAACGGGAAATAATTTCTGACAACTTCGGTGGGATTCTAACTCGAGATCTCGGCATGGAATGCAATCTATCTATCTATATCTATAAAGAAGGATGTGTGTATGTATGTATGTATGTATGTATGTATGTATGTTCCCTATAGACTCATAAATCGCTCATCCGATTTTGACTAAATTTTCAGGAAACATGTAACATATTTTTAGAATGAATCCTGTGAAGTTTGATCTATCTATAATCTATAATCTAAGTTGCAAGGATATATTCATTTAAAGCTCTCAGATGTATGCCCACAAACCAACAAGTGTAGTTCGCGCTTACAAATGCTGATTGTGTACTTACAAATAAAATCCAAACCTCAAATGAACATAAGCCCCACAACTTTTGCCGACCTTCCCTGAAACAGGGGTGACATTGGCAAAGTGAACCATTTTTTACAGTATGGGTGGTCAGCCTCATACCAACCTATAAGTCAAGGAATATATATATATATATAGATGGTGATCAAATAAACAATGGTTCTCAATTCTCAATATTTCAGCAACGAGGTCGGTAAATTTTGAAACCACCCAATAGAAGAAGACCATTATATTCAACTACAATACATAATCTTAGTTGCAAATATACATTTACATTAAAGATTCATATAAAATGCATGCTCACAAGTAGACACATGTAAGTTCACGCTTACAAATGCTGCATGTGTACCTACTCATAATTTAAAATCCAAATCTAAAATGAACAACCCAGTAACTTTTACTTTACGCCAACTTAAAATGGATGTTATTCAGCTCCTGAGTGGCTTGACACTCATTTCTTATAAAGGCTGAGTAAGCCTTGCCGGTATTTTATTTTGGGTTAGAAATAAACACTGAAACGAGAAATAATTTCTGACAACTTCAGTGGGATTCTAACTCGAGATCTCGGCATGGAATGCAGTTACTCTACCAACTAAGCTATAGACCGGACTTTTTACAAATATCTATAATCTATAATCTATAATCTAAGTTGCAAGGATATATTCATTCAAAGCTCTCAGATGTATGCCCACAAACAAACACGTGTAGTACAAACAAACACGTGTAGTATGGTGGTATAGTAAATATGGTGGATCGATATCGGTTTGGTTAGGGGTAAGCAACCTGCGGCTCACCAGCCACATGCGGCTCTTTGGGTATGAAGTTACGGCTCTTTAGCTTCATACGCAAATATAAAAAAAACACAGAATTATACTTCTGATCGAAAAAAACTAAATCGTTCTGAATCGATTAACGATCTCTCCGCTACTTGTACTCGCTTTTCACCCCCCACCCTCCCCCCGCCCCATCGACGCTATTTATTGTTGGCAAAAAAACATTTTTGGCTCTTTACAAATCCAAATCCAAAATAAGATATGTATCATTTGAGATTCACATCAAATGCATTCCCATAAGCAGACACGCATAATTTCGCGCTCACACATACCGCATGTGGAACTACAATATAAAAACCCAATCTTAAATGAACATAAGCCCTGCAACTCTTGCCGACCTTCCCTGAAACAGGGGCGACATTGGCAAAGTGAACCATTTTTTACAGTATGGGTGGTCAGCCTCATACTAACCTATAAGTCAAGGAAAAACTTTGAAATTTGTAAATTGTAATTTTTGGCTCTTCCGACTCAAAAGGTTGCCGACCCCTGGCCTAGACAAAAGTTCCAAATTAAAAAATGTTATTCAAGTATTCCAAGTTGAATTTTAAAAATGTAAGAAAGCTTTTATATCCCGCACTTATAAAAAATACGATAAACGAAAGTTCGTAGGTCACAACTAGAAGACTATATTGAAATATATTATTATTATTAAAACCTTTTATTGAAACATACTTTTAATTAAAATATACATAATATAGTTGTTTTTTCAAAAAACGCATTTCTGTAAAATTATATACTCACCACAAATTTAAAGATCGTTTTTTTCTCGGCGGTTAAACGTCTTTCTTCTATGTGACAATGGTCCAAAGCAACCAAAATAAACAAAATGTTTGCCTTTTACCTAACCCGGCCGTGCGACTTACAATTTTGTTGTCAATAGAAAATGTTCCGTGTACACTACCTAAAACTTTCACTTATTGAAATAATGGATAGAGCACATTTTAAATGTGGGGAAAAAATGTGAATTCACTTGGCCGGGATAAAGACAGGACAGGGAGTCAAAAATTCAACATAAATTAAACACCTTTATGGAGATAGTTGAAAAAACACTTAAGTGCATCATATTGTATGAAGCATTTTCCCCAACTGCATACGTTTCACAGTGCGGTTACATTGAAAAATATTCCTGATTGTTTGGAATACATTTATTTCTTCACTTTGCTCAAAGAGTATTGTTATGTAAATATAAATATTGAAATAAGTATGGGTAGTTATAGTGTTATGTAAATATAAATATTGAAATAAGTATGGATAGTTATAGTTATAAGAATCCTCAAAAGTATTGGTAGGTAAGATCGATAATTATGTATAAGTGTAGAATTCTCTAGGCTAAGTAGGTATTTGTTATAGTTATAGGAATACTGTGTTACATTTGTAGGTAGGATTTTGGTTGTATCTCTAGGTAGTACGTGAAGCGTCGAGAAGTAATAATTGCTCTGGAACCGTCTAGCAACTTTGGTTCTGGATCATACTGCTCTACAGAGTATAAAGGTGCGAATGGCCTGCAGAGCGGGCCAGTATCATAGCGACTAATAAACACATCGAAGCCATCTGATCAGTGAACCGAAACCAATGGAATAATCGAGAAAGTAGTGTGAAAATAAATTTTGTAACTGTGTAAAATAAATAACTATTGAAGAAGACCTGTGTATTTTTAATTTGAAGACAATTGAACCCTAATTTCGTAACAGTATAGTGAATTTTATAGATTAGTTCTTTAATTGTATGATTATAAAATTTAATTTATTGTTTATATTCTTTTCTTGTATAGGTCAATATGCATCTGACCAACTATAAATAAAAAATGGTTCACTCTGCCAATGTCACCCCTGTTTCAGGGAAGGTCAGCAAAGAGTTGCAGGGTGTATGTTCATTTGAGATTTGGGTTTTTATGTTGTAGGTTCACACGCAGAATGTGCAAGTGTGAACTTATACGTGTCTGCTTGTGGGCATGCACTTAATGTGAATTCCAAATGTAACAATTATATCCATGCAACTTAGAATAGATTAGATGAGTGACGTTACATAGCCGATTTTTTTATCTTAAATATAAATGGAGCACCGCAATCGATTTTCCCTATGCTTGGCTCTGCTGCTTAACAGTTGTACCTAGACCTTTTTTTTTAGAAAACGTGAAGATTAACCTAGAGATAAATTGTGTGAAGCTTGATTCCGATTAGCACACTTTTTTTTTTGATCCTGTTGTTTCCTCTTTTATCTGTAGAAAAAAATTGATACCACATGCCCAAATGGCGTAGTGAAACACGCCGGGTACTGCTAGTGATATATAAAAAAAATGAAAGCCAAGAGCATTGTAAAATATATATATATTTTTTTAATTCTTAAAATTACAGTTAGAGAAAATAAAGTCAAATTATTAAATAGTTCTCTCTTGCCAATCTTCCTTCTAAGTGATTCAAGATTATGTGTTATTTATGGCAGTCAAACATAAAACTGAATCTAACAAGAGTACTTAGCAATGAATAACAGTTTCTTTAATAGTTTAATAGCCTTTAATAGTTTGCCTTTTCCCTAGCAACCCGGCAATGTGAAATCACAATTTTTTGGCCTATGAAATTTGTGGTGAGTCCATCAAGAAATAACTCCACAGCAAAACTAGATGTGTAATTATTAACCTGTATATGTGTCCTAAAGAATCAAAGACGACAATCTAGGTTTTTTTTTAAATTAGATAAATTTATAAAGAATTGCCATTTTTGTGTTGTCATGTATTTTCACTTTTTTAATAATAAAAGAATACTTCCCTAATTTTTTCTGTTCCTTAACAAATAGGTAAGTATGAGGTTTATTAAAGGTATGAGACAGGCCCCCCATACTGTAAAAATTGGTTCATTTTAGCCAATGCCTCCCTGTTTAAGGGAAAGGTGACAGGAGTTGCTGAGTTTATCCTCATGTGAGGTTTGCTTTATTCTGTTTTTACACATGCTTGGGGGCATGCATTAAATATGAACCTTACTATACTGGCAGGATACAGTAATAGGGGTACAAACCATACAAAAAGTAAAATATATAATCTTGTTTGACAACCAAATAACAGATTAGCAAGAGTAGGTTTTTAATACAAAGATTAATCTTCTGGCTTCTCTGGCGGAGGTCCACACGGCTGGAGCATATTCTCCATCAAGTTAAACCTCACACGGGCCTTGGATTCATTCTCACTGAGGGCAAAATAGTTGAGAAGATCTGGATGGCCCAAATAGGAGGAACACGAGTCCCTGTGCTGGTTCGTCAGCCATTCAAATTTAGAAGTATCAGCGTGTCCTGTGCCGATATACTTGCTTTGCAGATGCTCCAATTGACTGTGGATGTTGTATCGTTCACCCATTTCTTTCAAGCTAAAAAAAGAAACAAAATTTGAGGTTAGGTTGACAAAAATAACAATACGCTCTCAAAAAACACAAATACAGCATTTATTCCAGGAATAAATATTAAATCGGTAAAAAATATGTATATGTGTTTTCTAACAACAAATATTACCTTATTTAAAATGAAAATCACAAATATAAGTATTTAAAATGTCAATCCGCTTTTGTTTGGAACTTGTGTGAACAGTCGTAAAAATGTTATAGAATATAGCGAAGGGAAAAATATTTTTTCATGTAGTATTACATTTTAGTCTGGCAGCACTAAAAATATGCAACAAAATTCAAAATGAATTTTTCCTACCCACTTATTGTTTGATCAATGAAAATAAAGCATTGCATTTTCTTATGTTACAATAGATTATTCTGAGTTTTAGAATTAAAATTAAAATGAATACAAGCCAAATAAAGAAGACTGAGTCGCTGACATTGGTAAATAAAACATCTCTGACGAAGTTAAATGGAAAATCAAATACGCATTTGTATTTAAATGACAAATATTTAAGGAAAATCGTAAGTTGAAAGTTCAACACAACAAGAAAATACTCAGTTTTTTTAGTTAATTTACTGTTTAATTACTAGTGTTTATTATATTCTAGCCAAAAAACAATAGCAGCAAAAACATTTTAGTTTTTTACTGCCATAACAATTTTATAGAAAAAATCGACAACTTACATTCCCTGAGCAATTTGACTCATTTATATTTAAAATGGAATCGTATAAGCCGAATCGAAAACATAAAATGTCTTAAAAAACTAAAAAAGCTATACCTGGGAAATAACCAAATCAGCGTCATTGAAAATTTGGAAGCACTGAACAATCTTGAAGAATTGCATATTGAAAATCAACTACTAGAATTTGGCGAAACAATCTGCTTCGATCCATTGTCTCTTCAGACCATGGGGGTAAATATTATTAACACATTTCTCATTACCGACTTTGATGTGTGGAAGTGAAGCATGACTGGTGAGTGACCATATGCAAAGAGTGCGTGATGGAAATTATGAAACATTTAAAAAGTATGATAGAAAAAACTAATTAAGAATGAACGAGTGAAAAATAAATGTTGGCTGAAAGAAGACGTGAAAGATAATATTGGCAAAAAAAAATGATTGTGCGGGCATGTGGAAATAATGGATGATGAGGTACCTACTAATGCAAAGCTCATACATATAGAAGATAGATATAAAATACAAACGAGAAATGAGAAGATCGAGAAAAATATGGATTGATAAATTTTAAAAGAATGGAAGGTACCTTCACAGTGAACATAAAAAAAAAATGTGGATATTAATGAACATGTTGTAAAAATGGTTCATTTTGCCAATTTCACCCCTGTTTCAGGGAAGGACGGCAAGAGTTGCAGGGTGTATGTCCATTTGAGATTTCGGTTCTTTTAGTTCCTTGACTTATATGTTGGTATGCGGCTGACCACCCATACTGTAAAAAATGGTTCACTTTGCCAATGTCACCCCTGTTTCAGGGAAGGACGGCAAGAGTTGCAGGGCTTATTATGGTCATTTGAGATTGGGTTTTTATATTGTAGGTCCACATGCGGCATGTGCTAGCGCGAACTTGTACGTGTCTGCTTGTGAGAATGCATGTAATGTGAATCCCCAATGTAAAATTTCTTTGCAACTTAGATTAGACTAGATTAGAAAGAAGTTTGCAATGCAAGGATATAGAAGTAAGTAAAGGCGTTAGGCAACTAACTCTGCAGAGGCTCTGGCTACCTCTAGCGAAATGCCAGAAGATATTTATAGATACTTCTTTAACAAATTATTATTTATATTTTCACTGAAATTTAAAATATTTTTCCAGCAATGCCTGAAAGTTTTAAACATTTCAAAAAACAATTTAAAGTCTATAGACTTTTTGCCTTCGCTATTTAAATTGAATCGTTTACTGGCCAGCGAAAACAGACTGGAAAATTTCGAAAATATCGCTCGAGATTTGAAATGTCTATACCATATAAAAGAAGTCGATTTTACAGATAACCCCATGTGTAGCAAACATCGTTACAAAGAAACCATAATTGGACAGTGTTACAAATTAGGTAAGAGTGTGTTGAATTTTTCTTTCATTTCTGATTTTGCTAAAGAGAAGTAATCCTTACAGTTTTCACACATACCTGATGATGGCGGAATGACTAAAAAGTGAATACTTTTGTTATTTTATGTTATAGAATAAGTGAAAATAAAACAGTAAGTGGGTATTAAAAGTAGCTTAGGCCCGGTGTTTTCAACGTTAGGTTATGTCCCAGATAGCATTTTAAACTTGTATCTGACTTGCAACAAGTTTGATGTGTCAAAAGTGAAGGCTTGCTGCAAGTTCACCATGGCAAGTATATACACTTGTGGCAAGTTTTAATCAAACTTTCTAGTTTCCCAGCAACAAGCTTGCAGAAACTTTGTCATAACAAAGTTCCCGTAAGGTTGTCATGACAAACTTGCAAAATGTTTGCTTCTGCAAATTATATACAGTTTTTGATATTATTATAATATTTAAAAAAACAAAATTAGAATAAAAAGATGAAATATTTTTATTTTATTTCATTTACAGTTTGCTTATAGTAGTAACAAAGTTTTATAATAGTCACATCATCATCATCACTGGCACGACCTCCCTCAGCAACCGCTGCCAGCGCTGTCTATCCAACGTCTTCCTCCTCCAGTCCCACATTCCCACTGCACGGCTATCCGCCACCACTCCATCCAGCCATCTTGAACGTGGTCTTCTCACTGTCCGCCGTCCGATTGTGATGAATATAAATTGGGCTGCTGAACCATATTTTCAATTATTGCGTCATCTACAAATAATTGAAAATATTCCAGTGACGTTAAAATTTTAATGGATTGTAAAAAACTGGCAGTACACGTTGTGTCGGGGATATCCAAGTCACGGTGTCGCCAGCGTACTTCTGTCCACAACGAATGGGCCTGATGCTGTCCATCACCTTCCACCGCATTTGCTTCTTCCTCCTGGTCAACATCACTAGGTGCCTGAAAAGAAATAAATAGTTACGTTTATAATATCATCCACAAATAAAATAGAAATTGGAACCATAGAAAACCTATTTTAGAGGACTTCAGTCAATGTCAATACAGTACAATCTGTGATTAATTATAAAGATACGAGTTTAAAGGTACCGATTTATAGCTAATTTGTTGAGATATATTTTGAATAAAATGAGGATTTTTTAATAGATAGATAAAAAAATAAAATACTAACGTTTATTTCAATGGGCATCCCAATTATCTGGCTCAACTCGTCTGCAGCCATCTCCTGGTCACCGTTTACGATCCTTGGCTCCCACCAGGTTGTAATTTCGTCATCTTCATCTTCAAGTTCTACATCTGATGCATTTCCATTCAAACACATATTAATCTCTCGAATAGAGTAAGACATCTGAAAAAATAAAATAGTAAGGCTGTTAAAAATGACCTCAAAATCCTGTGTATGTTCAAACCATTAGTATTTTGTATACAAAAAAAAGTACTAAAAAACATAGAACTTGCTACAAATTATATACTGTTAAATAGTTTATGAACTAAGGAACACGCTAAAAATGATTTTTTTTCAATTTAATGTATAATTACCTTGAAAATTGACGATTTCGAGGGGAAGAATTGTCAGAGTTGAAACGCAAGCCGGCTTGACAGTTGACAGACGTTATGGCGGTTAAAATTCACTATGCAGGCAGGAAACATAAAGAAAAAATATAATGCTGTGAGCACAACGTTGCAGCAATATTGCAACAAACTTATTTTGTCATATTTGACATGACAATATAAATTTAAGTACAAATCAAACTTGCAGCAAACTGACCTGCTATCTGGGGTGTCATTAAATTTGATTTTTAAAAAATACCCACACGAATGACGTAAGTGCGTCCTTGTCATTCAGTATAAAGTTGCTATGCTAACGTTGAAAATACTGGACCTTAGCTGTTTTTGCTATCTTTTACAATATTTTTTTAAAAAGATTGCTTATTTCATGTCTCCTAATTGTCAAATGGTTGGAATTTTAAAAGAATAAGTTAATTTTTTTTACTATAAAAACCTTATGAGTTATGGCAGTTTATCAACATGTAGCACACGTACGTAACATAACATTATCGATTGGTAAATTTAATAACTACATATTCAAAACAATATATTTTTTTTATTTATGGTATCGATTTTCATTGAGATTCGGGGCTACGATATGGTTAGAGTATTTTTTTAAACAAATATTGCACACTGAGTAAATGACAAAAAAATCGGAACGATATTTAATCCGGGGATGACTATTTATTTTTTTTGTATTCAAACACTCACTTTAGTCGACAGATAATCCAAAGGTTTAGTGGACCTGAAGCTTATAAATAACCATGATTTTTTTTTTC
Organism: Agapetus fuscipes; assembly: GCA_951799405.1. Lineage (NCBI taxonomy): Eukaryota > Metazoa > Arthropoda > Insecta > Trichoptera > Glossosomatidae > Agapetus > Agapetus fuscipes. Next base: position 2,123,115 of record OX637343.1, read on the forward strand.
AGAAAAAATTGATGGACAAGTGGTATCAGAGCCGACAAGAAAATTCATGAAATGTTTCGAGGAACGCAAGAGATCGTTGGAGAATCGAAAGATTGAAAACACCAATAGAAAAGTCATCTTTTATTTTAAAACCCATTACACTAGTCTAAATTTTGAAAATCTTATTGAGATACTTACTAATTATGATTTTTAATTCCTTTAAGCACGTTCTGAACCCTTTGTTATATTTTTAGATACACTTTGAAATCCTTGGACGAAAGCGAGAGACTTCTCCAGAATCAGAGCTAACAATTTTGGAGGCAAAAAGGAACGCAGCAGCAAAAGCGAGGGAACTTAGACGTATTAAAATTAGTATTTTTTTTATCAAATTCTCTATTCATTTCCTTAAACCTCTTACTTTCTTACTTTCTCCTCCGCCTTACAAACCTCTTTTAAACCTCTTGCCCTTTGTTTTTTTTTTGCATTAGCATAGGTTATGTTACATGATCTTAGCTGATGGCCAGACTGGCACAAAGGCCAATAAATAATATTTTTTATTAATGCCTGTTACAGTTCTGGCAATTGCATTGCTTTACAACTTTCATTTTACAATGGACTCGGCACAAATTCAAAAGCGGCACAAAAAAGACAAAAAATGTGACTTCGATAATTATCTTCCAAAATGAATTTGTTGTTTCTTAGCATATTGTACCACTTGTACCAGTATGATTCTCAAACTTTATTTTTTTGCAGTGCATCCGCCGGAAGCAAGCGGAACTCCCATTATTCCAAGATGCTTTTGGAGAAATAAATCTGGACACAAAGCTGCAAATGAAGTCAAAGAAACAAGAGCGGAAAATGAACCTTTTGATGATTTCTTTAAAAATACAAATTAAACTTGTCAAAAAAATGTGAGGCTTATTAAATATTATGACACCTAAATTCAAATAAACGAAATATATTGTTTAGCTGGTGGTGCACATAGGGTCAATATTATGAACATGCATAAACATCATTATTTCACTAAAATTAAAAAAAGATTGTGAGATAAATTAAAATTATTTTAATGTTAATGTAAGCCTTTGTAAGCTTAGAATATTTATCTATGTTTATAATATTATTCTTATCACAAAAAACATTATACCTATAAGAGGGAATTTTGTTTCCATACACTGGCAGCACCGGAAGGTTCTATCGATTTTTGTTTTCAAATCTGCCTTCGTACGAATGTTTGTTGATAGGAAAATAAACCTTACGATTGAGTAAATAGGATCTATTTTAGCATACAGTCAGAACGCTGGAAAATATACAACTGACAAGTCAAAAGAAAATAAACCTTACAATAGGTTACGTAAGAACTATTTTAGCTTGACGTTAGAACAGAGGAAAATGTATGGAATGTACCTTATGTCAGATTTCCTTGTTTTTTCCATTCAAGGGTTGAAAGGCATTTTCGCGTCGTTCAAAAAGTTAAAAATAATTTATTTTTATGATAACAAATCGTCAAATATTTATTGCTTTTCAAAATGCCCGTGAAAATACTACAAGTGATTCGTAGAAAGCGCAAATTCTATATTTTCAATTAATTTATTAAAAACCCTCAAAAGTCTGCATTGACGTTTAATTTATGAAATGCATTTTAAAAATAGATTTTTACATGAAAAAAATATTTGTGATATTTCTGCAATTTTGACGTAACAGTTAAATAATTAAATAATGAGCTTAAAAATGAAATAATTAATTTATAAATAATATAATCTAAAGGACATATTTTGCAAATTAAGTAAATAAAATTAAGTGCATAATTTTGAAAATGCCGAAACGAATATTGTTCAACGTGATTTATGCTACAAGTAAGTACTTACTTATAATACATAAAGATATTTTATTTTTAATGCATTTAACTATTTAAAAAAAAATCTAGTCCATCTATAAAGTAGATTTTTATTGTATTTAATTATTTGAAAAAGAAAAAAAACATTTAAGTATAAGTTAGACCTTTATTGTACTTCAAAATATACCTACCCCACAAAGCTTTTTTTTTTCCGTAGTCTAGTGGTTCGGGCTTCGCACTCGTAAATGGAAGTCAGGGGTTCGAATCTTGGTGGAGCACAAAAAAAAAACAATTTATGTTTTCAAATATGCTCTTGGTTGGGTTGAAAACTAAAGACCGGTCACCAAAGGTTCATCCAGTCTTACAATAGCTGGGTCTGGCTTGAGAATTAATGTAGGTACTTAATTATTAAATGAAAATATTGAAAATTAAGCTCTGTGGGGTCACAGATATTCAAAAACTAAACATACGAGTAAATTACCAAAAATTCATGGACTCCGAAAAAAAAAGAATTTGGAAAATTTTCCTTAGTAGTTTATTTTTGTAGACTGACTCGTAAATGGAAGGTAAGGAAAGGTAGAAAGGAAGGAGCACAAAAAAATATACCATTTATATTTTAAAATATGCTCTTCGCTGGGTGAAAAATTCATATTCCTGTACCAAAGACCGGTCATTAAAGGTCCATCCAGCCTTACAGCAACTGGGTCTTGCTTGAGAATTGGGGCTTTGTAGCGACGACCAAGCTCGTAAACATCTCTGCGGCACTACAGCAAGTGTCATAGACCCCTAGAGTCTTTGAAATCTTGCGAGTCTCTCGCATGGGATTTCTTAAAAAAAAAATTCACAACTTCAACGATCTGATCAACCCTTACTTTTCTCCGCCTTCCCTTTCATTGTCCCCATAAATGTGTGTTGTTTATTGCAGGTGAAGCCCCCTGCCACCCGGCCAGTGAGCTGGGGGTGGCGGGCCCTGCCAGCCGTGGGTGGCGCTCCGCCCCCGGGGCGCGCGCCCCCCACGACCTGGTGCTGCAGCTGCAGCCTGCCCGCGCAGCCATCACCAGGGTGCAGATCCTGGCGCACCAGCACCTAATACGTAAGCAACACTCTTCCTTAACCGCCCTATGCATATGAACGTACGCGATACTCAAACTTTGAGTGTACCATTCTGCTACATCCCGTATCGCGTACGCTTGAAAAAAAGTAATATATTTGAAAACTACAAACCGCTTGGCGTCCGCCTGAGTTCTAAAGTCACACCATTACAAGTCTAGACAAGTAAGTTCCTCAAGGGCAGGCTAAGCATGCCGTTTGTTTGGTGTTTTGTGATTTTTCATAATACTGTTCAAAAGTCAGGAGTACGTACATTGTGGAATCGATTCCTGATTATTTTTGGCCTATTTCTCAGAAAATAACCCAAAGGTAGGGGGTTAATAACTAAACATTTAATGCAGATATTCTCCAGTTTTACATACAGGCCCGGATTAACCCCCCTGAGGGCCCTTGTGTGAGAAAAAGCTTGGGGCCCCCTAATGTGCCCCCTCCCTGAAAGTAACCTCCCCCTTCCTTTGCCCCTATTTTGTTTACAAGCCCCAATATGCATATCATTTCTGAAAATATATGTTGAATAGTTTTCTATACAACATTTTTTTGCCTTCGGAGAGCCCCTTAGTCATGAATGCCTTATATAAGACTTGAGACTCGAAGATATTTTTGTTGTAATGCATTTAAACTAATTTCTATAAAGTTCGTAATCGGGAGCCCCTTGGTCGAAAATGCTCGCAAAGACCTGGGAACTAAAAATACATTTTTTTTTGGCCCTTTGAGGGCCCTGGTCCGGTCGCACCACTCAAACCGTCCTTAATCCAGGCCTGTTCACATATCATGTGGGCCATCAGAAAAAAGACTTTTGAATAGTCATAGACAACCATAGCATGCAAGGGGTGGAAGTCTGAATGGCCGTCTGTAGATCTTACGGAATATAATATATGAAGATTGTTGGAGTGGCAAGGTATATGTTCCTATGAGGTTTTTAATTTTTTTATTTGTAATAAACACAAACAGAATATGTTGGCGCTAACTTACATGTGCCTGCCTGTGGGCATGCATTTAACATGTTAACATATCTTTGCAGCTTAGATAATAATAATTACAAAATTTATATAGTGCCTTTTATGACAGTGTGTCACTGCAAGGGGGGCTGTCCATATATTATTACGTCATTCGCATTAAGGGGGGGGGAGTCTGGTCTGCGGATGATGGCAAATGATGTAAGAGTACCAAAAGTGACGTCGTTCTTGTAAATACCAATTTCTACAGAATATACAAAATATTATGTAAGTAATATAACATTATTAATTATTAAGCTCATCCATTATTACAGCAAGAGGGGGAGGGGGGGTCGTTAGATAATGACTACAGGATGATTGTAGGGGGGGGGGTCGAAAATCGGCCAAAATTGATGACGTAATTTATGGACGGCCCCAAGGCGCTTGTCCATATGATTGGACGAAGAGGTGAGTCTTGAGACTTCTTTTAAATAGTCTCTCCAAATCCAGTTCCCTCAGATTATAGAAATATAAATTAAGTAAATTAATAAAATTAAAATATACACAACATCTTTAAAAAATGAAAATTTTAAAGTCTATAAAAAGCATGAACATGTTATAGCGGAGCGCATAGAGCTGCTGGTGCACGACGCCTCCTGCGGGTCCCGCACGCCCAGCAGCCCGCAGTACTGCATGGCGGGCTGGGTGTCCCTGGCCGCCCCCGGGGCAGGCGCCAGGGAGCTGAGGACTGCGGCCGTGCCTGCTCGCGCCGCCAAGTACGTGAGGCTGCGCCTGGCCGCCCCGCACCCCTCACACCACAACCCTGACGGACAGGTACGGCGAGGAAGCTTTTTAGAAGTCTCCGCTAATGATGATGATGATGGTTGAGTTTTTTCCTGTGGCGCCATTTAATGGTCTAGGACCATCTCAAAAGCGCTATGGCTTCTGGAAAAAAGCAGTTGTCTCCTTGACTGATAGGTTGGTATGCGGCTGACCACCCATACTTTAAAAAATGGTTCACTTTGCCAATGTCACCCCTGCTTCAGGGAAGGTCGGCAAGAGTTGCAGGGCTTAAGTTCATTTGAGATTGGGGTTTTCATATTGTAGGTCCACATGCAGCATGTGTAAGCGCAAAATTATGCATGTCTGCTTGTGGGAATGCATTTAATATGAATCTCAAATGATACATATCTTTGCAGCTTAGATATAGATTTAGATTTAGTGCAAACACCGACGGGAAAATTGTTCCTGCAACGGGCCCGGCCACCGCAAAGCTCCTGTCTGCAAAATTGATGTATTTGCTCTTTTGGGCACTTTGACCTTGTTGACAGTTGTGAGGGCAGAGCGTAGTGGTTGTTTTGAAGCCTTCTCGACAGAACATAGCTCAGCGAGACATGGGGGGGCCGTGCCGTTCAGGGCCCTATGGACAGTGAGACACAACTTAAACTGTACCCTCTCTTGGACCCTCAGCCAATGCAGCTCTCTCTGCAATGGCGAAATATGACAGCTCTTTCCCTGTCTAGAAATTGTCCTGGCAATGTAACTTAAATCGTAGGGGAGAAAAGGTGCTATTATAGACTAGGGAAAAAGTAGCCAAATATTGAATAATTACCGAATATTTGTTGCAACACTACTCTATACACTTGATTAAATAATAACATGCAGGTGTCCCTGATGGGGGTGAACATATTTGGAGTGGAGCTGCCAGAGCTGGATCCCTCCAAGGAGGCCGGTGGGGCGGAGACAGAGGCAGCTCTGGGCGCCCTGCCAGAGCTGGTGGGGGACCAGCACTACTCTCCGTACGACGATCTGGCCTTCATCATGTACGTGGACCCGCATGTGGCCGACATCATCAGGCAGCTGGAGACCAAGAAGCAAGCTGCCATACTGGGTTAGTGCTCAGCTATATAAAACAGAAACCAAATGGTCTTGTCATAATATATACAACCATACTCTTTCAAACAAAAATCGCACTGTTGTATACAACCCTCCAAAAATCACCTATTGACCTACTCGCAACTCGTAATTGCAACTCGCATGGGTTAAAAAAAAAACTCCCATTAAATGTTCCTGTTTATAATTTTTAACGCCTTTAAACATGTGATCGATCGAGCGAAAGGGGATTTAGATTAACGACATACAATTTTCAAAACTTCTCAGCTTTGTTTTCACTGGGAATATTATCAATGGTATAATTAACTGGCAAAATGATACTTTCAGATAAAGAAAAGCACACTCGCAACCTAACAAAAGTCACTCGCAATTTGCGAGCTAGCGAGTAGAATTTTGGAAGGTTGGTTATATATATACGACCACACTCTCCTAAAAGTTACTAAAATTGATTGGTTACAGCCCGGAAAAAGCAATCATTATCCTTTATTATAATGTCCTACTTGGTCGTCAATCGCTTCGACTTTCAAATTTTAAACATTCAAAATGTCTCGCCGCGAGAATCGAACCCGCATCTCCCGGGCGGAGTCGCCTAGCGACCCGGTGGTTTAGCCGATTATGCTAAACCGGCTGCTCGGCAGTGTGTGAAAATAAAATCTATTTAAACAATACAAACCTCATATTTTATGTATAGAAACTGTAATTATATAGAGGCGCTATCCTATTTTTAAACAAATATTTTGTACATACAAAACTATGTACATAAATTAGAACATAGAGGCGCTAAACATTAACTCAATTTATAACAGTAAGTAAGTAAGAGTATGTAAGACAATTTTCGCACCTCCCTGCAAGGCCGGCATGGGCCAGCGGTAGCGTCCATGTCTTTGATGCAGAAGGACCCGGGTTCGGGCCTGGGGATGAAATGTTTTTTTTTGTTTTTTTTTTTTTTTTTGTCCCTTTTTTTTGTCCCTTTTTTTTAATAAATTTGAAAGGAATGCAATTCATCAATCTATTTTGCGTTCGCTAATAAATATTAAAAAAAATATTTTAATTAATTTTTCTCATCAAATATTTTCAAATACGTACAAGCTTTTTGAGAGATATACTACCTCATGCCAACATATGATTCAACGAAAGTTGCAAAGGTATTGTACATTTAAGATTCATATTACATGCATTCCTACAAGCAAGCACGATCGTGTTTACACTTGCTGCATGTGCACAAAAAACAAACCTCACACGAACCGCCCTACGCCCTTCCCGGAAGCCAGGGTGGCATTGGCAAAAGTGAACTAGGTGTATACAGCATGGAATTCAGTTTCATACCAATCTATCAGATTTCCGATATATTTTTAATGGCATTCATACATCGATGTGCCTTCCTATATCGAATCGATATTTTCTAACAGTGTCGATTAACTTATTCTGATAAAATCTATAACGATTTACAGTGCATGATAATCCCGATGAATGACAGATCATAGGGTGGGCAAATGAGAATATAGAAAGATTGATATTAGATCAAGATTTGCATACACTATCGATGTATCTATAACAGTATGTACAACCGTTTACAATGCGGGATAATCCCTGTGTCTTTTAATTTTTGAATGGTAAGCTTCCGTAAATTTCATTTTATCAAAGCCTACAAAATTTATATTTTCTTTTACAAAAACTGCATGTTTTTATTTTACATGTTTTTTTAATATTACGAATTTTAACGTGAGTAAACTATGCGCAATATACACATTCTCCAAATGTTAAGGGGTTGGGCTGCGTAGCAGCCAGGGGCGTAGCCCCTAGTATTATTAAATTGGTGTGATGATTTCAGCTGAGCGCTTTGAGTACGCCCGCAAGCTGAAGTGCGCGTGCGGCGTGCTGGGAGCTGGGGGCCGCATGCTGGGCGCGCTGCAGCTGCAGAAGCGCCTTGCCGCGCAAGCCGAGCAGTACGAGCGCGCCACCCGCCGCAGAGACGCCATCACGCAGGCCAGGGCCCGGCTGGCCGAGGCTGTCAAGCTGGATGTGCTCATGGAGCCAGACGGGGTAAGTGTGTACTTGTATATAATTAATGGGGCGTAGTTTAACTCCACCTGTGCTTTTCCTTGACTTATATTCCTTGAATTCCTTGACTTATAGGTGTGTATGAGGCTGACCACAAGTACTGTAAAAATGGTTCACTTTGCCAATATCACCCCTGTTCCAAGGAAGGTCAACAAAAGTTGCAGGGCTTATGTTCATTTGAGGGTTGGATTTTATTTCTAAGTACACATTCAGCATTTGTGAGCGTGTTTGTGGGCATGCATTTGATATGAGCTTTAAATGTTGTTTCTCAATTTAATAAGAGTTTGAGCAAACCGATCCCAGGCAAATCTGCGAAAGTCGCAGACCATCAGGGGACAAGGCTAGAAGTGTGTAATAATCTGAAAGGACTCATCTAACTCCCGAATGCTCTTTTTTTCATTGTTTCTCCCAGTCGGCCGCGCACAACATGTGAAGCAGCTGAAGAGACAAAACACGTCTCTTGACTCTCGGAGATTAACAAGCACTGGCACAGTTTTATTGTCACAATATGAGAGGTAAAGATAGACAGGGCTAATAATTGGCTGCATGAGTAAGGAATTTGACGGCTTACAGCCATAGACAAAATACCTACTCACAATTCGCTCAAACAGTAATCCTAACTTGCGTTGTTTGATTACTTTTACAGGTCGATCCTCGGAATGACGAGTATTCGACTGACGACATTCCATTCTCAATAGAAATGCTGTCGCAGCCAACTTCAAAGTTAAGTTTCGACGCTCCCTCGCCTTCTCCGTCCAGCAGACCGCCAGAGACAGACTCCAAGCCACAGCACTGCGAGCGGCAGCTTCCAAAGCACTCGGAGCCACCGGCCAATCATCAAGTCAAGAGAGTCATCATGGACGAGAATCGCATATACTTTGTAAATGGCTCCCAGGAGTCGTTGTGCCAAAAGAGTGTAGAAAACACAAAAGCCAAATATTATACAGAGCCTAATAAGAATTTAGAGTACGAGAATAGAGTGAATTCACCGTGTAAAAGTGAAGGTTTTCAATCGGCGGAGCACGTTAGATTGCGGGAAGTAGACGGGGGGAAAATTAACTACCACGGGATTCCGAACGGCGACGAGAGCAGCTACTTGTATGACCGTGAAGACCACAACGCCAACAGGTCTGGGAGTGTCGGTAACGGGAAGGATTTGAATGATTACGCGGCTTGCGGAAGGAGCAAAGTTGTCGAAGAGAGTCTCTTCAATAGTCCAGCTAACAGCGTGAGTCCTACAAACTTGAGCTACGCGGCTGAAGGAACTGTGAACTGTGAGTATATAACTAACTGAAAGATTAATAAAAAATAACACGGGCTTAACTAAAGCTCTGTCATGTTCTGCTTCTTCTACTAAGTTAGTAGAATGCTTATGTTCAAAACCATAGGGCTAGGGTTCAATGATGCACTCATACCTTGATGTATGGAAGTGAAGCCTGGACGGTGAATGAGAAAGTGATATTATAGTAAGATACATACGGTTAAAATGAACTACACTTTTCGGATATTAGACAAACCATTATGGGAGCACATACTTCATTCTCGACGTTTTGTTGGCAACGTTTCTGGGTACCTCCTGAAGAAGTTGGCGATGTAACCAACGTCTTCAGGAGGCACCCTCTCTGCACGATGACTGAGAATGAACAACAAAATGTCGAGAACTATGTAAGTTCTCCTATAACGGTTCGTCTAATATCCGGAAAGTGTAATTTACATTGAAATTCATTACAATTTGTAAGTATGTCAAACAACTGTAACTCCAGATTAACCACCCTATGTATATGAAAATACGCGATACGCGAACTTTATGTGTACCATTCTGCTACATCCCGTATCACGTACGCGCTTGAGAAAAAGTAATATATTTGAAAACTACAAACCGCCTGGAGTCCGCCTGAGTTCCAAAGTCATGCCATTACAAGTCTAGACAAGTTAGTTCCTCAAGGGCAGGCTAAGCGTTCGGTTGTTTGTTTGACGTTTTGTAATTTTTCATACATACTCTTCAAAAGTCATTGTGGCAAAAGTCATTATTTTTAGCCTATTTCTCAGAAATTACCCTGAAGGTTTGGGAGTCAGACTTGATATTAGCTGATCCCTTTTCCTTTATCACCATCAATTGTGAATGTGATTAATGTTGTACCCGTTGTAGCAGATTGAACGTTGTGTTGAAATTCCAGTCCGTGTAGGCACTGGAGTTGCCCCCCCTGCCACTCCCGGAGGCCCCACCATAGTGGTGAAGCGCCGCAACAGGAGTGCAGGGCCGCCCCCACCCGCTCACCACCGCTCCAGCTACGAGGCCTACGAGGAGAGAACAGTTCCTGCGCTGCGACAGTAAGTGCACCAGTTAATAATTATTATAATATTAGGATGATATATTTGGTGAGCGCTGTTTTTGTGTGTATCTCACCTCAAGAGCCCTCTGCGAGCTTGGTCATCGCTATAGAAAGCCAATAACATGCCAACGAAATGCCAACAACACGCGGTGTACCTGAGCAGTCACCCATCCAGGTAGCATCAGCACCCAATGTTGCTTAACTTCAGTGATCTGATGACAACCAGTGCTTTCAACATGGTATCGTCGTTGACAAATATGTCTATCTATATTTTTCGTTTGATGTTCTTTGTATTTCCAGTTCCCACACCAATGAGTACTTGCGAGGATGCCAAGGGGAGAGCCCATCTGACTCCAGGATCAGATCAAAGCTCGGAGAACGAGAGAGGAAACAAGCTGCCTTGCCCATACTTATATTCGGAGAGCATTTGGTAAATACATGTGTGCATACAAAACTTGACCACAAAAAGATAAAATATTAATTTACTTACTCTGATATTTTTTTTTGTTGTAAATTGCAGGTAGAAAAGATTTACTCCAAGCATTTTGCTGAGAAGGAAGAAGGCCTTCAAACTTTGAAGGTAAGCAGTTCACTCACACATGTACCTCGTAAGATACATCAAGGTTCTAGCTGTGCTGCAAATAAGCTTAAATATACTATGTAATTCTTGTCATCCTTACTTGAAACAGAGGAGGCTTTGGCAATTGGTATTAATGATTATATAAACTATTCACTATCAAATCCATTTGATAGACAATAACTCAGTTGGTAGAATGCTTGCATTCCATGCCGAGTGCTAGGGTTCGATCCCCTCCAAGATTGTCAGGAATGATTTCCCGTTTCGGTGTTTGTTTCAAACCCAAAGTAAAATACCAGCAAGGTTTACACAGCCTTCGCAAGAAATTAGAACCAGCCTCCTCAGGAAGGATGCCTCCACTTTGATTAAAGTTGTTGATGTAAGGCCGGCCCCCTTACCTGCAAAACTTAATAGATTCACTACATTTACAGCTTAGTTGTGTTGCTCATTAACCCTTTAACTGCGGGTGACACGCATAGGCATCAAGTGTAAACTTGCACACAGTCCGGCTGTCAATCATAAACGTCATCCAACTTTGAACTTATCCCTGACATCTGTGTTAAAGACTTTAAAAAGTCCGCAAGTGAAATATGATAAACCTTTGTGATTGTTGTTCTTGAATAACTAATGCATGTGACTGTGCACATAGTTTGTTCACAAGTGTCGTCAATCAATTAAGGTAGGAAACAATAATGTTACGAAATAAGGGTTCAATTGTCTTTCCAAATTAAAAATACACAGGTCTCCTTTAAAACTTATTTATTTTACACTGTTACAATATTTATTTTCACACTACTTTCTCGATTATTCTACTTGGTTTCGGTTCACTGATCAGATGGCTTCGATGTGTTTGTAAGTCGCTATGATACTGCCCCGCTCTGCAGGCCATTCGCACCTTTATACTCTTCAGAGCAGTATGATCCAGAACTAAAGTCGCCAGACGGTTCCAGAGTAATTATTACTTCTCGATGTTTCACGTACTACCTAGACACAACCAAAATCCTACCTACCAATGCAATACAGTATTCCTATAATTATAACAAATACCTACTTAGCCTAGAGAATTCTACACTTATACATAATTATCGATCTTACCTACCAATACTTTTGAGGATTCTTATAACTATAACTACCCATACTTATTTCAATATTTATATTTACATAACACTACCCCCCACCTAGACTGTTTCGTCCCGGAACAGTCTTGACTCTGTGTAGGTAGGGGCATGCTGATCCACGTCGACACCCTGTGGTCAGGAAGAAGTGGCAGTCCACGGATTTCTCCCCACTGGCTCTCGGCTGCGCTTGCTCGCAGCACACCATGACGCTGATGCCGACTCCCGAGAACACTGCTTCAATCATACTTCGGATTATCCGCCAGTCTCGATTAGCGCGGCCGCCACCCATCTTCGGTATTGCCAGACGCGCCTGCTGATCCTCCAACATGTAGTCACGCAGCTCAACAAGGCCGTCCCACAATGCCTTGTAGTCCTCTTCCAGGTTGCTGGAATCCGGGACAACCAGGCAGTATGCTTGTTGACGCCCCTTCGGTAGTCTCAGAGCTCTTCCTTGCGGGCTGCTCGAGGGTTGCGGTTCTCCGAATTTGTATCGGAAGACCCGTGCAATTCCTCTAGACATATCTAGATCTTCCGGTACACTGCATGCCAGTGTGTGGTCCCCAGTGACCTCAAATAAGTCCTTGTGGACTTCTGTGGTCACCCCATGGCGAATCTTCTGTCCCTCTTGCACCTTGCTCCAGAACGTCTCAAACAGGGGCGCTTCTTTGGATGCGACGCATTTTTGTACTCTCTGGGCGGGCTGGTCATTGTTTGACCACTTTGCTCTTTGAGTTGGCCGGTGGTTATCCTTCATTCGAGCTCCCGCCTCCTTGGTGTTGCTGATCTTGGACTCCAGGTTGGCGATGGTGTCCTTCGTCCTGGGCCCCTGCCCAGCTTCCAGGTGCTGGAGCTTAGTCTTAAGCCCCTTGTTCTGTCTCTCCAGGCTCAGCACAGTCTCGTGCAACTCGTCCCTCTCGGCCTCCGCTGTTCGCCGGACCTTTTCACTGCTGGCCAAGTTCTTCGTCAGCTGCCTGTTCTCCGTCTCCATGACTTTGACCTTTCTCTCGGCATCCTGGAGCTGAACTTGCAGTTTCCTCAGCCGTTTGTTCATCTTCATGGTGGTCTCTACATCCTTGCGGTCGTCTTCCAATTTCTCCGGTCCTTGAGACTTTGGGCACCTAGCGCTCAGGTGTCCTTGCTGGCCACACGTCCAGCAGTGCGCCCCCTGTCTCGTTGGCTCAAGTTGCTGCAGCACTTTTTCTATTATTTCCTCGGTTGTAGGTAGTTTGACCTCCTCTGCCTTGATTGCACAAACCCTGGCGTGGCCCCTGATGGACTGTTTGACAGCCTCAAATTCGAGAGCTCGGCTTAGCGCCTCGTTCAACGTCTTCGGAAGAGCCAGCTTCACTGCTTGCTGCGTCTCCCATTCTCTCAATCCGTTCAGGAACTTGTCCACTGCCAAGCTCTCGCAGATGTCATCAGGGAATGTCGGGTAAGCGTCTCGTACTAGGTGGACGATGTCCATCTCAAACTCCTGGAGGCTCTCGTTGGGCTTCTGCACCCTTGTGTTCAGCTGTGACTTGTACAGCTGCCCCAGGCACTTGTGGCCATAGCGCATATCCAAGCGCTGCTTCAGCTGCCCAAAGTCACCACGGTTGTCCAGGGGTATGGCCTGCAGAACCCTGAGAGCGTCTCCTCGGAGCGACAGGCTGAGAACCGAAGCCTTCTTCTGCTGGCTCCAGGCTCCCATCATGGCAGCCGTTTCAAAGAGGGTCAAATACTCCTCCCACGACGTCTTCCCGTCGAAGGTCGGGAGGTTGTGCTTCGCCAGCGAAGGGTCATCATCCCCTCTAGTGACCCTGGTTGGAGTTGAGCATCCCTGGTCGGTCTCGTCGTGAAGGCCGTCTTTAGGGGATATTCTGGTGGACTCCATCTGGCCCTTGTCGGCCAGCTCGGCACGCAGACGGTCCTCCAGGCTTGATATACGAGTCTCCATTTCCCCCTTCAGGGCTGTCATCTTCTCTTCCATTTCTCCTTTCAGGGTTGTGAGATTTCGGGACACCTTTTCCTCCAGATTCCTGGCGTTGTCAGCCATTTCCACCTTCAGGTCGGTCACCACTTCCTTCAGGTTGGTGGTCATCTTCTCCTCCAGCCCGGTCAGGTCCTCCTTCAGGGTCTTGGCGTTGTCAGCCATCTTCTCCTCCAGCCCGGTCAGGTCCTCCTTCACGGTCTTGGCGTTGTCAGCCATCTCCACTTTCAGCTTTTCCTCCATGGAAGTGAAGTTTCCGGTGATGCTGAGGTTTAGCTCGTCCAAGGCGCGGTCCCCTCCAGACGCCATGACAAAATATGCCGGGTCTTCGCCTGACTGTTCTAAGGCCTCCATGAGGCGTGCCTGTAAGGCCGCCTTCCCTCCTGAGGTCTCCAGGTCCCTCTCCAGAAGCTCATTTTTAAGCTCAGTGACTTTGAGGTCCTTGATGTTCACTTTGGTTGCCATTTTTTTTCAAAATTTACTTCAAAACAAAAAATATTTTTAAATTTATTTAATACAAGTTTTGAGTTTTATATATATAGCTGTTTTGAATACGTACTTTAGCAAAATAATAATTTATCTGATTACACTGATTGGTAGGTACTGTCTTTTAATATTTATTTTTAAATCACCAATATTTTTAACATAATAATGTCTGATAGTACATAATTATTTATTTCGTCTCAAGTCTTTCAAACACACAGGTAGGTACTTAATGTACATTCACACACTTGTAAACAAAGGATAGTTATTCAAAAACTTTTTCTCGATGAATCTGGAACGTTCTTTTGTAATATTTTTCAAGATTTTTATTTATTTATTTTATTTTTTTAATCACACACAATAATAAAAAAAACTATGGTCCAATTTGATGACTTTCTCAATGCGGTAAAATAGTCATTATGTTATGTCCAGAATTATGTTCCATATGATGTTCTAGAATTTATAAGCAACTTGCTTTTGCGTCTTTTCTTTTAACAAAAATTTATTTAAACACTTGTTTTCACAAAAGTCAGTTCACACAAAGTTCAATTTGAATAAAGTTCATTTTAACACTATTTAATTTATTTTATTTATTTTTAGACAGAAGATCTTAATTTTTCTTGACAATTCCGCACCTGACGCCAATTGTTACGAAATTAGGGTTCAATTGTCTTTCCAAATTAAAAATACACAGGTCTCCTTTAAAACTTATTTATTTTACACTGTTACAATATTTATTTTCACACTACTTTCTCGATTATTCTACTTGGTTTCGGTTCACTGATCAGATGGCTTCGATGTGTTTGTAAGTCGCTATGATACTGCCCCGCTCTGCAGGCCATTCGCACCTTTATACTCTTCAGAGCAGTATGATCCAGAACTAAAGTCGCCAGACGGTTCCAGAGTAATTATTACTTCTCGATGTTTCACGTACTACCTAGACACAACCAAAATCCTACCTACCAATGCAATACAGTATTCCTATAATTATAACAAATACCTACTTAGCCTAGAGAATTCTACACTTATACATAATTATCGATCTTACCTACCAATACTTTTGAGGATTCTTATAACTATAACTACCCATACTTATTTCAATATTTATATTTACATAACAATAAATATTTTAAAAATGTGCTAGAAAAAGTATTCCGTACTGGGGATATTCATAGGATATTCATTAAATGTAATCATTATCAACAGTTTTCTTCAACCAATCAAAACTGTTTTCATTCCTGCATTTCAGTCCGAGCTTCACAACTTTGGCAGCAAGACGAGTGGGACTTCAGGAGCAGCGCAGTCCCCCAATAAAGCAGCGAGGGCAGCAACCTTGCTGCTCCACCGCGCCCTGAGGGACCCCGTGTTCTCCGTATATTGCCAGGCAGCTGAGGTCACCAGGATCTTCTTCACCGACTTCATTGTAGACAGGTCTGAAGCTTTAAGCTCACAAAACTATGCAAGCTTGGTGTCAGCCAAGGTTCACACTTCCAGCCAGGACCATACCTATTCAACTAGCATTGTAATTTTATTAATATTTTTTAAATTATATGTTGTATGGCTAGTTTTAAGTATTGTGTCAGAGCATAAAACAAGAGTCCCAAATAAGTTTATGTTTAACTTCTGGGAAATATAATTTGTTATATTATTTAAAAAAAAAAAAAAATTACAAGAAATCCCCAGGATTTTCTTTAAAAACTTATTGTAGACAGGCCTGAAGCTTGAAAAAAGACTGGTGTTAACGAAGGTTCACATTTAGGACCATCACTTTTCAACGACCTACAATGTATATCCAGGCAGCTGCATCTTCTTTTTATAGTTTGTTTTGGACACATAGGAAGCTTTCGGCATTAATACAAAGGAAAAACAGGTTTGAAGTTTTTAGCTAAAGTATAAAAGAAAAATTTGGTGTTAGTCAAGGTTCACACCTCAAACCATTACTATTCATTTTCTACATAAACCATATCAAAAGTTTGTTACTCTCACTGATTAGGATTGTTTTTATTATTTGCCAGAGTGAATGCAGCAGAAGTGTCGCGCAGTGTTGAGAGGCTGGTGCCGGAGCTGTTGACTCGTGCTGGAGAGCCTGCTCCGCGGGTGCACTCCCTGGCCATGCATACGCTACTCACCATGGCGGATTGCCCCACAGTCAGGTAACAAACCTCCTTCTGTAACTACTCAGTCAAATTGGTCAAAGATAATTTGTCATAGACAGCTAGTCCATTGGCAAATCAGTCATATGGCAGTTTGTCAAATACAACATAGGCCCACAGACAGCTCCATCACAGAAAAATTTAACCGCCCTATGCATATGAACATACGCGATACAAAAATTTTATAGTATACCATTATACCATTGTACGAGTGTACCATTCTTCTACATCCCGTATCGCGTACGCGCTTGAGAAAAAAATATATATTTGAAAACTACAAACCACCTGGCGTCTGCCTGAGTTTTAAAGGTATGTCATAACAAGACTAGACAAGTTAGTTCCTCGAAGGCAGGCTAAGCGTTCAGTTTTTTGTTTGGCGTTTCGTAATGCTCTTCAAAAGTCAGGAGTACGTACATTGTGGTTTCAATTCCTGATTATTTGTTGCCTATTTGTCGGAAAATAGCCTGAAGGTAAGGGAGTTCATTGTAGTTTTCTGTGATGGCGCGTCTGCGGACCATATATTGTATGTTTCATTAATTTACAAAATCTAACATTATCCGTGCTCATTTTTAGGAGTCTTGGTCTCATTCCTTCATACCTGGTGCGACCTCTCACAGCTGGGACGGCTCCAAGACTGGCTCTCTCAAGGTTGCTCATGGTGGAACAGTTGCTGCTCAATCATGGACTTGACAAGACAAGGTAACATTATCATAACTGTTAAGAAAAACATGTGTATTGCAGGAAAACAAGATATTGATTGTTAAAAGGAAGCGACGTTTTGGTCGAAAATGAGTTATGAACGCTATCCTACTAAAAATTTCCCGCACTTTCTTATGAGCTCACTCCCATGGCTCTACGATGACTTCTTTGTTGTTTATGCCCAAACAAAAAACTGCATTTACGAAGAATGGTTTTGGTATTTTTTTACTTCTAGAGTTTCTATAATTTTGATTTTAACAATGTGATAAAAAAAATATATGTACATTTTTCTGCAGTCTCAAACTTCAAATTGCTCTCGTGAACAATTTAGTTGTTGTCGCTTATGCCCTACGAATATATCCTTTTAAGCATTGATACCTTACTGTGACTTTGCAGTGGACTGCGAGCCCGAGCAGTAGCAGAACTAGGTGCCGGAGGCCTCACACATGGTCAGGGGGCGGTGAGGAGGGCTGCTGAGCGCCTGCTGCTGGCGGGGTACGAGAGGGCCCCACGACTGGTCAGGGCGCAGCTCCCGCCCGACGATCCCGTCACCAGGCGCAACCTGCTCTACAGACATCTGTTTGAGGGCTTTGACAGGATAGACAGAAGGGTGAGATATATCTGCATACAAGCATGATTTTGTGTTTCTGGGCTTTGACCGTGTCCATAGTTTTTTCCTTTTTTTTCTTCTTTTTTATCAAAACCTCGTGGTTAATATGCACGGCTTTATAAAGAAGCCATTGAAATCTATAAAAAAAAAAATTTCAACAGAAAGGAAGAGGACTTAAAATTAAACAAAACTTGGTTGAGCTTGAAGTGTTGGCGAAGGGTAGTAATTTTAGCAGTTAGTCAGTTAGTATTAGTAGCAATTACAAATAAATAGACTCTGCCTTTCGTACTAACATCAGAAGGGAGCAAAGCCCTGAAGAAGTCACACACAGAGGTGACGAAACGTAAGCTGAAGTCTTCAAGAAGTATCAAAAAGAAGAAAAAGAAAAAAGAAAAAAAGTAAAGCCCGGAAACACAAAATCAAGCATTTGAATCCGGCCGTGAAAGCCTAACAACATTATTTTCTTAGCTCAGATTGTGTAGAACGTGATTCTCATGACTATATCATTTGTCATCTTTGAATCACATGGCAGATAAGCCAAACAAGCAGTGTGGGACGAAGAGTCAATGAAAAGGTCAACTTCTTCTTCCTCAGCCGTCCTCAACCACTCTTGGATGTTGGCATCCTCCAACCTTCTCTATACCTTTCAATTGGCCACTGTGGTCAGGTTTTTTTGATTAACATTTCAATGTTTTGTTGGAGGGAGTTGGCAATGAGCCTCCACGTTTGCCAGATGTTTTGTGGACTACCTGTTGGTCTGTGGAGACTATTTTATTTTATTCCTACCGTCCAGGCGAGTTTGACAAGCGTTCCCCTATCTGCCACTGTGGCAATGAATTAAAATATGCACTATGCACGTGGTTCACTCACACAACTGTCACACGTGTTCATCCCCCCGTGTCTGTCATGCAACTACTGCTGCATGTGCATTTCTGCGTGGTGAAGGGTACGTTTGCTGTCATCACAGCCACGTTGAAGTCGCGCTTGTCTGGAGGCTACAAGTTAATCTGACAAAAAAAGTCACTGAAAACCAACAATTGAAAATGACATGAATGTTTCATTACTTTAAACTATTTCAGAGGTCACAGTGGATGTTAAATTAATGGCTTCTCGATAAAATAATCAGAAGTTTCTCATCAAAGAAAAAAATCATCATCAGATTGATCTAATCTAATCTAATCTAAGCTGCAAAGATATATGGGTATCGCCGTCGAAATTTGTACCTTTTGTCTTGTGCGTGTGTCCCCTAATGATTTTCAGCTTTTTCATAAAAACTGGTGATCTCTACTGAATTCTAAAATTATCAGAGTAAAGTAAATAAAAAGCGTATCGAAATACAAAAAAAAACTGCAAAAAGCATTAAGTGGCGATGTAATTAAAAAATAAAACAAAAACGCCTTTTTTCCATTCCCATACAAATTTTACATGTCCGCAACCCATTTTTGACCCTTTGATGGCATGATACGATCAAAATAGTCAAACGTTTTTAAAGTTGAGTATTTTTTCATATACCTTAGTAACGTATCTTTCATTTTCTGTACTAGCCACAATAATATTTACTTATTTAAACACGAAATATTGATTGCTAAGGGTTGTCTCCATTTTTGGCTCTGAAATTTTTCTTTTAGTATGTTACCAATTCCATTGGAACTGACAAAAATCTTGCAATCTTAAGTATTTGTTCACGTATGGTAACTCTTTGATGCAGTGTGGACAACACAAAAAAACTCATTCGATACCTTCATTTTCTTCTGAGAACGTTTACATCAGACTCGGGAATTTGTCGTGGGTGTTTTGAGTGGAAGTTAGCTTGGCATTATTAAGGTATGTATTCGAATATGTTGTCAGTTGTATATTTTTTACTTAGATCCATTAATCCTTCTAATGATTGTATGTTTTTATCATTGCTGACAGTATTATTTTTCAAATGGCACAAGTTTAAGGTAATGTCGGGCGGTTTTTTATTTACAATCTTTACCGTATGTTACCAGTATTAAGGTGTATTCACGTAGGTTTAAAAAAATACACCTACTTACCGTTAATTTATGGTTGAATAACAAATAACATTTACGTACCTAATTGAAACATAAAACTATCAAATCAACCTTACTACATGCTATTAATATTATAAATGCACCGTTTGATGTTTGTTATTCAAAATAGCAAAAAGGTTTATTCCGTGATCTGTGGGCTAAACGGATTAAATGAAATTTGAACCACAGATGTACCTAATTTTTATATCGGTGCTGGATACTGTGAAAAATGTACGCAAAAAAACCATTGCCTATCTATCTAATCTATGATAATCTATAATCTAAGTTAAAAAATATATTGCATTTAAGACTTTAAGTTCGTACTTAAACATGCTGCATGTGAACCTACAATATAAAACCCAATCTCAAATGAACATAAGCCCTGCAACTCTTGCCGACCTTACCTGACACAATGGTAACATTGGTAAAGTGAACCATTTTTTACAGTATGAGTGGTCAGCTTCATACTAACCTATAAGTCAAGGAAACTTATTGAAATACAATAAACGAACGATTTTAGGTAGTTATTAAATGTGCGTATTCATATTTTTATTAAACATTCATAGACAAACAACATTCATATTTATAGATATTCAAAATGGTGCTCTTATATTTTTATTGAACAGTGTTTACGAACTGCTATAAAATCTTGTATTCGTCGTCGAAAAAAGAAATGTGATATCGAAATGTAAAAAAACCTAATTTTTCGAACCTGTCGGTCATTTTGAATAGACCTTAATTTAAAAAATTGATTATTTTTCAATAAAAAATTAAAAAATTAAATAAAAGAAATTAAAAACTTTGTTTTATTCCACTTTTATTGTTTTTGAGTATGTTACAAACGTTTTCGGAATACCTTCCATCATCGGGTAACAACAATTACTAAAATCAAACTTAAAAATTAAGACATGGGTGTGGGATCTATTGGTGGTAAAGGAGGGGGTAGCAAGGTAGGTATGTGGGAGGGAGATGGTGAGTCAATATCAATATCAATATCAATATCAATATCAATATCAATCAATTTTTTAAAATGAATTTCCACAGTGTTTCACAAAAATCTTTTCAAAATTCCTTAATTTAACTCACGATGTTTTCGTTTTCTTGAATCTTGCCGGTCGACAGTTATGGTACAAATTTAAACGGCGTTACCCATATATCATTTAAGATTTATATTAAATGCATTCCCACAAGCAGACATTTTCAGACAGACTTTCATTTCTGGATGAAATGAAAGAAGTATGCAAGGATCGAAAGAAATGGCGGTTGATCTGTAATGCTGGCGGTTAAAGCTGAGGCTTTTAAATTTAATTTTTTTTTTTTTTTTAAATATGTTTTGTAGTTTTTTACTGTTTAATTGTTTAGAGTTTATTTGTTTTATATATTTGAACTAGCAGACTGACCGTGCTGTGCACGGTTGTCTGCTAGGCCCTTCGGGCAGAGTGAGTCTGGCTTCGCAATAATTTTTCCTCACACCTCCTTCATAGTAATTAAATGGTTTAAGAAGTAATTTGAAAAAAAATTGCGGTAAAAGGGTTATTTAGTTCTTTCATGTTCTGAGATTCTTGTATGAAGCATGAGGTATGAGGCTGACCTCCCATACCTAAAAAAATGTTCACTGAACGAATGTTTCTCTGTTCCTGAAAAGTTCGGCAAAATTGCAGGGCTTATGGTCAAGAGAGGCTGAAATTTTTATTTGTAATAATTACACATGCAGCGTTTGTAACCGCAAACTCACTCATGTCTGCTTGGGGGCATCCATTCAATATGAATTATAAAATGTATGAATGCAACTTAGATTTATATTCTAAAATTAAAAACATCAAGTGCCACAATTATATGTTAGCGTGAAAAGACATTTGCCAGCTTGTGGGTGTGCATTGTATTTGAATCATCAAAACTCTTTTTGCAACTTAAGATTATAAATTAAGATAACCGTTGTTTAAGGATTTTCCAAACCCAAATTCCTTGACCTAAGGGTTAGTATGAGGCTTACCACCCATATCGCATAAATGGGTTCACTTAACTAATGTTCCCCCTGTTTCTGAGTAGGTCGGCAAAAGTTGCATGGCTTATGGTCATGAGAGGCTGAAATTTTTATTTGTAGTTACACATGCAGCATTTGTAAGCGCAAACTCACTCATGTCTGCTTGGGAGCATGCATTGAATATGAATTATAAAATGTATGTATGCAACTTAGATTTATATTCTAAAATTAAAAACATCAAGTGCCACAATTATATGTTAGCGTGAAATGACATTTGCCAGCTTGTGGGTGTGCATTCAATTTGAATCATCAAATAACTTTTTTTGCAACTTTAGATTATAAATTAAATTTAACGTTGTTGAATCAAATTCCTTGACTTAAGGGTTAGTATGAGGCTTACCACCCATATCGCATAAATGGGTTCACTTAACTAATGTTCCCCCTGTTTCTGAAAAGGTCGGCAAAAGTTGCAGAGTTTATGTGCATTAGATGCCTTCATTTTAATTTGTAAGTTTACATGCAGCATTTCTAAGCGGGAACTCACTCGTGTCTCCATGGAAGCATGCATTGAATATGAATTATAAAATGTATCTATGCAACTTAGATTTATATTCTAATATTAAAAACATCAAGTGCCACAATTATATGTTAACGTGAAATGACATTTGCCAGCTTATGGGTGTGCATTTAATTTGAATCATCAAATAAGTTTTTTTGCAACTTTAGATTATAAATTAAGATTAACGTTGTTTAAGGATTTTTCACTCAAATCCTTGACTTATAGGTTGGTATGCGGCTGACCACCCATACTGTGAAAAATGGTTCACTTTGCCAATTTCACCCCTGTTTCAGGGAAGGATGGCAAGAGTTGCATGGCTTATGTTCATTTGAGATTGGGTTTTTATAATGTAGGTCCACATGCGGCATGTGCCAGCGCGAAATTATACATGTCTGCTTGTGGGAATGCATTGAATATAAATCTTAAATGATATATATCCTTGCAGCTTAGATTAGATTAGAAATTCCTTGACTTATAGGTTAGTATGAGCCTAAATACCCATATTGCAAAAAATTGTTCATTTGAAAAATGTTTCCCCTGTTTTTGAAAAGGGTGGCAAAAGTTGCAGGGCTCATGTTCATTACAGGCCTTAATTTGAATTTGTAAGTTCACATACAGCATTTATAAGTGCGAACCCACTCGTGTCTCCAGGGGGACATGCATTGAATATGAATCATAAAAGTTATTGTATCTGTGCAACTTAGATTATATATTCTAATATTTAAAAAAAATCAAGCGCCACAACTATAGGTTAGCGTGAAATGACATTTGCCAGTTTGTGGGCGCGCATTCAATTTGAATCATCAAATAACTTTTTTTGCAACTTTAGATTATAAATTAAATTTAACGTTGTTGAATCAAATTCCTTGACTTAAGGGTTAGTATGAGGCTTACCACCCATATCGCATAAATGGGTTCACTTAACTAATGTTCCCCCTGTTTCTGAAAAGGTCGGCAAAAGTTGCAGAGTTTATGTGCATTAGATGCCTTCATTTTAATTTGTAAGTTTACATGCAGCATTTCTAAGCGGGAACTCACTCGTGTCTCTTTGCAACTTTAGATTATAAATTAAATTTAACGTTGTTGAATCAAATTCCTTGACTTAAGGGTTAGTATGAGGCTTACCACCCATATCGCATAAATGGGTTCACTTAACAAATGTGTCCCCTGTTTCTGAAAAGGTCAGCAAAAGTTGCAGGGCTTATGGTCATGAGAGGCTGAAATTTTTATTTGTAAATACACATGCAGCATTTGTAAGCGCAAACTCACTCGTGTCTCCGTGGAGTAGTGCATTGAATATGAATTATAAATGTTAATGCGTCTATGCAACTTAGATTGTATATTATAATAATACTTTAAAAAAATTAAATGCCGCAATAAGTATGGTTTCATATAAAAAGTTGACCTAATCGATCGTCATTATTTCTAAAAAATACATGTTATAACTGGTTGAAGTATAATTTTGAAATAAATAAAGAATATAGGTAGGTACTCAACGGAATTCAACCGAAAAAGAATCGACTTGTATGGCAACTTTGAAGCGTATGTTGAAGTGTTGGCAATTTATTTGAAATTCGAATGTCAAAATGAGTTTTGTTTCTCGCATAGGTTTTACATAAAAAGGTGTTGTGATTGATCATGTTTATTTATTTTAAAAACAACAATTAAAAATCTATTAATGATGAGGAAGCACATCCCAAGTCCTGAACAATATTTGTTGTGAATATGACGTGCATCTGTTCAGGAGTTCTTCAGTTTGTCATCCATTAACGCACAATTATTTTGTATGGGGAGGCCGTTGCATTTTATATTATAGGGGGAAGGGGGATGTATTAATTACTTGTATTCCTTGACTGATAGGTTGGTATGCGACTGACCACCCATACTGTAAAAAATGGTTCACTTTGCCAATGTCACCCCTGCTTCAGGGAAGGTCGGCAAGAGTTGCAGGCCTTATGTTCATTTGAGATTGGGTTTTTTATATTGTAGGTCCACATGCGGCATGTGTAAGCGCGAAACTGTGCATGTCTGCTTGTGGGAATGCATTTAATATGAATCTCAAATGATACATATCTTTGCAGCTTAGATTTAGATTTAGACACGTATAATTTCGCGCTAACACATGCTGCATATGGACTTACAATATAAAAACCCAATCTCAAATGAACATAAGCCCTGCAACTCTTGCCGTCCTTCCCTGAAACAGGGGTGACATTGGCAAAGTGAACCATTTTTTTTTTGCAGTATGGGTGGTCAGCCGTATACCAACCTATAAGTCAAGGAACATCAATAACTTATATTTAATAATAAATTTTTGCATCATAAATTACCAGATTGCCAACCTTAATACTTTTTTTAAATTTTTGTTTAATTTTCAGAAACAAGAAGAACTGATGGGCAACAGTCAATGTGAGGATGTTTCACTCGGGAGAAGTGGTCAGTTCATGAACGGCATGAATCCCAAGATGATGGAGTCTTCCATGAGCATGTCCCAAATGAGCAGCTCCTTCATGACCTCGTCCATGACCTCGTCAATGTCCTCGTCCATGACAGCGTCAATCTACCAGCCCAGATCCAGCATGAAGAAGCAATCCTCAAGGAAACACGGAACCGTCGGTTTCAACGGCATAAAAAACGATGTTGAATATCCGGGTTACAACAAACTGCGACTGGATAGTGCTGTCAGTCCAAAACACCAACCGAAAGTCAATAAGAGTTCACAAAATCCAAGGACATACGTCTTGGAAAAGAATTGGCAGAATAGCGTGATGCAAAACGGAAATCACTGTCCGCAAATTGAAAATAAATCAGCGAAAGGAAGCACATCCGCTAGGTGCCACAGTAACTATGATGATATCCCAGAAAACATCGGAAGCATGTCCAAAAGCATCACCTTTTCTAATAGTTCTTTGAATTGTCTCCCGAGTAGCAAGCAAGGGAGCGTGACATCTTTAAACACGCTGAATTCTGTTCAGAACGGAACCCTGCATCCGTACCACAAAAGCGGAATGGTAGCTAGAAACCTGCAATCAAACATTGTGTTCGACAACAGCAGGTCAAATTATGCCGACGAAGAATCACTCACAAACGGACTCAAAAAGATGCAAATGACTGAATGCAACAAGTCATCGTCAGAGACACTGTGCAATGATAAAGTCAGCGTGAACGGAAGTCCCGTTGGCAGTTTGAAAAGAATCAAAAACAGAAACATATACAGGAGTAAGTCCGGTTCCAATATGCCGACGTGCTTCAACGATGACAACTTTGACAGTTTTGATGACAGCCAGATGGATGTAGACAGCTATGACTGCTACTCTAAAGGCGATGACAGCAGGAGAGAGATGCTGACTCAGGATGATCATTTGGAGGTGGCTGACGCACAAGTTGACTACCACAGCGATGCGAGTACTCCGGAGGTCGGGGACAAGGAGGGGGAAGGGCAGTGTCCCTTCTGCTTGGGCTGCGTGGCCCCAGGAGGCCTGGACTCTCACTACTGGAGATCTTGTCCGTTGCTGGGCCGCTGTCCCGCCTGCAGGGCGCCACTTGAACTGAGATCTCTGTCACAACATTTGACAGGTAAACTTGTTTTACATTTTTTTCTTACCTCAGATTGTGTAGAACGTGATTCTCATGGCAATATCATTTGTCATCTTTGAATCAAATGGCAGATAAGCCAAACAAGCAGTGTGAGACGAAGAGTCAGTGAAAAGGTCAACTTCTTCTTCCTCAGCTGTCCTCAACCACTCTTGGATGTTGGCATCCTCCAACCTTCTCTATACCTTTCAATCGGCCACTGTGTTCAGATTTTTTTGATTGAGCATTTCAAAGTTTTGTTGGAGGGAGCTGGCAATAAGCCTCCACGTTTGAATGAAAATATATTACTTCTACTTTCCCCTCTTGCTTATCTACTAATAAAACACAGTTAACGCTCATCTCATCACTGTCAAAACA
This sequence comes from Agapetus fuscipes, assembly GCA_951799405.1. Lineage (NCBI taxonomy): Eukaryota > Metazoa > Arthropoda > Insecta > Trichoptera > Glossosomatidae > Agapetus > Agapetus fuscipes. Next base: position 2,149,396 of record OX637343.1, read on the forward strand.
AATGCGTCAAAAAGATCTTTGTTTTATGTTTTTTGTTTGGAAGAAATGGAAAGAAAGAAATGGCGGTTGATCTGTGATGTTGGTCGGCTAGGGTTTGTTAAAGTGAAATTGGTTTTATGATTTAGTTTTTTTTTTATGTCCATGTATACCTATATTGTTATTTATTGATTTAAAAAATGTAATTTGTCATGTATGTTCCTTGACTTATAGGTTGTTATGCGGCTGACCACCCATAATATAAAAAATTGGTTCACTTTGCCAATGTCACCCCTGTTTCAGGGAAGGACGGCAAGAGTTGCAAGGCTTATGTTCATTTGAGATTGGGTTTTTATATTGTAGGTCCACATGCAACATGTGTTAGCGCGAAATTATACATATCTGCTTGTGGGAATGCATTTAATTTAAATCTTAAATTATATATATCTTTGCAGCTTAGATTAGATTAGATTAGATTAGTTTCATTTGGTGACCTAGAAATAAAGTCATTCAATTCATGTTCTTATTTGTAGGCATTAAGTATTTCAAAATTTCTTTTAATTTAATATCCGAAACTATCGGATATCTGACGTAATTCCATATCCGCATCTGTATCCAAAACCGAAATAATATTTTTCCCATTTGCGTATCCAGTCCGATCGGCCGGCCCCCTTACCTGTAAAAATAAATAGGTTCAACTCGCCACATGCGACCCCTTCGGGGATAACGGGGCAAAAAGTTTCACTATGTGTGTAGCTTAGTTGCGTATCCGTACACCCATATCTGACATTTCATGTCCATAACTAACAACAGGGGCGTGCATAGGGTATAGGCAAATAATTTTTAGAAAAAATATTTTCCCCCATTCCTTTACAATAACTCATTTTAAATTGACCGAAGTGCTAACGATGGCTCCAATCGAACTTAAATTTTGAATTTTAAATCTGAATATCAAGCTCAAATGGTTTTTTATCATATATTGCCTACCTTTTAGGTGCACGTGCCTATATGGGATGCACGCCCCTGACTAACAATATATACAACAATGTCTGAGTGTTTATGTAATTTCAGAAGATTGTCCTCAAAGCAGTGGACATCAGATGTGTGACAGATGCACAGAAGCCGTCCCCGCAGAGGATTTTGACAAGCACTCCGCTGAAAATTATTGTCTAGGTATGAAGACACTTCTACTACTTCCATTTTCAAATAACTTGTTGAAAACAAAGCCAATGTAGTTCTTTCAACAGCGGAGTGATGTGAGAGAATTTGGACATCCCCAAGATCAGTCTAGTGACCGCATTCAGAACAGACGGAAATCTCATGGATCAGCGAGCGCCCTTTGAATCTACAAAATGGCACTATATTGAAGGAATGTTCATCACAATATGTAGTAGAGATATGTCGAAATAAATAGGGTAATTGCAGTGGTGGGAGAAATGGTTTAAAATACTATAGTTGTGTGTAGAGTATATTTCAAGGATCACAACCATATATTTTTTAAATAGTAAAAATAAAGATATCATTGATAATAAATAATAATAATAATAATCTAAGTTGCAAGGATATATTCAGTTCGCGCTTACAAATGCTGATTGTGTACTTACAAATAAAATCCAAACCTCAAATGAACATAAGCCCTGCAACTCTTGCCGACATTCCCTGAAATAGGGGTGACATTGGCAAAGTGAACCATTTTTTACAGTATGGGTGGTCAGCCTTATACCAACCTACAAGTCAAGGAATCATTTTCAAAAATAAAAAGCTGAGATTTTGAGTCGCGCCAAAACGCAGCGCAGCCGGTTAGCCATGCTGTGACGTCAAAATGATATAGATGGATCCGACCAACTACCTGGGCCCAACGGTCCAAAGATACGAAGATCCATCGACATCACATCCGCCTAAATAAAAAAATGTCCTGTTTTACTGCATATTGAAAATGCGCAAAATTCTAAAGAGCTATGATTGAAAAGCTAAGCCAGAAATTATTTTATTTTAAAACGCAGATGCATTTTTAAAAATGTAGTTATCATTTTATGAAATAAAATAAAAAAAAGTGAAATTACCCTATTGTGCTTACAGAAACTTTGGAGGACTTTTGGAAGTGTCCTCTGTGTCACGCAAACGTCCCAGGAGACGAAGACAGCTGGAGGCAGCACCTCACCGGGCAGGACCTCCCTCAGGGCGGGTGCCCCAGCAACCCAAGAGCAAGCCACAGGAACACATCGCCAAGTATACATTAAGCCAGCCGATAAGTCAAGTTGCAGGATCATTATAAAACATTGTTTAAACTCCCCTCGGTTGTGTACTTGTATCCTTCCCCCATTCCACTAAGGGTGGCCAGTATCTCGGCAGATGTGCCTCCAATTTGTTCTGTCCTTGCACATTTCTTTCATCTTTCGTTCAGTCGGAAGAGCCAAAAATTACAATTTATGAAATTTCTAAATTGTAAAGAGCCACAAATGTTTTCTTGCCAGCAATAAATAGCGTTGACGAGGGGATTCCTTGACTTATAGGTTGGTATGAGGCTGACCACCCATACTGTAAAAAATGGTTCACTTTGCCAATGCCACCGTTGTCTCAGTTGCGTTACCCCTGTTTCAGGGAAGGTCGGCAAGAGTTGCAGGGCTTATGTTCATTTGAGATTGGGTTTTTTATACTGTAGGTCCACATGCCGCATGTGTGAGCGCGAAATTATGCGTGTCTGCTTGTGGGAATGCATTTAATATGAATCTCAAATGATACATATCTTTGCAGCTTAGATTTAGATTTAGATTAGGGGGGGGGGGGTGAAAAGCGAGTTGAAGTGGCTGAGAGATACAATCGGTACCTAGTCCTCGTTAATCGATATTCAGAACAATGTTTAAGTGTTTTTTTTTTTGATAAAATAAATAATATTTGGGACACAAGTATGTACATTATTAAATTAAGATTTAAAAGGAATGTGTCTTAAATCAGCGATGGCCTTACCATATGGAAGAGTATAGTTTTATCAAGGAGTAGGTGTTACCAAATGTGACAAGATCAAATGAGTCGTATAAATGCAAACGCCGTCAACTCCTTATGATTTTGAGAAAAATAAACTTGTAAACTTGTAAAACGACTGCAACAATTGGAGATGACGGCGTTTGCACGAAAACATACTTTTTCAATTAAAATTACGAAGGATTAAGTGAGGTTTTCATCACATTGCACACAGAAAATGATTTGTTACACTACGCAGAATCAAATTCAATAATTATCTTGGTATGCGGCTGACCACCCATACTGTGCAAAAAAATGGTTCACTTTGCCAATGTCACCCCTGTCTCAGGGAAGGACGGCAAGAGTTGCAGGGCTTATGTTCATTTGAGATGGGTTCTTATAATGTAGGTCCACATGCGGCATGTGTTAGCGCGAAATTATACATGTCTGCTTGTGGGAATGCACTTGATATAAATCTTAAATGATATATATCTTTGCAGCCTAGATTAGATTAGATTACGAAGTGAGGTTTTCATCACATTGCACACAGCAAATGATTTGTTACACTACGCAGAATCAAATTCAATAATTATCTTGGTATGCGGCTGACCACCCATACTGTGAAAAAAAAATGGTTCACTTTGCCAATGTCACCCCTGTCTCAGGGAAGGACGGCAAGAGTTGCAGGGCTTATGTTCATTTGAGATGGGTTCTTATAATGTAGGTCCACATGCGGCATGTGTTAGCGCGAAATTATACATGTCTGCTTGTGGGAATGCACTTGATATAAATCTTAAATGATATATATCTTTGCAGCCTAGATTAGATTAGATTACGAAGTGAGGTTTTCATCACATTGCACACAGCAAATGATTTGTTACACTACGCAGAATCAAATTCAATAATTATCTCAAAAATTTGGAGATGACGGCGTTTGCAGTTATACGACTCAAATGTCCTCCATGACCAAATCTCGTCGCATTTCACATTATCAGTGCAAAAGCTTGGCAGGCATGTGTTTCATTGAATTACAGTTTTGGGATGACTCTCCTGTTGCGTTGTTTCAAATCATATTACCCGTCAGTGGCGAAGGGTGGCGTACAAGCCGGGTTCCATCGGCTTCCCTTTTAAAATGATGTAACAAAGTAGTTAAAAAATATAGGCACAAAGTAAAAATATACATTTAAAACCAAAGAAACAATACGTATTTTTCCCCCATTGAAACCATGCAGTCTACTTTATTATCATTTCTGCCTCATTTTAAACGAATTGTTCCTTGACTTATAGGTTGGTATGCGGCTGACCACCCATGCTGTAAAAATGGTTCACTTTGCCAATGTCACCCCTGTTACAGGGAAGGACGGCAAGAGTTGCAGGGTGTATGTCCATTTGAGATTGGTTTTTATGTTGTAGGCTCACATGAGGCACGTGCAAGCGCGAACTTGTACGTGTCTTGGTTGTGGGAATGCATGTAATGTGAATCTCCAATGTAACATATCTTTGCAACTTATATATATATTTGGATGACTTATTCTTCTTTTGGGCGCCGTTTAGTGGCTCCAGCCACCCCAAGGGCGCCCACCGCTCACTCTCTTCTTGTGAAGATGGTGGTCTTCAGCTCCTTCCTGAAACGCTCCTCGCTGGTTTCAGTCCTCAGCTTCAAAGGCAGCCGGTTCCAGCACAACGGTCCCGCCGAACTGAACGCCCTATCCCCAAAGCCCGTTCTGCTCCGTCGAGATGGCATTTTCAGCTTGTTGATAGCATCACTCTGCGCCGAGCGAAGAGTGCACCGCTTATCAAAAATCTCGTCAAGCTTACATAATTCGGCTAAGTAAGAAGAGGCCGTTCCTTTGAGTGCTTTAAATACCAACAGAACTTAGATTAGATTAGAACCGATGGAAACCGGCTTGTATGGCACCCTTCGCTACTGTTACCCGTAAAATCCAAAAAGTCTCAAGTCTGGACTTCTGGATCACATACTCTGTTATTTTGTCTTTCATTGTTTTATGTATTTGAAAGAAAGTCAATTATGAAATTCCTTTCTATGTTAATCTGAACACTGATCTAATCTAATCTAATCTAATTAATTAATCAAATAAATATAGGTACTGTTTTAATTCACTTTTTTATTATTTTATTTTAAATATGTCAAACAGTTTTCGCCTAAAAAGGCATCCTCAGGACAATGACAATGACAAATCAAAATTATTAATTTTCACAAAAAAATTTGAAATGTCATTGTCATTGTCCTGAGGATGCCTTTTTAGGCGAAAGCGTTTGGCATATTTAAAAAAAAAAAAAAAAAAGTGAATTAAAACAGTATATTTATTTGATTGATTATACAATGGACTTTCACTGTGTAAACCACCAAACCCTGAAAAATATATTAATCTAATCTAAGTTGCAAAGATATGTAACATTGGGATATGTAACAATGCATGTAATGTGAATTACATGCAAAATGCATGTAATTCACATTGCATGCATTTTCACAGAAACGTATAAGTATGCGCTTGCACATTCCGCATGTGAACCTACAACATGAAAACCCAAATCTCAAATGAACATACACCCTGCAACTCTAATCAACACAAATCATTAAAAATATAATTAACATTATCTATGATCTACTTAAAATATAAGTTTGAAAGATGTATTATTGCATTTACGATTCATATTACTTGCAGTCCCACAAGCACACACATATAAGTTTGTACTTATACATGCTGCGTGTGGACTTACAACATAAAACTCCTATCTCAAATGAACATACACCCTGCAACTCTTGCCGACTTTCCCTGCAACAGGGGTGACATTGGCAAAGTGAACCATTATCTACAGCATGGGTGGTCAGCCGCATACCAACCTATAAGCCAAAGAACATACACAACAAATTACATTTTTAAAATCAACATATAATATGTATAAACATCACTTGGTATGCGGCTGACCACCCATGCTTTAGAAAATGGTTCACTTTGCCAATGTCACCCCTGTTTCAGGGAAGGTCGGCAAGAGTTGCAGCGTGTATGTCCATTTGAGACTTGGTTTCTATATTGTAGGTTCACATGCGGCATGCGCAAGCGCGAACTTGTACGTGTCTGCGTGTAAGAATGCATGTAATGTGAATGCCCAATGTTACATATCTTTGCAACTTAGATTAGATAGATTATATTAGATCACTGATACTCAACAAAAATGGAGGTGAAAGAATTTAAAGCTCATATATTATTTATTTCATAAAATATATTGTACTTAAACTTCTTTTCAAAACGAAAAAAAAATATGCAACTATCCATCCGTAAAAATGTGTTAAACTAGTCGTTAATATGTAACAATAATGAGTATCTAAATTTATTCATGAAAAAAAGTGTTTTTTTTTTCAATTAAAAAAAGTATTCCTTCCATTAAAAATAGATAATGAAGCATAGACAAGATAAACATAGCTAGTGACATTTCCTATCAAAATTGTAGATTTAAATTATTATATCATTTACTCATAGTAAAACAATATTGTATTTTTAATAGTGAATATCGTAGTTTTGTTGAATTTTCACCTCGCCAACCGTTTGTATGCAATTTTTGTCTGTTTTTATAGATTTTCTGGCAAATTTAAAAAGCCTTTTTATACATATTGATACTTTTTAGTAGTTGATTGTACTACTCAAAAGAAATTTTGTTTACAAAACACTCCGTTCCATAATATTTCGCTCAAATTTATTTAAAAACATATTTTTAAGCTTTGTATACTCAATTTAGGTTTAAAGGTGGTTAGTTGAACTCCAGTGTGATTCACAAAATATTTTATTCATAGATGATCCATAGATCACAATTTTCTGTGTGGAAAATTCACTATAGGTGGCAAATGAGCCATGAATTTGCTAAAGCCAATATTATAAACATTCCTAACTGTGAGATTCCATACCTACAAATTTGGAGAAAAAAAACACGTTAAGAGCCCTACATACCCTGAATCTGCCGTTTTTGTATCTTACACTTTATGGTCTTAGCAAAAGAGTGACAGTAATGAAAAAAATCAAGGATGTTTATTAATTTTTTATCTTAATTATAAAGTTTAAACAAAATATATAACTTAAAAATTGCCACCACAAAAAAATACTTAAAATAATACGTTTTTTTCACTTCCGTAGCCACTGTCTCGTGTGTGCTATGTTTTGGAAATATTTTTTTTCTTTCTATTTATAGAACTATACATTGTCTAGTGTAGTATCGAAACAGTTTTTTTATAATGTCAATAGTTTTTGAGTAAATATGGAAAAACTGAAACTACTTGATGAATTAAATTTTAATTAAATCGAAGAACACAGTTTTTCCCCATTTACTCAAAAACTATTGACATTATAAAAAAACTGTTTCGATACTACACTAGACAATGTATAGTTCTATAAATAGAAAGAAAAAAAATATTTCCAAAACATAGCACACACGAGACAGTGGCTACGGAAGTGAAAAAAACGTATTATTTTAAGTATTTTTTTGTGGTGGCAATTTTTAAGTTATATATTTTGTTCAAACTTAATAATTAAGATAAAAAAATAATAAACATCCTTGATTTTTTTCATCACTGTCACTCTTTTGCTAAGACCATAAAGTGTAAGATACAAAAACGGCAGATTCAGGGTATGTAGGGCTCTTAACTCTGCCATTATCATTCAAATAAAATCTGGGTCTTGCTTGAGTATTGGCGCTTTGTAGCAACGACCAAGCTCGTACACCTCTGCGGCACTACAGCATGTGTCATCTATACCCCTAGAGTCTCTAGAATCTAGGGAGTCTCCCGCAAAGGATTTCTAAAAAAAACAAAATATTTGCTTGCAACCTTGCCGCATAACGTCAACATTTTGTTATCTACAAAATTTGTCCTATGAAGTCCATTGAATATTGAACTTTTGTAATGGGATTATACTATTTTAGGATGTTTATAATTCTCCAATCTAAATTTATTTTTACACATAAGATTATGCCACCATTTTCAGTCCATTGTACGTAGTTAGTGTAAAAAAAAACAAAACAGCTCCCAAATTATAAAAGTTTATGTTTAAATTCAACCATTGATGTGGTCGGGTCAATAGAAGGGGGCTGTCCATATATTACGTCATTCGCATTAAGGGGGGGGCGAGTCTGGTCTGCGGATGATGGCAAATGATGTACGAGTACCAAAAGTGACGTCGTTCTTGTAAATACCAATTTCTACAAAATATACAAAAGATTATGTAAGTAATATGACATTATTAATTATTAAGCTCATCCATTATTACAGCAAGAGGGGGGGAGGGGTCATTAGATAATGACTATAGGATGATTGTAAGGGGGGGGGGGGTCGAAAATCGGCCAAAATCGATGACGTAATTTATGGACGGCCCCAAGTCAGCGGATTGCATTGGCTGGGTCACATCCAGCGAATGGACTATCGAAGCCTGTAAAAGATGGTTGTGATGATGGACCAAAGGGGCGCAGGACAGTAGGAAGTCCCAGAATAAGGTAACTGAACGGGAATGATTCATCAAAAGTGTATAGACGGTCCGTAGTCCAATAGTAACTTCCGGAATCTTAAATAAAAGGTGGTGGATTCGAATTCCAGCGGAGCACAAAAAAATACCATTTATATTTTCAAATATGCTCTTCGCTGGGTTGAAAAATTCATAATCTTTACCAAACACTGACCACCAAAGTCCCCATCCAGCCTTACAGCAACTGTGTCTGCTTGAGAATTGACGCTTTGTAGCGACGACCAAGCTCGTAAAAGTCCGGCAATAGCTCATTTGATAGAATGCTTGCATTCCATAGCGAGAGCAAGGGTTCGATCCCCACCTAGGGTGTTAGAAATGATTTCCTGATTCAGTATCTATTTCAAGCCCAAAATAAATACCGGCAAGGTTTACTCAGCCTTCACAAGAAATCAGATCCAGCCCTCTCCAGAGCTAGGAACCCCCACTTCAACTCAAGTGGTTGGTGTGAGTCCGGCCCCCTTACCCGTAAAAATAAATTGGTCCCGAATCGCCACATGTGAACCCTTCACGGCTAATGCAAGCTAGAAGCTACACTGTACGTGTAGCTTCGTTGCGTTGCGGTTTACGCTATGGTTGAGTTTAAACATAAAGGAGGGTGCAGAATAAATTTAGTCCAAATATCAATACAATACATTTATTATCATCATCAAAAAATATTCAGAATATCTTGTTGAAGTTAGATATCTAAATAATCTCTCATTAGAACAATCAGAATGCTTTGAAAGTTAAAATTATAAAAATAAAAAAACAAAAAACAATTTCCGCGCCAAAATAAATCTATAAATAAATCAATGACAAGCATTTCATTAATATGAACTTGTTGACTAAGAGTCCATTCCCACTTGTCGGGTGTCGGATCCGTGTATTAATCGAACCTCCGATTAATATACGGATCCGACACCCGACAAGTGGGAACAAGCTCTAACAGATTGTAAATAGTTATTCTAGTACTTGGAATTATATAGACACCCCATGAAATTATTCTGCAGTATATTTTGTACAAGACTGCAATGATTTCTCTTTGTGCTGATTTAAACATTGAAGGTTGTTTTCCGGGATCTGCCATCGTTGTCCATCGAAGCTAGAGATGTACAGTTACACTACCATCACATTGCTAAAGAAGCCCATCAAGGACATGGGTGAAACATCCAGAAACCAAGCTCCAACGGAAGACAGCAACAGATCCCGGAAAACAAACCATCAAGTGATAACCGTGGACTACAAGTCTTGTTCTTTTCGTGCCACTTCTATCGAAGATAGATCGGCGATCATCATAGATATTTTGACTTTGGATGATGCAGCTCGAAACGCAGACTTGGTGCTTCTGCAGAACCATTGTTGCAGGTTTTTCAGCCACAATGTCCTTCGGCGTCCCTGAGATCTTCTCCTCTCAATCTTACTTGAAGTACATCAGCGGCCCATAATCTCATGAAATTGTTTTGTAACAATATTTTGTTATTTTCAATAAAAATAAACAATTCATAAAAACCTCTTTTATTTGATAGTTTTCCTTATAAAATAACTGCAACAATACTTGAACCGTATTCACAAACAGTACGACGGGTAAGCAAACAATGCTATACATGAATTCTACATTCTCAAGTTTTTTTTATTATTTGTCTAGTTGGTACTGCTGTTTACAACATTTTATTTTTACTTTACATTGCTTGCCTATTTCTTGACCGTCATGGTGTTTGTCAAATCTCAAGTCATTTGAATTATATTTCTGACAATTTTCTTCCTTCGAAAATCTTCCATCATGTTTCTAAGCTTATAAGCTATCGATTTTTTCATAAATATCCATATATACATATTATATCCTCATATCTTCTCTATTCTTTTAATCTATCTCCTATTTTTCTTTCTAATATATAAAATCAAATGGAAGATTTTCTTTCAATTTTCTTCAATCAAACATATCTTTGCAGCTTAGATTTAGATTTAGAAATGGATGTATGTATGTATGTTTGTCCTGTATGGACTCCTAAACTAAACAAACAGATCATGATGAAATTTATATGAGTTATTGTGTACATTTCAACTTAGGCTTCTATATAATATGAACTAAAGTGATAAAGGTTATGACAGGCACTCTCCCACCTCCACCCACCCGGTTCATGCAACTCATGCGGAGTCGCTTCACCCGGTGATCGTTCACTTGCAATGTTTTTTTTGGCGGCGGAAGGCCTTCCCGTTGAAGTTAAATCAGCTAGAGTTACTCTACTTCAGGAAAGGAAAAGAAAATCCTCAAAAACAGAGGCTAGCGCATGAATCTAGGAATCCACCCTCCCAAAAGCGTGAGGTTACTGAAGCTAATGTGCCTGACGGGAGCCCTTCATCGGCGGGTAACGATCTAGTGCCATCCGCGCTGGGCGCGGCAAAAGAGGGGTGCGCGCACAGAGTGTGCTCGTGCCAGGACTGGCAGAAGCGGCGGAAGGCAAGATAGTGGGCTTTACAGGCAACTAGATCCGCGTATCCGACCGGGCCGGATGCCGGCCGGACCGCGCCGATGAGCAGCTCCCGTTGGGGGTGCAGCAGAGGGCATTCCCACAGAACGTGCCGCACGTCTTGGGTGATGGCTCCGCACAAACACTCCCCGCCACCCCGAGTGTCGATGCCCCGTTCCTGAAAGTAGCTACCGAATTTGCCGTGACCGGTGAGGAACTGGCTGGTGAAGTGGTCCGGGACGAGCCACTTCGCGGCCATCCGCTCACCGATCGACGGGAAAAAGCAATAAGTGAGTTTGTCACGCGAGGTGACATCCCAATATTCCTGCCATTGTGCGTAGATTGCGTCGCGTACCGTGTCCTTGACACGCTGTGTAAGGCGTCCATCTGGCGGCAGATGGATTGTCTTGCGTTCAAGCTCGGCCGGTAGGCCTCGCCTGAGGGAACCGATGGCAGCGCGGAATTGGAGCTTGAGGTCGAGAGGGAGCACCCCGGCTAGGGCCGGGAGCGAATCCGTCGCGGTGGTACGGTAGGCTTTTGTCATGAGGAGCAGCGAGCTCCTCTGACCGGAAAGCGCCGCGCGTCGTGCATTTCCTCGACGACATTTGTCCGCCCAGCAGATCGCCGCGTACGCGGTGGTACCGAGAAAGACCGAGTCGTATAGGACGCGGAGTGCACGTGCTTGCAGGCCCCACGACGTGTGTGATAGCCGAGCCATCTTCCCGTAGGCGTTATGCGCCTTCTGGGTTATGGCTTTCGCGTGCTCCACGAATGTGAAGCCGGCGCTGAGGGTAACGCCCAGATATACGACGGATTGCGGAAATTTTACGCGCGTGTCTAGAAACATTATTTTTGGGGGCCGTTCGACATCCAGCTTTCCTCGGAGGAGAATCGCTTCGGTCTTGTGGGGAGCAAAAGAGAGCTTATTGGTCTCTCCCCAGTCTGCTATGGTGTGGAGGGCTGACTGAGATAGGGACTCTATCTCGTTGCGGGAGCACGCCTCGATGGTGAGCAGCGCGTCGTCCGCGTAGGCCCTCACCTCACAGCCCGGGGGGAGGGGGAGAGAGAGGAGGTCGTCGAATAGGACGTTCCAGAGCAGGGGCCCAAGGACTGAGCCCTGGGGGCACCCCCTGGATACGTCCCTCTCAATGAGGGTGGGACCTGCATCCATAGTGACACATCGCGCCGAAAAGTAAGAAGTTACACAGGCGTAGAGGTTAGACGGGATGTCACGCCGTCTAAGCTTTGCCAGGACCATTGGCCACCAGGCGCTGTCGAAAGCGCCTGAGATGTCCAGGAGAATCGCGATTACGTATTTGGAGGTCGATCCCCGGACCGCCTCCATGGCTGACCGGATGGCGTCCTCCGTGGAGAGGCCGGGTCGGAAGCCGTATTGGCGGGCGGAGATCGGCATTCCGGAGGTGGGATTCCACTCGATTGGCAATGAGCTTCTCGAGTATCTTCCCGAGGACTGGGAGGAGGGTTATGGGGCGATATGCTTTAGGGTCCGAGGGGGGCTTCGTGGTGGTCTTGCGGAGTACCTTGAGGAGGCCGATCTTCCAACAGCGAAGGAAGACTCCTTGCTGAAGGCACGCGGAAAAAACGGCTGTAATGTCGTGTGGGGCGACGGCCCACGCCGCTTTGACCATAGAATTATTAATTCTATCGAGTCCAGGGGCCTTCCGCGGGACTAGGGATTTGACAATCGTATCTATCTCACGGAAGGTGGGAAGAGACGACTCTGCATTGTCCAATGGACGTGCAGCCTCGGCACGGATCTGTGCGTCTTGCTCGCTGTCAATCAGCGGGCAGTCCGTGGTTATCAGCGGGTCGAGGAAGGCCTCGCACGTGGACGTGAGCGTGCCAGAGTGGCCTCGTGCCCCAGGGAGATTGATACCGCTAAGGATCCCGCCCAGCGTGACGCTGGACGTTACCATGCGGTAGGCCTCTCCCCAGGGGTCCGGGTTCGCGCTAGCAGTGACGAAAGCGCGCCATGAGGATTTTTTCTCCTTTTTCATCTCCTGCTTATACGCACGAAGTGCTCTCCGGAGGGCGTTCTTAAGGAACGCCACTGGTGAGACCCCGTACCGCTCGGGGATGGTGCGGGAAGCGCAGCGCGCGCAGGAGGTGACAGCGCCGGCGCTGTCGCGGGCGGTGGCAGTATCGCGAGGGGGGGGGGGACAGCCTGAGGGGCTGGGGCAATCTGCGACAACGCGGCGTCGCTGAAGTGACAGGGACAATAGGCGCCTGCCACAGCCCGCTGGTGCTTCCTCCTTGCGTATTTGACCCTCCCCTGGAGGTCCGCGAGCCTACTGTTCCACCAGGAGGAGGGTCTCGATCGCGGCGGACCAGAGCGACCAATGATCTCGTTGGCAGACATGATGATGGCCTCCTGCAGTATGTCAGCAGCTTCTTCCGGGTTATGACAGCTCCCGCGAGCGATGCGGTCGAAGCGCTCCCCAAGGCAGGCCCTGAATCTCTCCCAATCCACATTGTTCCCGGCCCTAAAGTGCGCAGGAAGCGAGGCTCCAGAGAAGGGGGAGGGGGAAAGAGAGGTGTGGGGGGCTCGAGTGGAGACACTGTAAGTGATGAGCCTATGGTCACTGCAGGATGCATCGGGGTGCACTCGCCAGTCGAGGACGGCAAGGGGGCTAAAGGAGGGGTTTGTGAGGGTCACATCGATGTGTGACTCCCCGTCTTCTGAGTGACAAATGAAGGTGGGGATACAGTGAGGGTCATTGATAACGGTGAGTTGCTCCGCTTGGATGAACTCCTCTATGGGGGCACATCCCTGTCTTCTGGCGCGCGAGTTAGGCACGCCAGGTACCCAGAGGGAGGACTGGATGAGGTCCCCGCCAATGAGAACACGCTTTCCCCTGAGACAGGAGAGGGCGCGCTCCAGTGGGGGGAGGAAATCCTCAGTGGGGATGGAGAACTTAAAGTACACTGAAATCAAATAGAGGGATTCTCTGGGGCCCCACTGCAGCTCGATACAGCTCTGGAACTCTGTGGATAAATGCGAAAGGAACAGTACCTTGGCAGAAGGGTTCGCTATTACCACCGCAGCCCTCGGGGGGCACCCGGTTTCCACTGTGTGGGCGTCCGGCCCCAGCCCCCAGGTTGCCCCATCCCTGGTGTACTGCTCCTGGAGAAGCAGCACGTCCAGTTTGTGGGCCTCCATGATGACCTGGGCCTCGGCCGTTGCTGCTCTGCTACCGTTGGCATTCAACTGTCCAATCCTGAGAGCCATTAGTAGGTTGTTCTGGCCATCTCTCGGCGTACCACGGCTAGCCTCGCGGGGCAGTTGTCGTCGCCCGTCTGGTGGTCGCCTGCGGGGGCCTTGTGCTGCGAGCACGTGGCGCATTTATGGAGGGCGGCCTCCGCCTTGCACTGCTCCTTATCGTGGGGGCCTGCGCACTTCGAGCAGACGCTCGGCTTATTGCAGTTTCTGACAACGTGGCCAAAGATCTGACATCTGTGGCAGCGCGTGGCGCCACAGAAGTCTCGGATGCCGTGGGCATCCCAGCCCAAGAAGAGTCGGCTCTTGCTTATCAGGGCAGACCTGACGCACGCTGGAACATTTACAACAAAGTGGCAGCTCCCCGTACGGGGGCCCGCTTTGTGCGAGAGGGTGACTCGCTTCTTTATCTCCTCTCGAGATAAAGTGCAATGTTCCGTTGTCTGATCCGCGATCGCTGAGGACAGCTCATCGATCGTGGTATTTTGAGGCATTTCGAGGCACGCCCCCATTTCGGGTCTTGTCCTTGCGGACGACCTCAAAACCCAGAGACTGTGGGTTGACTTCGTTGGCGAGGGCCTGAAGGGTCCTCTCGAACGTGGGGGGTGTCTCGTTGTTAACCGCGGGGTTTACAATGACCATGGGGCGCGCGGGTCCTAGAGGGGGGAAGTTAGGCTTCCCAGCCACAACCTTACTCCACGTCCTGGAGGGAGGGAAAGGGGCAGTTGCGGCAGCCGTGGGGGGCGCCTGAAGGGCTGAGGGGCCGCGGAGGAATCTCCGAGATTCCTTTGCATGGCGCCGATCATGGCCTTCGCCTTGGACAGCTCAAGCTGCGTGTCGGAGAGGGTGAGCTTGCATTGAGCAAGCTCAAGTTTTGCCTGGAGGAGTTCCACCTCCTAGTCTCGGCTTCGCTCACGGATAGCGGCCCTCTTCCAGCTGATAGTGTCCAGCAGCTGATCCACAAAAGCCCTCTCGGCCTTGGTAGCTTTGCTGGTTTTAGAGTTGTAGCACTCTTTGAGTCCCTTGAATGCCTCCTCAAACCTCTCAGAGGCAGGGCAGGCATTGAGGGTGGAGGGGGGGATGGGGCGGGTGGGTCGAGGGGCGCGGGGGGGGCTATAGGGGCGACATCGTTAGCAACGGGAGCGCGGGGGATGCAGGGGGGGGTGCGAGGGGCACGGGGGGGGTGGTGCGGGGGGCGCGGGGGGTGCGAGGGGTGCGGAGGGCGGCGGGGGGGGGGGGCTGCGACTACCTGAGGAGGCCGAGGTGGAGTGACTCTGGCCACCCCGGTCTATCCTCGCACTGGTCCGTGGCTTGTGGGCCGTCGGCGAGTGGGCGAGCGGCATGATTGAAAAATTAATTCATTCAAGCAGTCCCAGCCTCAAACGGATCGGCATAGAATACAAAAATAAAAAGTAAAAAGAAGCCAGATCCGCTGTTATGCGGAGCTGGGCGGGGGGAAAAGAGAAAGCTATCGAGCAAAAGAGATAGCGTGCCGGGAGGGAAAGAGAGAGCAACGGGGGAGAAAGAGATAGCGTACCGTGTGGGCCAATCACAGCGCGGCGTGGCCCTAGCGGCTGACGCGGTGAGAGCGGTTCCTGGAAATGCTACCGCTTGTGGCTTCCCAGATGGTAGGCCTAAAAATGGCGATACACAAAACAGATTTTACACGATTTATGCACAAAATTATTATTGAATATCGGCTAGCGATGTCTCAAACGATGGAGAAAAGCACGGCGCACGTTTTAAGACACTGCACGGGTCAGTGGGGTTTAGGGCAACGGCTCTACAAAATTATTTTTGCACAGAACACATAATCGCACAAAAAAAAAAAAGTACACGTCGGAACGAAAAAGAAATCACATACACGCACGTAAAGTGATGAGACGAAGCGAATGAGATATAGCACGGGCTTGAGAAAGCAAAAATAACACTTTGGGAGCGAAAATACTGAGTGAGTACTGACGGCGGAGCGGCTGACCGCAGAGCGATGTGAAAACACGTCCGCCCCAGAGGACAGCGAGACAGGCAGAAATATGCTTAAACGATACAATACGACGAGTAATACAAGCCACCACAAGGGGTGGCAGGATACTGTTACTGTATCCTGCCGCCGTTCCACTAGGGGTGGCCAGTACTTCCGCAAATGCGTCTCCACTTTTTTCTGTCGTTGCATATCTCTTTCATTTTTCAACATTCATCACTTTCTTCATACGTACTCTTTTCTTATTCTCACTCTGCAGATTTGATTATTTCGCAAACTCATCTATTTGGTCTATACATTCCTTCCTTGGTATTTCCCTTTCACGCTTTCCTCTGTACAGCTAGAATATACATAAATTATGTTTAAAAACACATAGAATGGCGTCTATTGGTGCAATCACAATACATTTAATCCATAACTAATGCATGGATCAACATTGTTTGTTATGTAAATTTGGACTAAGTTGGATGATGAGGCAAAAAGATTTGATGTAAGTGAATAGCACAGTATAATTTTAGCACTATTTTGTCTTTTTATTAAAAAAATACTCCAAATTATTTTCCATACAAAACAGTGTACAATTTAAGTACA
The DNA here is from genome assembly GCA_951799405.1 of Agapetus fuscipes. Lineage (NCBI taxonomy): Eukaryota > Metazoa > Arthropoda > Insecta > Trichoptera > Glossosomatidae > Agapetus > Agapetus fuscipes. The sequence continues at coordinate 2,166,121 of OX637343.1, forward strand.
AATAAGATCAAGACGGCGAGGATTAACAACCAATCACACACTCGGAATTCTTGCATAGCATTGTGAGTAACCTGCGTATTGTCTGTGAATACTTGCGAGTACAATAAATGTTTATAAAATAGCATACAGGTACAGCGCACATGCTTATGTGGCGACATTCTCCGCCTCAATGGCTGCATCAGTGACCATGGCCTCTTCTGCAACGTCCGCCGGGTCCTCCTTCACAGTTTCTGGATCAGCCGTTTCAAGATCTGCCGACTCGTCCACTTTCTTGAACTTATTCACATCTAGAAATAAATGATTAGAGATGAATACTTTGTGAAATTTTACCAGTCAGTAAGTTTAGACTGGTCCGTAGTCTAGTGGTTAACACTTCTGACTTGTAAATGGAAGGTTGTGGCTTCGAATCTCGGGGGAGCACAAAAAATATACCATTTATATTTTCAAATATGCTCTTCGCTGGGTGAAAAATTCATAAACCTTTACCAAAGTCGGTCACTAAAGGTCCATCCAGCCTTACAGGAACTGGGTCTTGCTTGAGAATTGGCGCTTTCTTCAGTGATGACCAAGCTCGCAGAGGACTCTTGAGGTGTGATACACAAAAACAGCGCTCACCAAATAAAGCATCCTAACATTTATATTATCAGTAGATCAGTCAGTTGGTTATATACTCTCCTTCACGTAAAATGTGTTTTTTTTTTTTTTTGTGCACAACAGGTCACCCTAATTACAGTGCACCCTCACAGCTATCAACACGCTGGGAGGAACTCTAGATTTGTGCTAGATTTTTAAATCTTAATAAATTACATTAAAAAATGTCTATATTAGACTTATTTAAAAGCTTGATACTCCGAATCACAGGGTGTTGCGCCACAACACCAGTAGATCATGTCCTCGCCCTCGGGTGCAGTCGTCTGGCACATACAACCCGCAGACCTCCAACAGGATGGGACTGTCTATTAAGCCATTTATGACCTAATGAGAGAACACCATAAGGGACCTGTTGCGCTTCGTTTCCAGGCTTCTAAATCCTCTCCCGAAGTGGCTTATCATGATTTTTTTTTTTTTTAAGAAATCCTGTGCGGGAAACTCCCTAGATTCTAGATACTCTAGGGGTCTATGACACTTGTTGTAGTGCCGCAGAGGTTTTGCATGAATTGTGGATAACTTCTACACAGCCTCATGAGAAAATACCTGAGGAACTTTTTTTGGATATCTGCACTGTACGAATACATATAAGAAAATATCTCATCATTATTGCTGCCGACCACATTCTCATCTCCACAATACACAACAGTAGCTACATGACACGACTTACCAAATTTGGAAGTGTCTTCTCCGAGCAGGCGCAGCATGTGTATGGTGTCGGGCTGCGCGGTGTATGCGCGCAGAGAGCGCACCCCACGCCAGCCCACCAGGCACAGCTGCAGGTCGGGAGACTCGTAGCGCAGCACACAGCTGCCCGAGGCTGCAACACATGCACAAGCAGGGAAAATCAGACACACTGTTGACAGCATTAACTTATGATATCTGACTAGAAATTATTTTAACAAAAATAGACAATATATATCTAAATTAGTAAAGTCCATACTGTTGAAATGGACTTTCTAAGAAGTATGATTGGGAAAAAACGGAGTGACAGGGTGAGGAATGATTTTGTAAGAAAAGAATGTGGTGCAAAAGAAAGTGTGAAAGTGAAGATTAAAAGAAGTTTGTTAAGATGGTTTGGGCATATGGAGAGAATGAATGAGGAAAGACTGACGAAGAAAGTATATGTTGGTAGAATAGATGGATGTCGTGGTAGAGGAAGACCGAGAAAGGTATGGATGGACCAAATATCCGAAATTGCGAATGAATGGAATATCCAGAGTCATAATAAAAGAAGAGCTTGTATGAAGAAGGTTATGACTCTGGAGGAAATGAAAGAAGTATGCAAGGATAGAAAGAAATGGCGATTGATCTGTGATGTTGGCGGCTAGGGTTTGTTAAAGTGAAATTGGTTTTATGATTTAGTTTTTTATGTCCATGTATATATTGTTATTTTTATTCTTTGATTTAAAAAAAATGTAATTTGTCATGTATGTTCCTTGACTTATAGGTTGTTATGCGGCTGACCACCCATAATATAAAAATTGGTTCACTTTGCCAATGTCACCCCTGTTTCAGGGAAGGACGGCAAGAGTTGCAAGGCTTATGTTCATTTGAGATTGGGTTTTTATATTGTAGGTCCACATGCGGCATGTGTTAGCGCGAAATTATACATATCTGCTTGTGGGAATGCATTTAGTATAAATCTTAAATGATATATTTCTTTGCAGCTTAGATTAGATTAGATTAGATATATCTGTTTCAACCTACTCACCAAAATTGTCATTAGTAAGAAAGAGAGCAAAGAGCTTCACAGTTGCATTTCCATGTGCACAAAAAAGCTTGGGCGAATGTAAAAATGTTTCTAGAAAGGCGGCAGCATTGCCGCGTGCGTACTATGCCCGGAGCAGTCCAAACATGGACGCATGCGGTATAAATCTTTTGATCGATAAAATTAACGAATTTTAAAGGAAAAAGATATTATTTTAAAGACATGGCATGTGTTGTAATTGGGTGTCAAAACACAAAATGGAGGAAGCAAGAAAACATACGTAAAAACATGTTTAGTATGACTACACTACTGCAACGTTTGACAGGACTGAGACAAAAGTGTTAGATAGTATGTATCAATGCGGTAACTTAGTTTCTTCTTCTCTATGTTATCACTCAATGCTTGTGACAGTTTACAAGTGTTCCCTGACTTCGGGGAAAAAATACACACACTGGAGTCAGTATAAAAACTAGAAACAGAACATAATGCCTACAGCATGATGCAGCGTAAGAGGGTAGACTAGGTTCCACAGGACAACATTAACCCTTTGGCTGCGGCTGGCATGCATAGATGTCATGACGTAACTTGCATACAGTGCGGCTGGCATCTATGCATGTCATCGAAGTTTAAAGCTTGCCCTGACATCGGTGTTCAAATTTTTCAAACTTTTTTGTTGCTTACATTATAGGTACACTAATAAAATCTCATATTATACATATTTTGAAAATATTCTTTCTCAAATATTTCGTCAGAACAGCTCGATCTCTCGTCCCGCGCGTGTGTACCAATGTTTATAAACAAAATCCAGGCAAGTATACTCTATTCAGATAGGTATAACTGTTTACGTTTTTTGTTTTTTTTTGTAAAATAACTAATAGATTTTTCTCTTTAGTGACGAGTTTTTAAGTGAGTAAAAAAATTGTTTAAAACTTATGGATATAAAATCTAGTTATGGTATGTGCGTATAATATATTTTTTAAGTAATATTATTGTGATTTACTTGTTTTTATATAAAACAACAAGTGAAAACATGTGTTGAAAGTTTGTGATTTGTGTTCCTGGATAACTAATGAATATACTTTTTCATAAATTTTGAAGTTTCAACAAGTAATTAAGGTAGGAAATCAATTTATGTGTAACAAAATAACCTCAAAAAAGTATTTCGTTCTGGCGGTGCGTATGTTGCAAATAAATTCCGAATCGAAACGGTTAAGAAATTCTTTAAGCATTCAAAAAAGGTAATACAAGAATGACAATGCTATATTTTCAACACAGTTTTATATGCACTTGACGATGGTCTAATGACCGAAAACCTTTGTTATTTTATGATACAAAAGTAGAGAAAATAAAACAGTGGTGTGTAAAAAAGTAACTTAGTTGTTTTTTTGTATCTTTTTAAGAATAAATCTAAAAGGTCCAACTTTTAACAGCTTTGGAGTGCTGGTCCTTAGAATCAGTGACGCCTTAAGGCGGGTCCAGATGTATCATTTGCTTGATCTGATCACCGCATCTGTATTGCTGACGCGTATCATGATCGCATATGTGGACAGGTGATGATACACAATCTCGATACACCGTTATGATACGGCCCATCCCATGTCGTGTCGGTTTTTGTCCGATCATCAAAGGTGATACAGATACGGGCGTCAGTCAGTCTTGAACGCGTTCATCACTCACTCGTGTCGCACGCGAGTGTTCTTTTTATTTACAACAAGAGGAGCTCCAGGTAAGTCCCTGCAGTTACTTTTTGATTCTGTTGGCGTAACCAGAAACCCGCCCCTTGGGAATAGAAAGAAACCTAGTGATTGAACCCCCCTGTGGATACAAGAAGGATAGAAATTTATACAGTCCATTCGTCCAAAACCCATCAACCACTAATGTGTTGAAATTTAAGGTCTCTCATCAAAGCTCTTCCTGCAAGTCGGTTTCTGTTTCTAAATAATTCCGTTTGCCACCACCGTCTCTATTTTGGTTTTGACCTTTTTTTTAGAATATTGTGAATGACAATATAACAGGCACACAAAATTGCTAAATTCTTGTAAATTTCAACCAACGGCGACAACATGTTTGATGGAGAGCTGACACAGAACTGGGTAATTTGGTACGCTATCATGACTATTGTGAAGATACAGATATGGAGCAAATCGAGGCGTCCACAACTTGATATGTGATTTTTTATTTTTTTATTTTATTTATTAACGGACATGATATTCCAATTGCATAATTTTATGACAAGATAATTAATTCACAAAGAATAACAAAGAACGAAAAAAATTCAAGGATTAGTATTACATAATAGCACAGTCAAATAAATACCTATACTTTCCTCAGCAAAACAAAGCTCTACGGAATTCAGACAGACTCACGCCGCATAAATCTAGATGAGAGGAAGAATTTACAAGACGACACATCCTGTTAATAGGAGAAAAGTGGCCTAAATTTGAAGTATGAAAGTTGAGGGAGAGCAATTGATTTATTCTAAATCTACGCGTTGAAACATTTAATTTGATACATTATAAAAGATACATTGTAAAGATGTAAGTGATTCGTTGATACGGATACAGTGATCGGATCGGGCAAATGACACATATCTGGACCCGCATTTAGTGAAGCAACTGCTGAGTCATATTATTTTAAAATGCTCGGCCAATATTTTAGAGATCAGATCATAGAGAAGGCTACTTACGGAAGTCCTTGACCTTCTCCTGTGTCTGTGGTGTGAGAAGCTCTAGGTCGGGAGGCGCGTGAGGGTTGTCGTTGTGCAGCAGCAGCACCAGGTCCTCCCTGGGCAGAGACACGGACCTGGCTGCGCCCACGAACCTGATGATGCTGGGCAGGCCTTCCTGAGATAGCCTGGAAAACAATTATTCAAGACAATGATTGTACATTTAAATAATATATGACAAAGTGATGCACAATGATTAAAATATTTAAAAAAAACTCAAGAGTAAGTATTACATAACATAGCACAGTCAAATTAATGTACCTATACACTTTCCTCAACAAAACAAAGTTTTACGGAATTCAGACAGACTTGCACCACAGAAATCTAAATGAGATGAAGAGTTTACAAGACGAGACATTCTGTTTCTTGGAGAATAGTAACCTACATTAGAACGATGAAAATTGAGGGAGAGCAATTGATTGGTTCTGAATCTACAGGTTGGAATATTGAATTTGATACTTTGTAAAAGATGAGGTGAATCAAAAATGCTATTGATGATTTTATAAATGCAGATAAGTTGAGCATGTTGTCTGCGTGTTTCTAGAGATGCAATGCCCAGGGTGTGTTCAATGTCTTTATGGGTATACTCATCTCTACTAAGACCCAATTTCCAAGCAACTCTTCTTAGAAAGCGATGCTGTACTGATTCAAGGCGGTCAATGTGGGCAGCATAGAATGGAGACCAGATAACACTGGCGTACTAAGGTGTGGGCGAACCAATGAAGAGTAAAGTATTTTTAAATTTTGTACATTATTGAATTGCGTGAGCCTGCCACGATAGTATAAATAAGATCACTCCCTAGGAGTGACTTCGTAAATTCAATCTATTTTTGATTTACGCTATTTAGTTAATATGTGAGGTTTGATTATTTATTTTGTCAGTGCACATGCAACATGTGTAAGCGTAAACTTACATGTGTCTGCCTGTGGGCGTGCATTGAGTATAAGATGTTAATATATCTATGCAAAAAAAGATTATAAATTAAAGATAAACATGGAAATCTTACCTGAAAGGACACGACATATTCTTATTATCACAGCGGACAAACGTCTTGACTCCAGTATTGATGATCTTCACCTTCTCTTCGTTCCTCTGCACCACGTCCTTGACAATCGGCGACACCAAATATATATTCTTCTTCTTGCCCACGTGGCATCTGGTCAGCAGACACTTGGGGTCAAAGTCGTCGGTGAGGTGGTAGAAGCCCTTGATGGACGGGAACACATCCTCCTGCTCTCCGGAGAAGAACACGTAGGGGTCTTCCTTGTAGCCGCCCATTTTTCTCCGCTTTCTCTGCGGTCCCCACGGCGCAGATTTGCTCTCCACAACTTTGTCTTTGCTTTCTTCGCCAGCCTTTTTGTCGCCATTCTCGTCAATTGTTTCCGTCTACAATTTGAAAAGAAAAACTTATAGAAATATTGAAAACATCATTCAATGCACTATATTGTTGTGGATGTGTAATTGTGAGTCGGTGTGAGTTGTATTTGGGTGAGTGTGTGAAGTCTGTAAATTAAGAAGTTCCCAAACTTTTTTTCTCATAGACCACTTCTAGAATTTTGCTGGCTCCGGTGGACTCCCTGAAAATTATTGTGGCTTCGGTTACGGATATGGATGTTTTGGATATCCAAGACAACAGGGCGTACTCAGGATCAAAACTAGGGGGTGGGGAGCAAGTATAATCTATCTATAATCTATAATCTAGATTATAGATAGATTATATTTGCCCCCCACCCCCTAGTTTTGATTTGATTTTTGGGCAAGTGTTTTCAAAAATTGAAGATCACTTAATTTAATAATCTTTGATTGATTTATTTGTTCCTTGAATTATAGGTTGGTATGAGGCTGACCACCCATACTGTAAAAAATGGTTCACTTTGCCAATGTCACCTCTTGTTTCAGGGAAGGTCGGCAAGAGTTGCAGGGCTTATGTTCATTTGAGATTGGGTTTTTATATTGTAGGTCCACATGCGGCATGCGTGAGCACGAAAATGTGCGTGTCTGCTTGTGGGAATGCATTTAATATGAACCTCAAATGATACATATCTTTGCAACTTAGATTTAGATTTAGATTTAGAGGGTATGTCAAACCCCCTCTTACAACTTGTAGACCCCCATTTTTATGCCACGTCAATGTAGACCCCCATCCAGTATCCCGTGGACCACTTTGGGAATCACTGCTCTAGTTGTATGTAATTAAATAATTGTATTTATATTTGTTCAATATTGTGTGAGTGTTTACTCAAATATTCTAAGTAGAATGTGCCAGTTCTCAATGTTTCGAGAATAACCTTTATTCTCACCTATAGAGACCGAGATGCTCTGTAGCCAGACTAGTATCTAGCACAATTTATTTTAAACATGTTACACTGACCTTCTCCGCTGAGTCCTCTGTCTTGTCTGCAGCGCCCACAGTGCCAGCGTCCACCAGAGTCTCCTTCTTCTCAAAAGGCAGCAGGCTCACCTTCTCCAGAACTGCCACGAAGAACCCGCCCGTGTCCTGATGGTGCGGCAGAACTCTTAAGCTGAGAGATAAATAACAATTACTGTTATTGCTTGCATACCTCAGTTGGAAGAGCGCTTGTGTTTAATGCCAGAGAGCAAGGGTTCGATCCCAACCAAGGGTGTCGGAAATGATTTCCCGTTTCGGTGTTTATTTCAAACCCAAAAATCATAGAACCGCCAAGATTTTCTCAGACTTCACAAGAAAGACTATATTATGATAGACCTTCACAAGCAAGCATTTTAAAAAACATATATTTCTCAAGAGGAAGGTCCATCCAGCCTTACAACAACTGGGGCTTGCTTGAGAATTGGTGCTTTGTAGCAATGACTAATCTCGTAAAAAGTCCGGTCGATAGCTCAATTGGTAGAATGCTTGCATTCAATGCTAAGAGCAAGGGTACGATCCCAAGGAACTCAGCCTTCACAAGAAATGAGAACCAATCCGCCCCGGAGCTAAAGACAGGAAAAACTCTGAAGGATAGAGTTAGGAATGAATGGGTTAAGAAAGAATATAAACTGAAAGAAGATGTGAAAATTAAGGTCCAAAGAATGTGATGTGATGGTTTGGGCATGTGGAAAGAATGAATGATGATAGACTGACAAAGTATACGAGTATATACAGAGGAAGTGTGAATGGAAAAAGAGGTAAGGGACGACCGAGAAAAGTATGGAGTGATCAGATTGAGGAGATTGTGAAAGAATGAGATATGCAAAGTGAGCGTAAAAGAAGAAAATGCATGAAAAAGGTGATGGATATGAATAAATTGAAAGAGGTATGTCAGGATAGGAACAAATGGAGGCAGCTCTGCAGAGGCTTTGCACCCCTAGTGGAATGGCGATAGAGTTACAGTTACAGTGATTTAGGTAACGGGGGTTGGAATTAAATGTTAGATGAAATGAAATGCTGTACCATTTGTCTAGATGGTACTGGTCGCCTTCCTCGGCTGTGGGAGGAAACATCTGTGGCCGCACCACCGTGTTCCACTTCTCGGGCACGTCCTCGGGGCGATCAAAGAACTCCAAATCTTTGGACGCGGGTCGCCAGTGAGACAAACCTACCAAGGGAAAACAAAAATTATTTAAACAATAGGATAACTTTTTTTTATTTCATAAAATGAGACTACATTTTTAAAAATGCATCTGTGTTTTTAAAAAAATAGTATCTGGCTTAGATTTTAAATTAAAGCTCTTTGAAATTCGCGTTTTCAATTTCCAGTAAAACAGGTCATTTTTTTACTTAGGTGAATATGACGCCGATGGATCTTCGGAGTGTACCGTTGGGCCCAGGTAGTCTGTCGGATCCATCTACGTCATTTTGATGTCACAGCGTGGCTAGCTGGCCGCGCTGCGTTTTGGCGGGACTCAAATTCTCTGCATTTTATTTTTGAAAATTATCAATGATATCTTTATTTTTACTACTTAAAAAATATATGGTTGTGATCCTTGAAATGTACTCTACACAACCATAGTATTTTAAACCGCTTTCTCCACCACTGCAATTACCCTATTTATATCTACATATCGCTACTACATATTGTGATGAACATTCCTACAATATATAGTCGCATTTTGTAGATTTAAAGGGCGCTCGCTGATCCATGAGATTTCAGTCTGTTCTGAATGCAGTCACTAGACTGATCTTCGGGATGTCCAAATCTCTCACATCACTCCGCTGTTGAAAGAACTACATTGGCTTCATTTTCTTGAGAGTTGTCTGTCCTGTGTGTTTGATGGTATTTAACCTTTTCGCTTCTGAATATTCTGACTATGTGACTGACAAATACGCACTAATTTTGTGGACCGTGCTTTCTGGATTTTGGACTGATGGACTACCATTCTGAGTAGGGAAGACAGAATCCGTTGGCATTTTTAAATTAAAAGCCCAAGCCACCAGCGCTGCAGATCAACCGCCATTACTTTCAGTCCTTGCATACTCCTTTCATTTCATGAGTTAGTCAACGCAACGAAGCTACACATATAGTATAACTTCTTGCCGCATTATCCCTAGGGTTTTCGCACGTGGTGAGTGGAATTTATTTATTTTTACGGGTAAGGGGGCCGGCCTAACGTCAACCACTTCATTTAAAGTGCGGGTTTCCCAGCTCCCGAGGGGGCTGGTACTCATTTCTTGTGAAGGCTGAGTAATCGACCGAACAAATAGATTGTAAGGCAGCACATTATAATGAAAGCTTTACCTTTGGCAAACTTGAGCCCCGGCAGCAGCTGCGCGATGTCCAGCAGGCGGAGCGCCCCCTTGGCCTCCCGCAGCAGGCGCAGCACCACGGCCTCGCACTCCAGCGGGTTGAAGGAGCAGGTGGAGTAGGCCAGCCTGCCCCCCACACTCAGCAGCTCTGCTCCGCGGTGTGCTATGCGGTACTGGATCCTGAAGAATAGATAGAAGATAGAACATTTTCAGTGTATTAAATTAACCTCCATTTAAATGAGTTATATAGAATCAGATGCAGCAATCATTGACTTATATCTGTGGACTACAAACTATTATAACAAAAATAGACACCATTCCCGTTTCAACTTGATCTTGACCGATGCATCTCAAATGGACATACACCCCGCAACTCTTGCTGTCCTTCCCTGAAACAGGGGTAACATTGGCAAAGTGAACCATTTTTACAGCATGGTGGTCAGCCGCATACGTCAAGGAACATACACAACAAATTACATTTTTTTAAATCAATCACTTACCCGTGCAAATTATTTCCGTTCCCCGCCGACCACTTCAGCCAGATATCCGGGTTCTTCCTCAGCGTCCCGTCCCCCGAGCACGGCACATCACACAGGATCCTGTCAAACTTGAGCAGGCGGCTGCCTGAGCCGTCTCCGTTGACCTTGCCGTCCGTGCAGAGGGAGTCGGAGATGGTCAGGTTGGGGATGAACTGGCCGTCGTGGTTGGTGATGAGGATGCAGGGGGAGTTGAGGCGCTTGGCCTGGTGGACCAGCATGTAGCAGCGGTTGTTGTCTACGTCGTTGGCCATCACAAAACCTAAAACAGTGATCAGTTAATATAATAATAACATTTTTCAGGCTGTGTAGCCGTGGTCTGGTTGTTTTTTTACATACAGTTTCGCCCATAGGCTTCGATGGGCATTATCAACGGTTAGCCAGGCGCTTCGATCTTCTCAGAGGTTCTGGTGTACTCGAAACAGCGCTGTTGTATTTTTTGTACTGGCGCTGGCCTTTGAGTTAGTTAGTACCTCTGCAGAGGTACCGGCCACCCCTAGTGTAACAGTGGCAAGATACAGTACAGCATGAGATGTGAAGGTAACCTATGCAAAATATTCATTAACTTTCTACATAACAAATAGCTGGGAGACGTCACTATTTTTTTATTACATGTGTCAGCTGTATCGCCAGAAAGGGTAATAAAGAAGTAGTTTACCTGTCGGCTTCTTGCCGTCCTCCCCTGCATGGAGGAACTCTATCAGCTGGGCCGTCTTGGAACCCGGGGAGGCGCACATGTCCAGCACCCTGTGGTGCGGCAACACGGCCAGCGCTATGGGCGGGATCATGGACACCGTCTCCTGGCGGGAGATGCTGCCCGCGCTGGTCTCCGCCGTGAGGAAGTTGTGCAGGCGGTAGTGCGCCTCACTGCGACGGATGTCGCTCCGCGTCAGTGCCAGCTGCCACGCTAGGTTACCCGGGTACCTGCCAATACAAACAGTAGAGCTTAAATACTCACCCCAGTATTCAACGATCCTAGTAACACTTACCTCAGGTCTGCCTTATAATAATAATATTAGGATGATTTATTTGGTGAGCGCTGTTTTTGTGTGTATCACGCCTCAAGAGCTCTCTGCGAGCTTGGTCGTTGCTGTAGAAAGCACCAATTCTCAAGCAAGACTCAGTTGCTGTAAGGCTGGAGGGACCTTTGGTGACCAGTCTTTGGTAAAGGTATATGAATTTTTCACCCAACGAAGAGTATGAAAATATAAATCTAATCTAATCTACGTTGCAAAGATATGTTACATTGGAGATTCACATTACATGCATTCTCACAACCAGACACGTACAAGTTTGCGCTTGCACATGCCGCATGTGGCGTAGCTCTCGGGTAGCGGCAGATACACCTTTACGATCCCGGTAATGGTTAGATCTGTTCAGGAATAGCGATCCTGCCTCCGCAAGCTATTGTGTTTCTCCCACTCCTAACCGGGGGACACAATTCCTTTTCCTTATCCAATCATACTCTTATGCTCCTCAATCCCTCCTTATTTCCCATAACCGAATAGTTGTCGGTATAAACAACCAACCAGTTATAACTGGTAGGGCACCCTCTTGCCCTGGAGATGAGAAATCGTCTCCGAAGACGGATGAACCAATCCACTGGATGGTCAACGGCATAGGATCAGGAAGGCCACGGGAAACCACCTGATTAAAGGATTTTCAAATCATCCCCAGAAAAAATCATCATATGGCATTATTTAAAACTAAATATTCCGGAGGTAAAAATCCCCCAATCGGATCTCCGGGGGGGAACGTTTTAAGTAAAACTAAAACCAAACATTTTGGAACATGGAATGCTCGGAGCTTGTATGGAGCGGGGAGACTAGAGTGCGCGATGAAGGAAATGCACCGACTTGAAATTGATTTGCTAGGCATAAGTGAGATGAGGTGGAAGGGAAGTGGAAGAGAGAGCACATCGGAATATGAAATTTACTTCTCTGGAAACAGTGAGCCTGATCACAGACGGGGAGTTGGGTTCATAGTCTCTAAAAAAATGAATTCAACAGTTCTTAACTTTGTGGCTCAGTCAGACAGAGTTGCAATGCTACAAATGAAGGGCCATGGAGTAAATACAAATGTGATCCAAGTCTATGCTCCAACTGCAGACAAGAATGAGGAAGAAATTGAGGCTTTTTATGAAGACGTCACTGGCGTACTAAAGCTGACTAAGCATGAAGAGGTCACCATTGTCATGGGAGATTTTAACTCAAAAGTAGGAGCAGGAGTACCCAATGATGTTATGGGAGCATGGGGCCTGGGTGAGAGAAACGAGAGAGGTGAAAGAATGATTCGTTTCTGCCAAGAGGAGGGATTTATGATAATGAACACCTTCTACCAGCTCCCAGCAAGAAGACTATATACTTGGAAGTCACCAAGGGATCAAGATGAGCACATAGTACGCAACCAGATTGACTACATGCTGATAAATAAAAGATTCAAAAATGCAATCACGTCTGTAAAAACATATCCTGGAGCTGATATTGGATCCGACCATAGTTTACTAATGGGGAAAATTCTACTAAAACTGAAAAAAGTACCCAAAAAAGTCAAGAAAATTGCAACAGACCCAAGACTACTCAAGGAACAAAACATCAAAGAAAAGGTGCGAAATGAACTGGAAAACGGAATACAAAACCTATCTGAGGTATCTGAGGTGGAACAATTGTGGAATGGCTTAAAGGATACTATGTGTAAGACCAGTGAAAAATATCTGAAGACTGCAAAACGAGCACACAAAGAATGGATCACAGATGATATTTTATCCTTAATGGAGGAGAGAAGAAAATGGTTACCAAGGGATCGTCAGAAATATAGGGAAGTACACAAAGAAATCCAGAAAAAGATCCGAGAAGCAAAACAAAAGCTGGAAGAGGAGCGATGCACTGAAATGGAAGACCTTGATAACAGGCACGACACCTTCAATCTCCATAAAAGGATCAAGGAATCAATAAAACAGGGTAGAGGAAGACCCCTTACACAGCTAATGCATAACAATGGTAATTTAGCAGTGACCATAGATGAAAAAAAGGTGCTATGGGAGACATATGTTGAAGAGCTATATATGGATACACGTAACGAGAGACATGGTGTTGAAATAGCAATGGACGGCTCCCAGATCCTACAAGATGAGGTTGAGTATGCTATCAAGCAAATAAAAAATGGGAAATCACCCGGTCCAGACAACATCCACGGGGAGATTCTGAAGTTAATGGAAGGAAATGCACTCAAAAAGATTACATTGCTATTCAACAAAGTGTATGAAAGTGGTAATCTGCCAGAGGATTGGTTAAAATCCTACTTCATCACTATACCAAAGAATATTAATGCTAAAAAATGTGAAGAACATCGAACAATAAGCTTAATGAGTCATGTGATGAAATCTTTCCTGAAAATTATACTAAAGAGAATATACCAACAGTGTGACCAACAGTTATCAGCCGAACAGTTTGGTTTTAGGAACGGCTTTGGCACACGAGATGCTCTGTTTGGATTACAGGTTTTAGTGCAACGTTGTCTCGATATGAATAAAGATGTTTATGTTTGCTTTATTGACTACGAAAAGGCCTTTGACAGAGTGAGACACGACAAGCTGATCAGTATACTGAAAGACATTGGGATAGACGATAAAAACACTCGCATTATTGCTAATATATATTGGCAGCAAACTGCTTCAGTGCTTGTAGAGAGTTCAGAGACCAGACAAATACCCATCAGAAGAGGAGTTAGACAGGGATGCGTACTGTCACCAACACTTTTTAACCTATATTCAGAAAGGATCATGGCGCAAGCACTTCATGAGGCTAGAGAAGGCATTGTTGTCAACGGGCAGCTGGTAAACAACCTGCGGTATGCCGATGACACAGTCCTACTCGCTGACACTCAGGCGGATCTGCAAACATTGTTGACCAGAATAAATGTCGCTAGCAAAGAAGCTGGCATTAACATTAACTTTAAGAAGACCAAGGTCATGGTTATCAGCAGAAACACAAACGCCTCCGTACATGTAGAACTAGATGGCGAAAGCATTGAAAGATGCACTAGTTACAGGTACCTGGGATGTGTGGTCAACGAAAAGTGGGACATGTGTCAAGAAGTCAGAAGCAGACTAGAGCAAGCCCGAAATGTCTTCGCTAAAATGAGCAAATTACTGTTGTGCCGAAATTTAAGCCTTGAACTCCGGAAGCGCATAGTGAGGTGCTACGTTTTCCCAATCGCTCTGTATGGTATGGAGGGATGGACTCTCACGCAGGCACTGGAGAGACGTATTGAAGCATTCGAGATGTGTTTATACCGAAAAATGCTTCGGATCTCTTGGCGTGATCGAGTCACCAATGAAGAAGTCCTTCAACGAATGCGCACTACAAAGGAGCTCCTGCCTACCATTAAGCAGAGAAAGCTAATGTACTTCGGTCACATTATGAGAAATGAGAAGTACCGTCTCCTTCATCTTATCATTCAGGGTAAGATTGAGGGGAGAAGATCTCAGGGACGCCGAAGGACATCGTGGCTGAAGAACCTGCGACAGTGGTTCGGCAGAAGCACCAAGTCCCTATTTCGAGCCGCAGCATCAAAACTCAAAATAGCTATGATGATCGCCGATCTTCGTTAGAAGTGGCACAAGAAGAAGAAGAAGAAGATGCCGCATGTGAACCTTCAACATAAAAACCAAATCTCAAATCGCCAAATCGCAAATCTCAAATCTCAGCGGAAATCAAGCAAACTAGTGACGTAATTAAATTTAAGGAGAAAGCTGTCAGGTTCCTACTTGCACAGCGCCTCTGACATAACATAACTGTTTTTGTTTTGACTTGATATGTAATTGTTTAAATTAGCATTATTTTGCTACAATAAATATATATATATATATATACATGGACATTCACCCTGCAACTCTTGCCGTCCTTCCCTGAAACAGGGGTGACATTGGCAAAGTGAACCATTTTTACAGCATGGGTGGTCAGCCGCATACCAACCCCACCAGGGTGATGAAATACTTCAGCTCACCATGGAAGGCAGACCGGCTTGCTTGGCTTCTGCTCCTTCTCCTCGGCAGGCACGTTGGCCAGGTCCTGGAAGAGCCTCCCCTGCACGAGCCCCAGCAGAGCATCGGACTCTCCGCGGGATCCTGTGATGCGGAATGCTGTCGGCAGGTTCTCCTTAATGCTCTTCATAAAAGCGTCCCACTCCTCCGGTGGACAAATGTTCTGAGCCTGGAGAAGAAAGTAATAATCAGATCCTATTACAAATATATCTACGATCTTATTTGCAAAGATATGTCAACATTTATACTTCATATTAAATGCATGCCCACAAACAGACACATGTAAGTTTGCGCTTACAAGTGCTGCATATTTAAGTACTTACTAATTAAAATCCAAACCTCAATTGAACATAAGCCCTGCAACTTTTGCCGACCTTTTAACAGGAGGAACATTCGTAAAGTGAACCATTTTTACGATATGGGTGGTCAGCCTCACACCAACACTGCCGTGAAAATGGGTTGCAGAGTTGATGTTCAATTGATGAATAGGCTTTCTTTTGTATCACATGCAGCATGTGTAAGCGCAAACTTTTACATTTGTATTGACTGTAGAGGCATTCACTTTGTAATCATTCATCTTAAAAGGTTAAAAATTAAAATATTAATGGTGAATTTTTCATGCTCCGCCGGGATTCGAGCCTACAACCTTCCATTTAAGAGTCCGAAGTGTTGCCACTGGACTACGGACCTAAAAGGAGGCGGGATAGTGGTTTGGAGGTTGAGTGTGTGGTGTGAATGAAAGCCCGTATTTGAAAGTGTATATTTTTAATGCAGTAAGTAATGTTCGATCAAAGTTAATTCAAAATGTTGTCTTGGTTTAAATCTTCTGGTCTTCAAGCTGCGTCCAGGCGGAAGTCCTCCTTAATCCGCCTTGCTTGTGAGGCGAGCAGGATGCTTGATGCTTGAAGTGGGGGAAGGAAAGGAAATATGGAAGTTGGCAATTAGGAAGAAACTCGTAACTTTTGAGTAAGTTCTGATTGGCCCTAAGAAGGACCTTTTGTTGTGAGCAGGAGGAAAAACAATAAACTTTTGAGGAAACTTAAAAGTGGCCCTAAGAAGGACCTTTGAGTTGTGATGTGAGCAGTGTGCTGTAGGAGACGGTTGCCTCAAGTCTGTTCCAGGCGAGGTCTTGAGAGTCTTCTAGGTGAAGATGTAGCGAAGCTGGAGATGTCCAGGTGAAGATGTGGTGCAGCTGGAGATGTCCAGGCGAAGGCGCGAGGTAAGATGTACGTCTCTGCTTGGAAATTGGCGGGAACGCGAGAGATGTCTTGAGATTTTGGCGGGAGATGTAGATGTCCGCTCGGTGGTCTCGAAGTTTCTCTGGTGATGACGTAGTGAAGTGCGGAGATGTCCAGACGACGGTGCAAAGTAGTTTTGCGTCTCTGCTTGGAAATTGGCGGGAACGCGTGAGATGTTACCCGCTCGGCGGTCTTAGTGTGTCTGTCCGGCAGGGCGCGGCGTACGCGTTTTATACTCGCAGTTTCGTACTCGGGGCCCACTACTAGGGGTGGGCACGCACAATTTTGGATTATCTTCTTTATATCTGATTTCAGATATCTGGTTTTCTTTTATCTTCTGTACTAATGCACCACAGTGGAAAGACACAGATTAAGATGGCTGGATGTGAACGGTAGTAGTATGGGACTAGCGGAGGACGTTGGACAGGCAGCGGTGGCTGCTGTTAATTAGGGATGCCACAACCCTTTGGACCATTGATGATGATTATGACAATATTTAAAACGTTTTCCAGAAAATACCTTGTAGTATGTTTCGAACGCAGCATTCTCCCTGACGATCTCAACATAATGCCTCCTGCCATCATCTTTGGGACGAGGATTTTTCGCCTGAAACAAATTTTAGAAAGTGAGGTTATAAAATTAGGAACAACAGTAAAAAGTGATCTATTGACGGTAATACGCATGTTTATCGTACCGCTTCCTTCTTGTCTCGTTTCTTTTGTGCAAATTTGTTGAAATTGCGCTTGCCTCCCATTTTATAAACTAAGAGGCTTGTTTTCTAATCGGCGATTTAATCACAGATTTAATTAATAATAAAGCATGAGCTGTCAATGTCAATTTTGAGGTTATGTTGACAATGGTGATGACAGCATAAATGTCGCGATTTCCCTGTAACATGTTAGGTAAATTAAATCATTAGGTATGTAAAACTTTGTAAAAAAGAGCCCGAAAACTTTTACAAATATTTTTTTTTCATAACGATTTTATTTTCCACTAAATAAGCCAAAGAAAATAATTTTCTACTCTTTGGCGCTTTTTATTTATGTGAGAAATTTCCACGTAGAAGAAAAAGACTTTTATAGAAATACGCGAACTACGTAAACAAATAGCTGTCATTTCATGTGGACATTTCATAACGAAAAATATTCGGTTATCTTTGTGAAGAAACATTCTCTGTTGTTTCTATGTACATTAATATGAATCCGTGTATTGTCCAGGGAGAAGCTTCAGAGTCTGATGGCGAAGACAGCCCAAATTACTACTACAAAGCTGTAAGTGCAGACATATAAAATAATTTAATGAAATTAATATATTTACCTCAATGTATATTTACAATATTAATAGAGGTTTTTATTTGTACAGGATGAAGTCAAAGACATGGGAATCAACTCTGAAGGGGCTGTTATATCAGGAGAGGCACCAGAGTCGGATGAAGGTATCAAACTTTTTAATGCTGGAGAGTTTCTTTCCGAGATCTGCTGCCGTGGTCCGTGGGAGCTAGAGCTTCCGGACGTTTCGCCCATGTCTGCGATGGGCTTGTTCAACGTTAGAGTGAAGTGAAGAAGATGATGTTGATGAAAGTATGGATACAGTTGGGATGTAAGAATGAAAAAGACCGACATAGACTGTGTCTTTAGCATGAGGGAATAGAGAAGTACCTCATTGACAGTACAGAGGAAAATGGAAGCGAGTGTTGGATGTAACTGACTCCTAACTAACTGGATAATCTCAGAAAAATAAACAAGTCTAAAATACATACACATAGCGAACGTATATAGGAACTATAATGGTGTCTGTTGTGATGAAATATCCTCACTTATACCTCCTCCTCACACAAGGGCAACTCGTAGAACGGCTCACATTCATCCTTTTGCAGTCGGCATCAAAACTATAAGAACTTGATGTTTTCACGGCTCATTCCTTTGCCAAACTGCCCGCTTATGGAGCCAGTTACCGGTATCTGTGCTCCCACCCCACCTTTCCCTATCCAAAACCAATGTCAATCGCCACATCCTTTCATTGTCTCAAAAATGAATCCAACGCAACACACAACACTACGCAGCTAAGTGCCGTGCTAAGGATCAAGACATAATAGCCACATCAACAATACCCTTGGGGCCGTCCATAAATTACGTCATCGATGTTTGCCGACTTTCGACCCCCCCCCCCCCCTTACAATCATCCTATAGTCATTATCTAATGACCCCCCCCCCCCTCTTGCTGTAATAATGGATGAGCTTAATAATTAATACTGTTATATTACTTACATAATATTGTGTATATTAATTAGAAATTGGTATTTCCAAGAACGACGTCACTTTTGGTACTCGTACGTCATTTGCCATCATCCACAGACCAGACTCCCCCCCCCCTTAATGCGAATGACGTAATATATGGACGGCCCCCTTGCAGCACTACAACAAGTGTCACAGCCTCCTTAAAAAAAAACATAGCCAGTACGCGACATTAAATATTTCTCGGAAGTGGGTAATAATATGATGAATTTGAACAGGAAAGATGGTGTACATCAGCTGATCTATGTATATGCAGCCAAAGTTTTGATTTGATGGGAGAAATCACACTTAATTTTGATTTTTGTCTGATTGGAGTGTGGTGCAACGGGCCCTAAGAAGTTTCCTGTTTGACGAACCCTTTGCTTATGCATCAGAGAACAATGAAAACATATTTGTTTACTGATGATGATGATAAGGATGTAGAATCCATCTTTCCGGGCTTGTAGACCACTCCACAGATGACACATAAATACCGCATGCTCTAATCAAAGCGATCAGTCTAATTACAAGCCCTGAAGAAGTCAGTTGTATGTTACTGACGAAACGTAGCAGCCTTCCAAAAAGAATAAAGCAGCCTACAAAAGAATTATTAAACATGGTCTACAAGCCTAAAAAGATGGATTCTACATCCTTATCATCATCATCTGAAGCTGGCCATGAAAGCCTAAAAACACTTATATTTGTTTACTGATTCAGAAGGTTCCCGCCCCAAGGTGCCAGTGAGAGCCACTGCGTCAGCGCAGCAACACTCCTCTCCACAGAGGACTCACTGCTCCACATATGACTCCCTGCTCCACAAGAAACTCAGTGAGACTGTTCACGTTATCCATTTTTTATTTTCTACGCCTAATGTTAAGGTGTAATGCTAGGGTTTTAAATTTTTTCGAATATGTACATTTATTTTGTATTTGTTTTTAATGTGTATACATATTTATATTTGTTTATTTTTAAAAGGTTAATTGTTGTTTTGTTGCTTGACTTATAGGTTGGTATGCGGCTGACCACCCATGCTGTAGAAAATGGTTCACTTTGCCAATGTCAAAGATTTATACCACATGCGTCTATGTTCGGACTGCTCCGGGCATAGTACGCACGCAGCAATGCTGCCACCTTTATGGAAACATTTTTACATTCAAACAAGTTTTTTTATACACATGGAAATGCAACTGTGAAGTTCTTTATTCTCTTTCTTACTAATGACCACTTTCATAAGTAGGTTGAAACAGATATAGGTATATTGTCTCGTTTCATTAAAATAATTTCTAGTATACGGATAGCATCAGTCAATGTGTATAACATTATGAATGTTTTGTTCTGCAGGAGAGTACAATGCCTCCCTGCACACCAACATCCTGACCACCCTGAAGACCACCATACAGAACTCCTTGAACCAGCTGGCCTCCTCGGACCAGCAGCTCCTCAAGTCACAGGTGAGCCAGCACTTCTTTATCCTCATCATCATCATCAATGACCAGGCCCGGATTAAGACCACTGGAGCCCCTCAGTCTGGAGGCCCTGGTGTGGGGAACCATCGAGGGCCCACCCAACCCCCATAACCTCCACCCCCCCCTCCTTCTCACCCCACGCCAAAAAAAATATAGAAGAATGTGGTGCAAGAGAAAGCGTGAAAGTGAAGATTAAAAGAAGTTTGTTAAGATGGTTTAGGCATATAGAGAGAATGAATGAGGAAAGACTGACAAAGAAAGTATATGTTGGTAGAATAGATGGATGTCGTGGTAGAGGAAGACCGAGAAAGGTATGGATGGAACAAATATTCGAAATTGCGAATGAATGGAATATCCAGAGTCATAATAAAATAAGAGCTTGTATGAAGAAGGTTATGACTCTGGAGGAAATGAAAGAAGTATGTAAGGATAGAAAGAAATGGCGGTTGATCTGTGATGTTGGCGGCTAGGGTTTGTTAAAGTGAAATTGGTTTTATTTTTTTTTATTTTTTTTTTTTTTTATTTTAAAGAAATAGATTTGTGAAGAGGAATGCAATTCACCAACCTATTCTGCCTGGCCAGAAACAGGTATTAATATCATCATTTAATAATTCATTATAGTTTATTATTAATGAATTATTAAATAATAATTACCCAATAACATCTGTTGAACCAGGGTCAAAGTTAAAGTCAAGTGACCCAAGCGGGGATCGAACCAACGTTGTTACATTCGAAACACGCTAGAAAGATCCTCTTGGCCCCCGCGGCTATAACCCCGACATTTATGATTTTTATATGTCCTATTTTATATGTCCATGTTTTATGATTTTTTTATGTCCATGTCTATATCTATAATAATCTATCTATAATCTAAGTTGCGAGGATATATTCATTCAAAGCTCTCAGATGTATGCCCACAAACAAACACGTGTAGTTCGCGCTTACAAATGCTGATTGTGTACTTACAAATAAAATCCAAACCTTAAATGAACATAAGCCCTGCAACTCTTGCCGACATTCCCTGAAACAGGGGTGACATTGGCAAAGTGAACCATTTTTTACAGTATGGGTGGTCAACCTCATACCAACCTATAAGTCAAGGAACTCGTATATATTGTTATTTATTGATTTAAAAAGAAAAAATGTAATTTGTCATGTATGTTCCTTGACTTATAGGTTGTTATGCGGCTGACCACCCACACTGTAAAAAATGGTTCACTTTGCCAATGTCACCCCTGTTTCAGGGAAGGACGGCAAGAGTTGCAAGGCTTATGTTCATTTGAGATTGGGTTTTTATATTGTAGGTCCACATGCGGCATGTGTTAGCGCGAAATTATACTTACATATCTGCTTGTGGGAATGCATTTAATATAAATCTTAAATGATATATATCTTTGCAGCTTAGATTAGATTAGATATTAGACTTACTTATTGCATATAACTGACGGCTTTCAAAGTTTAGTTTTGGAAATCATGTTCAAGAGACTCCACAGATTTCAAAAAAATTCTGAAGGCCTTCGACATTTGTTGGAAAGAACCTTTGTCTTATCCTTTTTGTAAAAAAATATTTTTCCATGCAATTTCATACAAGTCGCCATGGGTGTCTTTGGTCTTGGAAGTATATAAGTTGAAGTGTATTTTTGTAATACGTCTTGGGGCCCTTGTGAGGGTTTACTCATCTCGTTACACCCTCTAGGGCGTGGGGGCCCTTGTTCGGTCGCACTGCTCGAACTGCCCTTAATCCGGGCCTGTCAATGGCACAACAGCCCGCGAGATGAGTCTAGGCCTCTTTCATCAGCCGCAGTCACCGGTGAATGTCACGCGTCTTTCTCCTCCAGTCTTTTCTCAAAGCTTTTTTCAAGATTGAAAACATTTTTTCTTCCATTCTCATATCTAAATCTAAATCTAAGCTGCAAAGATATGTATCATTTGAGATTCGTATTAAATGCATTCCCACAAGCAGATACGCATAATTTCGCGCTTACACATGCCGCATGTGGACCTACAATATAAAAAACCCAATCTCAAATGAACATAAGCCCTGCAACTCTTGACGACCTTCCCTGAATCAGGGGTGACATTGGCAAAGTGAACCATTTTTTACAGTATGGGTCGTCAGCCGCATACCAATCTATCAATCAAGGAATTATATATAAACTAGCAGTACCCGGCGAGTTTTACAACGCCATTTGTGCATGTGGAATCAATTTATTTCCACAGATAAAAGAGGCAGCATTGACCCAACAACAGAACCACAAAAATATTGTAATTTAATCGGAATCAAAATTCACAATTCTTTTCTAGATAAATATTCACATTTTCTGAAAAATTGGTCTAAAACTGTTTAGCGGTAAGGCCAGACATAAAAAACCCCAATTGCGGTGCTTCCACTTATATTTAAAATTAAAATGAACATACACCCTGCAACTTTTCCTGACCTTCCCTAAAACTGGGGTGATATTGGCAAAGTGAACCATTTTCTACATCATGGGTTGTCAGCCGCCAATGTCACCCCTGTTGCAGGGAAGTTTGGCAAGATTTTCAGGGTGTATATTCATTTGAGATTTGGGTCTTAATATTGTAAGTTGACATGCATCATGTTTAAGCACGAAGTCATACGTGTCTGCTTGTGAAAATGCATATAATGTGAATCCCTAATGTTACATATCTTTGCAACTTAGATTAAGGCGTGTTATAAAGCTAAATCTGCCATTTTTGTTTCTTACACTTTATGGTCTTAGCAAAATAGCTACAGTAATGAAAAAAATCAAGCATGTTTATTAATTTTGAACAAAAGCTTGAACAAAATATATACCTTAAGAATTGCCACCACAAAAAAATATTTAAAAAACGCATTTTTTTATATTTTTAGCTTTTTTTTTCGTGTGTGTGTATTTTGGATTTTTTTTTTTTGCTTTTTAATTACAGAACTATACATTGTTTAGGTTCCGTACATAACATTTTTTTTATAATGTCAATAGTTTTTGAGTAAATATGGAAAAACTGCGTTATTTGATTTAATTAAAATTTAATTCATTTAGTAGTTTCAGCTTTTCCATATTTACTCAAAAACTATTGACAAAATAAAAAAAAATGTTCACAAGAGAACCTAAACAATTTATAGTTCTGTAATTAAAAAGCAAAAACAAAATTTCAAAATACAGCACACACGAAAAAAAAGCTAAAAATGTAAAAAAAACGTGTTTTTTTAAATATTTTTTTTTGTAGCAATTCTTAAGTTATATATTTTGTTCAAGCTTCATAATTAAGATAAAAAAATAATAAACATTCTTGATTTTTTTCATTACTGTAACTATTTTGCTAAGACCAAAAAGTGTAAGAAACAAAAACGGCAGATTTAGCTTTATAACACGTCTTAAATCAGAAGGTAATGCAAATGGAGCATTTTCCATTGCTCGTCCGCGAAAAGGCAAACCATTACTTTTTATAGGTTGTTTAGGACCATTGTCGCATAGAAGGACATTTAAAAAAAATGCATTTTTTTTAAAACAAACATAATATCATGAAACTTGATTGAAAGTATGAACGAACCATCTGGAAGGTATCAATTAAAATGCTTTATTTAAATACAGTCTCCTTCTGGTTGGTACGCACTAACTTTTGTTTACCGTGTGTGGTATTTAAAAAAGCTTACTTACATTTCTAAAATCCTACTTGTAGTAGATACTTTATTTTATGTTTATACTTAGAACATTTTTGAATTGAGAACTTTTGTCTAGGCGAATAAATGTCAGTTTTGTACTCTGCAGTCTTAAGTTACCAATAAAATAATGTTTTTTTTGTATTTTCCCTAGCAGGACGGCCGGCTAAAGTAACAATATTGTCTATGCCAATCCATGTGCAGACCTCATTACGATTGTTTGACATTTTGTAGACATTATTTTTGCGAACCGCGATAAAGAGAAGATCAGGGTTTTCAGCGTTTCGACAAAGTCGTGTCCAACATCATCAATTAAGATCGTTAGATATTTTGTTTAGAATTGAAAACCAATTTTGCGAACCATTGTGAAGAGAATAAAAAAGAGAGTAAAAAATGGTTCACTTAACCAATGTTCCCCCTGTTTCAGAAAAGGTCGGTAAAAGTTGCTGGGCTTATGTTTATTTGTGGTTTAGATTTTAATTTGTGAGTCGGTATACAGGCAACATTTGTAAGCGCGAACTCACTTGTTTCTGCTTGGGGTCATGCATTAAATATGAATTATAAAAGTTAATGTTTTAATAGTTGGCTTATACGTTGGTATGAGGCTGACCACCTTTACTGTAAAAAATGGTTCACTTTGCCAATGTCACCCCTGTGTCAGGGAAGGTCGGCAAAAGTTAAAGAAGGTAGGCGCGAACTACACGTGTTTGTTTGTGGGCATGCATTTGATATACATATTCTGTAGGATTTTGGTAGGTTAATAAAAGTACCTATAAAAACTGTTGGATTTATAATTGTGTTCAAAATAAAGCACTTTTTTATTTGTTAGGTTTTTATTCCGAATGTGTTCCAAATTCAAATTTCATAAGAATAATATTATTATTGCAAGATCTTGGTAGGTTAATAAAAGTACCTATAAAATCTGTAGGATTTATAATGTGTTCAAAATACAGCACATTTTTATTTGTTAGGTTTTTATTCCGAATGTGTTCCAAATTCAAATTTTATAAGAATAATATTATTATTGTAGGATCTTGGTAGGCTAATAAAAGTACCTACCTATAAAATCCGTAGGATTTGTAATGTGCTCAAAATAAAGCACATTTTTATTTGTTAGGTTTTTATTCCGAATGTGTTCCAAATTCAAATTTCATGTTTGTGTGATTGTTTTGGCTTAACACAAAAAGGTGCTGTAATCGATCATGTTTATTTATTGAAAAAACAACAATTTTAAAACTTTTAATGATGGAGTTGCACATCCGAAATTCTGAATAATATTTGTTGTGAATATGATGTGCATCTGTTCAGGAGTTCTTCAGTTAGCTAACCATTAACGCACATCAATTTTGTATGGGGAGGCCGTTGCTTTTTATTATATAGTAGATAGATAGATAGAAGATAGATAGATAGATAGATAGGGGGAAGGGATAATTTTGAAATGAATAAAAAATATAGGTAGGTAGGTACTCAACGGAATTCAACCGAAAAAGAATCGACTTGGCAATGGCAACGATGGCAACTTTGAAGCCTATGTTGAAGTGCTGGCAATTTATTTGAAATTCGAATGTCAAAATGAGTTTTGTTTCTCGCATAGGTTTTACATAAAAAGGTGTTGTGATTGATCATGTTTATTTATTTAAAAAACAACAATTTAAAATCTACTAATGATGAGGAAGCACATCCCAAGTCCTGAACAATATTTGTTGTGAATATGACGTGCATCTGTTCAGGAGTTCTTCAGTTTGAATGCCATTAACGCACAATTATTTTGTATGGGGAGGCCGTTGAATTTTATATTATAGGGGGATATTTAAAAAAAATCAAGTGCCACAACTATATGTTAGCGTGAAATGACATTTGCCAGTTTGTGGGCGTGCATTCAATTTGAATCATCAAATAACTTTTTTTGCAACTTTAGATTATAAATTAAATTTAACGTTGTTGAAGGATTTTTCAAACTCAAATCCTTGACTTATAGGTAAGTATGAGCCTGAATACCCATCTCGCAAAAAATGGTTCACTTGACAAATGTTCCCCCTGTTTTTGAAAAGGTTGGCAAAAGTTGCAGGGCTTATGTTCATTGGAGGCCTTAATTTTAATTTGTAAGTTCACATGCAGCATTTATAAGTGCGAACCCACTCGTGTCTCGAATATGAATTATTAAAGTTATTGTATCTGTGCAACTTAGATTATATATTCTAATATTAAAAAAATTAAGCGCCACAACTATATGTTAGCGTGAAAGAACATTTGCCAGTTTGTGGGCGTGCATTCAATTTGAATCATCAAATAACTTTTTTTGCAACTTTAGATTATAAATTAAATTTAACGTTGTTGAAGGATTTTTCAAACTCAAATCCTTGACTTATAGGTAAGTATGAGCCTGAATACCCATATCGAAAAAAATGGTTCACTTGACAAATGTTCCCCCTGTTTTTGAAAAGGTTGGCCAAAGTTGCAGGATTTATGTTCATTAGAGGCCTTATTTTTAATTTGTAAGTTCACATGCAGCATTAATAAGCGCGTACCCACTCGTGTCTCCAGGGGGGCATGCATTGAATATGAATTATAAAAGTTATTGTATCTGTGCAACTTAGATTATATATTCTAATATTTAAAAAAAATCAAGCGCCACAACTATATGTTAGCGTGAAATGACATTTACCAGTTTGTGGGCGTGCATTCAATTTGAATCATCACATAACTTTTTTTGGAACTTTAGATTATAAATTAAGATTACCGTTGTTTAAGGATTTTTCAAACTCAAATTCCTTGACTTAAGGGTTAGTATGAGGCTTACCACCCATATCGCATAAATGGGTTCACTTAACAAATGTGTCCCCTGTTTCTGAAAAAGTCAGCAAAAGTTGCAGGGCTTATGGTCATGAGAGGCTGAAATTTTTATTTGTAAATACACATGCAGCATTTGTAAGCGCAAACTCACTCGTGTCTCCGAAGAGGAGTGCATTGAATATGAATTATAAATGTTAATGCGTCTATGCAACTTAGATTGTATATTGTAATAATACTTTAAAAAAATTAAATGCTGCAATAAGTACGGTTTCATATAAAAAGTTGACCTAATCGATCGTCATTATTTCTAAAAAATACATGTTATAACTGGTTGAAGTATAATTTTGAAATAAATAAAGAATATAGGTAGGTACTCAACGGAATTCAACCGAAAAAGAATCGACTTGGCAATGGCAACGATGGCAACTTTGAAGTGCTGGCAATTTATTTGAAATTCGAATGTCAAAATGAGTTTTGTGTCTCGCATAGGTTTTACATAAAAAGGTGTTGTGATTGATCATGTTTATTTATTTAAAAAACAACAATTTAAAATCTACTAATGATGAGGAAGCACATCCCAAGTCCTGAACAATATTTGTTGTGAATATGACGTGCATCTGTTCAGGAGTTCTTCAGTTTGAATGCCATTAACGCACAACTATTTTGTATGGGGAGGCCGTTGCATTTTATATTATAGGGGGATATCAGAACATGAATATGGATATCTTACTCTATAATAATATTATTAGGATGATTTATTTGGTGAGCGCTGGTTTTGTATGAATCACACCTCAAGAGCCCTCTGCGAGCTTGATCGTCGCTATAGAAAGCGTCAATTCCCAAGCGAGACTCAGTTGCTGTATAGCTGGATGAACCTTTGGTGTCCAGTCTTTGGTAAAAATATTTGAATTTTTCAACCCAGCGAAGAGCATATTTGAAAATGTAAATGGTATTTTTTTTTGTGCTCCCCCGGGATTCGAACCCATAACCTTACATTTATGAGTCCAAAGCGTTACCACTAGATGATGGACCAGTCAAAATAGTTAATAAGAGCAGCTTATTTTCATTTCAGATAAGACTCCAGAGGGCCAGCACCGCTATGAGGACGCTGGAAGTCACCAGCAACCAGCTGGCCGACAAGTTGACCATCTCGGCTTGCAGCGGCGACATCCCCGACATTAAAATACCAACAGAAAATCAATCCGCATAGCAACACTGAATCGAAAACAACAAGTTCCTATATTCCATACATGAGTCGGACAGAAACTAAGTCGGCAATCAAAGGTTTTTTCTAAAATTATAAGAATTAAATAAATGGAAAGACAGGAAATGACATTACCTGTGTTTCCTTGTAATAAATAATCTTGTTTTAAAAAAAAACAACCTAGATTGCCGAATTAGGTTGTATGCAACTCACTTGATGGTTATTCCTTTTGATTATTTTTAAGTATTTAAAGCAATATTATTGATAAGTAAAGATAATAAATAATTCCAGTATATACCATACTTATAAAACTTAGTTCACTTTGCCAATGGCATCCCTGTTTCAGAGAAGGTCGCTAAGAGTTGCA
Source organism: Agapetus fuscipes (assembly GCA_951799405.1). Classification (NCBI taxonomy): domain Eukaryota; kingdom Metazoa; phylum Arthropoda; class Insecta; order Trichoptera; family Glossosomatidae; genus Agapetus; species Agapetus fuscipes. Next base: position 2,194,493 of record OX637343.1, read on the forward strand.
GGGCTTATGTTCATTTGAGATTGGGTTTTTGTGTTGTAGGTTCACATGCGGCATGCATAAGCGTGAAATTATATGTGTCTGCTTATGGAAATTCATGTTATATGAATCTTAAATCCAATATATTATCTTTGCAACTTAGATTATAGAAGTATGTATGTAAGTATATTTCGTTGGTGTTATGGCCGCGGGGATCAAGTCAGGTTATTTAGAACCGGATAACGTTGGTTCGAACCCCTCAACTATAACTTCGACCCTGGTTCAACAGATGCCGTTGCATGCACACAAGCTTCTGCTTATGCATGAAGACAACTGGCCAGGCAAAATAGGTTGGTGGATTGCATTCCTTTCCACAAATCTATTTAAAAAAAAAAAAACAAAAAAAGTAATAAAGCTCCAACTTACATGTGACTGCTTATGGGCATATATTTTACATGAATCCTAAATGTAGATATATGTTAGCAATTTCGCAGGATGGCGTCGCGACCATTTTCCCTGGCAATAGATGTAGGCATATTGCTGCCTTAGTTCTTGTTTACCGTATACGCCATTGAGAAAATTTTACATGAGCAATGTTTGCATGTGTACTGGACCAATGTGTCTTATAAAAACAAGAAATTTATTTTAAAAATATTTAAAAGAACTCTCACATTATTGAGTTTTACGGTTTTTCTTAGCTCAGATTGTGTAGAATTTGATTCATAAGACAACTGCATGAAAAAGTCATATTTGACAAGATTGGCGTGTACGGTAAACAAGAACTGGGGGAGCGATATGTAGATTTGGTGAGGAGAAATTTATATTTTTTACTTTTTTTAACTAGCCAGTAGAATTCAAATGAAGGTTTATTTTTAAGGTTTTGTTGTTTTCTTATACTTAAATGTTATTTATTACTCGTATTCCTTGACTTATAGGTTGGTATGAGGCTGACCACCCATACTGTAAAAAATGGTTCACTTTGCCAATGTCACCCCTGTTTCAGGGAATTTCGGCAAGAGTTGCAGGGCTTATGTTCATTTGAGGTTTGGATTTTATTTGTAAGTACACAATCAGCATTTGTAAGCGCGAACTACACGTGTTTGTTTGTGGGCATACATCTGAGAGCTTTGAATGAATATATCCTTGCAACTTAGATTATAGATTATAGTAAAACATCACATAAATTCAGTAACAGACATCCACAAAAATGTGAAATTAGTAAAAAAAAATAATAGATATGTATGAGGGTGTGTATGGATGTTATAAAAATGGTATAGGTCGTGTCACATAAAAAGGACGCTAGCAGCGAGCTGCACAGTAGGCGATTTATCGGACTTTTTGGTAGTTGCGCGACTGTGACCCATGCGCAAGCACCCCCCCCACTACCACTCAGCGTTATTTTTACATGACGCGACCAGTACCCTTAGTACGAGTTGCAAAACTTGAGTAAAGTAAAGTTTACGGAAAACATTAAAGAGTGATTTCTCCCAAAATCTGCCGTTTTTGTTTCTTACACTTTATGGTCTTAGCAAAAGTGTTACAGTGATGAAGAAAATCAAGTTCAAACAAACAAAAACGGCAGATTTTGGGAGAAATCACTCTTTAATACTTTCCGTAAACTTTACATTATTCAAGTTTTGCAACTCGTACTAAGGTTACTGTAGTCCTGTTGAGTTCAGAAGGGAACAGCAATTGAAAGACATTTTTGTCAACAGCATTATATATTATATTATTATCATGATGTTTATAGTTAACATGAGATGTACAATAATTTTATTTGTTTGTTATTATTTAAAGATTAAAACATATAAAATCTACAAGTCTATTTACTAATCTCTTTTGTTCCTGGCCATTTTTTTTAGTACAATAAAATTTGTTCTTTGGCGGCTGCAATAAAACTATTATTCTTTATGATAAGTTTTCATAGTATTTCTTTGTGAATACATCCGTTACATATGTTTACCACAGATGGTATCGATACCTTGAAGATAAAACTGAAAAAGTGGCATATTAAGCTAACATGGGTTTCCTAGATAAATGCACCTTTTCCCCTCCTATTTTCTACACTAAAAAAAGTGTGAAAATCATGTGGTGTACTAGTTTTTCATGAGCACTTCCTTATAGTTAGTTCACTTACTATAAGAAATTCCACCCAATAATATGTAGTAACCATAATTTCTCAAATCTGTGGATCGGCATTTATTCAGTTTTACCTTTAAGGTGGCGATACAAAATTGCAAAATGTTGTGTCTGTGAAAAAATAACATTTGAAAATTCCCTACATCCTTTGATTAAAACAAAATGGCAGCTAAACAGAACAATCAAATGTGATATTTTTTTAAAATAACTAAATTAAAGGTGATGTATTTACTAACAATCTTCTCATATTAATAAATATTCTAGTATTTTTCTTTGACCAACATGAAAACAATTAAATCATTATTTTTTACACAACCAAAAAGTCTTGGCGACATCAAAATATAATTATAAGCTACATTCACAAGTTGGATTTGCGTAAAAGATAACTTGCATTAAAAAATATTGGGTTAAAATTTGTGACACACATATTACACAATCTAAAAAGCGGTAACTCAGTTGAAAATGCACAAAAGCTAATAAAAATCAGGGAATTTGGACTAATGTACTATCAGCCATCCTTAAGATAAGTTTTCCAAATGAAAATAACAAAAAAGCAACTCTTTATACCAAGACAAAGCCATCAAAAAGAGCTCTAATTTAATCAAACCAGTCACCCTCGGCAAAAAAAGCCTAACGCTACGCTCGGCTGAAACCGGACCCAAATCAAAGATTGAAGAATCGATAAGAAGAGTTAACACAATGTTTGGAGAGTGTGCATTTGCAGTTGCTGGCCTGGAACCACCTGCCACATCATGTGAGAGAGCTAGAGGACCATGGAAAGTTCCGGAATGCACTAAAGACAAGCAAATTTCTGGCATCATTTACACAAGCGCCCTTGGAGTGACTACATCACAAAACGGCGCTATAAAGAAATCATCAACTCATCATCGACTGCGGCAGCGGATCCCTGAAAAGCAACCCTGCAGTATGTTTTGATAGGCATATTTTTACAGACTATACAAGTACAATTACTCATCACAAAACAGGCCTATCAACTGGAATGTGGAAGGTACTTTTTAGAGTTTACAAAAAAAGAAATAAAATAATATTTTAAACATGTGTAAAAGTAAATTTTCCCTGCTTCTTAAATCAAAATACAGACCCGTATATATATGGTCTATTGGAACAAATATTCAGAGATACAGAATCATGAAATTTTCTATTAACTGAAAGTATTACTTATAAAATAACAGTATTGAGATTGCTTACATTTCAGATCTATATTTAATAATTATACTATTGTTGATCAAGGCTTGGTATTGTGAATTTAAAATATTTTGCTGAACTGCAATTTTCTCAATTTAATTTATAAAGATTCACTGCAAGAATTAAATTTTAAATTTGTTTTATTCTATGATTTTTTTTTTAATGTTTTTTTTTATTTTATGGTTAATTTTTTTAAGGCATATTATGTAAATATTCATTTTCATCTAAATAGGTACAAAGTTGAAAATTAAAAGTCCTGTAGAACTAAAGACAGCAATCTAGGATTCAGAAAATAAAAACAGCTTTGTTTTCAATTATTTTGAGTAGGTATATTAAAAATACAACTGCTTTGCATCATCAGGGTGAAATTTAAAATACTCCAAGTAATGGAAAACAAAGTTGTTTTTATATTTTTATCAGATTGATTACAAAGTGAATTTATTTATTTATTACAATCGCTACAATCAATAAAAATCTAGGATTTATAAAAAAAAAATCTAAATTTGAAATAAGACTTTTTCTCGGCATACAAACATCACAAACCTTTGCCACTAGGGCCCAAAAATATTAATTTGCTTTTTCCCTAGCAACTCAGTCGTGTGACAATGGAATTTGTGTGGACTCCATTGCTGCCTTTGTTTCTATAAAGCTCACAGGTAAGTGCAGATTTTGTTTTAGAATATTCCAGACAAAATGATGCAATAGCTGCTTTTAAACTTTTCCATTCTTATTCGCAATTTGTTTGATTTTGACTACAAAACTCTATTTTATAAAACTACGTCAGTATAAAAAATTACGTAAAGTCACCTCGATTGGGTAACTTGAAAAAAAATGTACAAAAACTAAATCACTCTCTCGGTGCCCCGTTTTGTATTCCGTACATTTTTGGTGTCCGCAATTGAGGTGAGATTTACGCAATGCTTTATATTGGGGATACCAGTGGCGAAGGGTGCCATGCAAGCCGGCTTCCATGGGCTTCCCTTTTAAAATGATGTAACATACTGTAAAAAATGGTTCACTTTGCCAATGTCACCCCTGTTTCAGGGAAGGTCGGCAAAAGTTGTGGGGCTTATGTTCATTTGTGGTTTGGATTTTATTTGTAAGTACACATTCAGCATTTGTAAGCGCAAACTACACGTGTTGGTTTGTGGGCATACATCTGAGAGCTTTAAATGAATATATCCTTGCAACTTAGATTATAGATTATTAACAAAGTAGTTAACAAATATAGGCACAAAGTAAAAAGATACATTTAAAATCGAAGACACAATACGTATTTTTCCCCCATTGAAACCATGCAGTCTACTTTATTATCATTTTTGCCTCATTTTAAACGGGAAATCGATGGGAATCAACTTGTATGGCACCTTCGCCACTGGTCAGTATAAAACATTTCGTAAGCTCACCTTGATTGCGTAACTTGAAAAAAAATGTACGAAAACTAAATCACTCTTTATGTGCCCCTTTTTGTATTCCGTACATTTTTGGTGTCCGCAGTAATGTAATTTCATAAAATGATAAACTACCTTTCAAAAAATGCATCTGCGTTTTAAAAAAAATTATATCTGGCTTAGTTTTTAAATTACAGCTCTGTTAAATTTGCCCCTTTTCGATTTCCGGTTAAACAGGTAATTTTTTTATTTAGGCGGATGTGACGTGAATGGATCTTACAATCTATGGAGTGTACCGTTAGGTCTTCTAAGACCGACGGATCCATCTATGTAATTTTGACGTCACAGCGTGGGTAGCCGATCCCGCTGCGTTTTGGCAGAATTCAAATTCTCGACATTTTATTTTTGAAAATTATAGATGATATCTTTATGTTTACTACTTAAAAAATATATGGTTGTGATCCTTGAAATGTACTCTACACAACCATAGTATTTTAAATCGTTTTCCCCACCACTGCCATTACCCTATTGAGGTGAGATTTTCACAATGCTTTATATTCGCAATACAGAATAGTTTGTTTAATATTCATCAAGTATTTATAAAAACATGTATTTGAGATAAAATTGAGATTCAATACTGTATGTATATAATAAATACTTTGGCAAGGGGTTACAATTTTTAGGCTTTTAAAACTCACACAGCTTTATTCATTGTATTCGATAAACCAAAACCATTTTTTGTATGGAAAAGTGGTTTTAAACTGGTTAAGACATTTTTTAATGAATCCGGGGATATGAGTTTGCACAGTGAGGCCCTTTTCACACACAGAACAATCCGGTACCACACCAGGGCTGGAAGTCTCATCACCACGGTAATTCTTACCTACGGAATATCGGTAATATTTGTATGAAGACTAATCAGCTGTTTACTAGCGGCCATCTTTATTGACAGGTCTTCATACAAATATTACCGATATTCGGTAGGTAAGAATTACCGTGGTGATGAGATTTCCAGGGCAGCGGGGGAAGTCTTGACGGCCGTCGGTAGATCTTACCATACCTATTTGAAGATAGGACGGAATAAAACATGGCGGCGCCTGAACAGCTGATCGTTAACGTGTGAAAAGGGAGAGAAAGCATCATACTTACAACCATTTTTTTCTTAGCAATCTCTTTTTTTGTCGGCTTAAAAGGAAAAGAAACGGCCTTTCAATAATTGTTAATTAACAAATTTAAAATTGAATTATCTATGAAGTTATACATTAAAAAGGTTTGTTAGTTTGATACATAATTACTTAGAGTGTGTTGTTTCAACATTAACTTAGTGTCTTTATTTTTTTTATATATATTTGTGAAGAGAAATTCAATTCACCAACGTATTTTGCCCGGCCAGAAACATTGTCAATTAATAATTAATTCAATATCTAATGAACTATTAATTAATTTACTTTTGAACCAGGCTCAAAGTTTTGTCGATAAGCTTTCACAAAGTTTGTCCGGCACTCCATAGACAAACCAGGCAGAATGGGTTGGGTGTGAAAAGGGTGTTATCAAAATTGCAGCTCTGCATTAGCTTTAATTCCCGGATCCCGGAGAGATTGGTATACTGTTTTTGTCCGATGATTTACAAAGCTTTAAATGGTTATAAAGTCATCCAAGTTATTGCTGAAACTACACACCCTTGGAGCATCTTCCTGGGATTCTGTAGGACTATCCCAGGTAATCGTCGTCTCCTCCGTCGTCTTCATTATCTGAAGAGTTGAAGCCCCCGCCCAGGGCGTAGGCACCGAGACCCACGCCAGCTAAAGGCAGGCCGTACTTCAGCGCATTGACAGCCATGCTTGACTTCTGTGGCCGATGCTGAAAGAAACGGGATAACTTTTCAAAGGCCTGATAAATACTTCTGTTGTCAGCTACACAAGGAGCAGATCATTATTATTTAAGCATCATTCAAGCTTGTTTAACGTAAAAAATAACCAAGCACCTAAGGGTTGGTATGTAACTAAGCCCTGAAGGATTGGCATGTGGAACTTTTTTTTTTTAAAGAGCCTGTGTGGGAGACTCCCTAGATTCAAGAGACTCTAGGAGACTATGACACTTGTATAGTTCCGCAGAGGTGTTGGTGATATGGCAGTTGTCCTTATCCGGTTGCAGTTAACTGCGCAGTGCTGTAGTGTGTGTTGCGTTGCTTTGTTTTGAGACACCTATTTATTTTTAAAGGCAATGGGGGCGGCTTTACGCCAACCACTTGAGTTGAAGTGGGGTTTTCCAAGCTCCAAGCTGTGTAAACCTTGCCGGTATTTTTTTGAGTTTGAAATAAACACCGAAACAGAAAGTCATTTCTGACATCCTCGGTGGAGATCAAACCCTAGCTTTTGGTATGGAATGCAAGCATTCTACCAACTGTGCATTGACTGGACATTTCTTTCAATTTTGTAAACCGTTTTTAGCTATTTCTATTGTATCCACTATGATTTTATTTCAGCTGAGTAGGGTTGGTATGAGGCTGACCACCCATACTGTAAAAAATGGTTCACTTTGCCAATGTCACCCCTGTTTCAGGGAATGTCGGCAAGAGTTGCAGGGCTTATGTTCATTTGAGGTTTGGATTTTATTTGTAAGTACACAATCAGCATTTGTAAGCGAGAACTACACGTGTTTGTTTGTGGGCATACATCTGAGAGCTTTGAATGAATATATCCTTGCAACTTAGATTATAGATTATTATAGGGTTCAATCATCTATGTAATAGAAAAAGTACATTTAACTCTATAAATTCTTGAGTAATTAACCAAACCAAAGGTGAAAAACGATTTTCTCTACGTTTCTACAAAGAAGAAGCAATCGAAATACACAGGCACCCCAACTTCAACAGAGATGACAGCTACAAACTTTCCAGTATATGGAGGCCAGTACTAACTTCTATGATCCACTTTCACCCTTTCATTAATCGGACAATTTCACAAGAAGACATAATATGGTCCTTCTGTACAACTGGAGCTATTGCGACATCTTTGGATGCATCGCCGAAGGTTAATGAAAGTACCTACAACCTTTGGCCTCGATCAAACAACAAAAATTCAACAGTTCGTGGTTCTTCTTTGTAGAAGACACACGTCTCCTGAGGACGTCGCATATGACTCGAGGAAACGTAGAGAAAATCGTTCTTCTCTTTTGCACGGTCAGTAAAATCCGTTTTTTTCATTCTACAAATTACGACCGTAATCATAATTTAAAATCTTTAAACCAAAGGTGTACAGGACAAAGCACAGGTAAACAGGACCAGACAAATAAAATACAGGCATGGTAAAATATACAAGTTTATTTTATTAGTAAAATAGTACAACATTAATGAGCACCGTTGTGTACATGTAACAATATATATAACACAAGACAGGAAGCTCCACGCTACTAGAGTATGAATAAGGCAGAGTTCACACGGTGGGCGGCACCTTTCATCTCATATGTGATTCCAACGACATCAGAATAACTCCTTTAGAGCTCGTTCCCACTTGTCGGGTGTCTGATCCGTATATTAATCGGAGGTTCCAGTGGCAGAACTATTCACACTTGTCGGAAACCGATTGTGTCCGAAATGTCTTGCGACTGGAACCTCCGATGAGTATACGGATTCGACACCCGACAAGTGGGAACGGGCTCTAACTTGTTTTATTTTTCAAATTATACTTCCCGATGGTCTGAGGACCGAAAACGTTTGTAAAAAGGGAAAAGAATGACTTTTTTCTTTCTTTGAATCTCTTTGAAGTAATATGAAAATGTACAATTTTAAATATTAATCTCTGGTATTCAAACACATTTAAGGGAAGAATATATTAACACTTTGCATTTGTGTACTCCCAAATCTCCCCTTGGCCTCACATATACTGTCCCCAAACTTCTCCTTTATCCAGCAGTAACCCTCCGACTTGCCACCCGGAGAAGCAGTGTGCATTTCTCCAAATCTCCAAAATTTGTATTTCTTATCGGGTCCTCAGTAACCAATAACAAAATATTACTTATCCAGATTCCTAGCAGCCCAGCTGTTAGATCCACAGCTCTTTTTCTACATTGATTGTATGGCTTGTACGTTGACTTATAGGTTGGTATGCGGCTGACCACCCATGCTGTAGAAAATGGTTCACTTTGCCAATGTCACCCCTGTTCCAGGAAAGTTTGGCAAGAATTGCAGGGTGCATGTTCATTTGAGATTTGGGTTTTTATATTGTAAGTCTACATGCGGCATGTTTAAGCGCAATCTCATACGCGTCTGCTTGTGAAAATGCATATAATGTGAATCCCCAACGTTACATATCTTTGCAATTTAGATCAGATTAGATTGTGCGGACTCCATCCAGAGATTTAATGGAATCATCAAAGTCTATGGTCCTTTTCTCTCTGCACAGTTTGGTGCTGGATCGGAAATCTAGTACTATATGGGGATTTATGCAAGCTTTCACACGGTTTACCCCATACATTTTGCAACAGAAACCATAGACAAACAGGAACGTGGGAAAAAAGAGTAAGACATGGCGACTAACACCATGTCAAACGCTTTTGAATCACGAGTTTATTTTCAACTCTAATATCGTTGGGAAAAGTGACAGCCCATCACACGTGACTTTATGAAATCTTAGGACAAATGGATAATAAAAATTGTTGTCATACGCACTAAGCCTAAGGCAATAAATATCATTTGAATATATCATGGTAAAGTGTATATTGTGTCCGCTGGTGCGCAGTGTTGTGGAATATAAGACGGCGCTTTATCACACTCCGAGGGTTTCCTTGGCCACGGTCATGTCAATACTGAAACATTCATGTAAAAACAAAACATCATACGCTATTCATCAAATAACAAACGGTAAAAAACAATTATATTTAAAAATATATTAGAAGTTCCTAATTCACTTCGTAACATCGATTTCTAATCTATTTTTTCATGTACAAAATTAAAACGTTACATCTCTTAACTACATATTGATGGGAGGTAAAAATCAGGGCTGGTAGTCTCATCACCACGGTAATTCTTACCTATTGAATATTGGTTATATTTGTATGAAGACTCATCAGCTGTTCACTTCAGGTCTTCATACAAATATAAACATAATATATAACTTTACAGTGGTCAGCTAAATACACAGTTCCACCGCTTTAAATCTGTGTTGAATTTGGCAACAAGGCTCATATTCGGGATGCCCAAACTCACTCACATCAATCCGCTGTTAAAAAAGCTGCATAGGCTTCGTTTCCCGGAGAGGGTGGTCTACTGTGTTTGTCTGATGGTATATAAAGCCATCAATGGCTTGGCTCCACCTTATTTGACTGACATGATTTTGCCTGTTGATTTGTACAAATTTCGGAGACCGCGCTTTTTGTGTTGCGGGTCCGGTGGAGAGGAACAGACTGCCACCCGGAGTGAAGAACTCCAAATCTGTGGGTGTATTTCGCAGAGCACTCAAGACACAACTTTTTAGAAAGTCTTATCCATGATCGGAGAGGGCCCTTGAGGTGTGACACACACAAAAACGGCGCTCTCTTATCATTTGTAATTTAAAATAAATTAGCCTGATATAAAAATTATAATAACCGATATTCCGTAGGTAAGAATAATTACCGTGGTGATGAGACTTCCAGGCCTGCACTACCGTAACTTAAAATAAGATAATACCTTTGATTGTACAGACTTTAACTTTGTACGGAAGGAAAGCTGTGTCTAAATCTAAGCTGCAAAGATATGTATCATTTGAGATTCATATTAAATGCATTCCCACAAGCAGACATGCATAATTTCGCGCTCACACATGCCGCATGTGGACCTACAACATAAAAACCCAATTCTCAAATGGACATAAGCCCTGCAACTCTTGCCAACCTTCCCTGAAACAGGGGTGACATTGGCAAAGTGAACCATTTTTTACAGTATGGGTGGTCAGCCTCATACCAACCTATAAGTCAAGGAATAAATGTGTAAAAGGAAAATATCCTTTTTTACTTTCTTGTTTATTGCTTGAATTGCTATTGAAGAATACGCTCTCAAAATTTCAAAGCCAAATTTGCAATTGTTTAGATTTTATGAACGAGCACTTGTCAAGAACAGGTTACTGGTTTTGACACCCTGCTTAGATGACCGGTCCGTAGTCTATTGGTTAGCAAATGGAAGGTTGTGGGTTCAAGTCCCGAGAGGAGTGCGTTATTAAGAGAAGCTTTGCATACTTTTGCAGCCTTGTAGAGGGAAGCCAAGTACGTATTATAATTTTATTTTTTTAAGAAATCTTTGCTCCCTAGATTTCAGAGGTCTATGACACTTGTTGAAGTGCCGCAGAGGTGTTTACGAGCTTGGTCGTCGCTACAAAGCGCCAATACTCAAGCAAGAGCCAATTGCTGTAAGGCTGGATGGACCTTTAGTGACCGGTCTTTGGTAAAATAAAGGTTTATGAATTTTTCAACCCAGCGAAGAGCAAATGTGAGAATATAAATGGTATTTTTTTGTGCTCCGCCGGCGTCGAACCCACAACCTTCCATTTACGAGTCCGAAGTTTTAACCACTAGACTACGGACTGGTCTATAGCTTTTACTTCAACTTATTTCATTATAACCGGTGAGCATTTTACATTATTATTCTATAACCTATAATCTAAATTGCAAGGATATATTCATTTAAAGTTCTCAAATGCATGCCCACAAACAAACATGTGTAGTTCGCACATACAAATGCTGATTGTGTACTTACAAATAAAATCCAAACCTCAAATGAACATAAAGCCCTACAATTTTTGCCGACCTTCCCTGACACAGGGGTGACATTGGCAAAGTGAACCATTTTTTACAGTATGGTTGGTCAGCCTCATACCAACTTATAAGTCAAGGAAGTTAGAAGTATAAGTCATTGTTTATTTCCTTATACTACTAATTTTCAAAAATCCCCACCCGGGAGCTGGAAACCCCCATTTCAAGAGAATGTGGTTGGCATAAAGCTGGCCCCATTACCTGTAAAAGTAAATAGTTTCACTCTCCACATGCTATCACTTCGGGGAGAACGCGGCAAGAAGTTACACTTAATGCACACCTTAGTTGCAGTGGGTAGCGAGTTACATTAAATGCCTTGTAAAAACAAATAAGAGCAGATTAAAGCTTTTACGGCCGGTAGTTGACATAATAACTTTTCTATTAACCAGAGCATCTGCGAAGATCGAAGCGCCTGGCTAACCGCTGATAATGCCCATGGAAGCCTATGGGCGAAACTGTACAGAATAAAAACCAACCAGACCACGGCTACACAGCCCGGAAAAAAAAAATATCATGACAAATAAGGGGCTGTCAATATATTACGTCATTCGCATTAAGGGGGGGGGGGGGAGTCTGGTCTACGGATGATGGCAAATGATGTACGAGTACCAAAAGTGACGTCATTTTTGTAAATACAGTTTCTATACAAAATATTATGTAAGTAATATAACATTATTAATCATTAAACTCATCCATTATTACAGCAAGAGGGGGGGGGGGGGGTCATTAGATAATGACTATAGGATGATTGTAAGGGGGAGGGGGGAGTCGAAAATCGGCCAAAATCGATGACGTAATTTATAGACGGCCCCTAAGAGTATTTCACAATAAAATATAATGTACAATATGCTTTATATAAAGTGATAGAGAGATATAATACATAGATATACTTACATTATTATCAGTAAAGGAGTGTGTGAGAGACCCGTTTATTGGGAGGTACACAATATAGAAGCCGAGAAATATTAGAAATGTAGCATACGTGCTGTTATTAGTAACAATTGATATGCTTTATGTTTTACATTAATTTTAAAGTGGATATAACCAAGGGCGGATTTAGGGGGGGGGGGGGGGGGGGGGGGGGGCACAGGGGCACATGCCCCCCCCCAGACGGTTGTGTAGGACAGTTTCAAAAGTTGTTGTCACATAACTTCAGCGATGAAGATATAGAGGAAAATATATAGAGTTTAACTATATATTTTGTTTGCTCTTTTTTCTCATATATTTCATCACATATTTTTCATGTTTCTACATTTTTGTAATTTTCTATGTACTTTTTCTATTGATGTATTATTTTTTTATGGCTGGTCATGTATTGCACCCTCCACATGACTAAGCTGGAATAAACGCATATTATTATTATTATTATTATTATTATAGAGGATGCTTTACAAGGCGCTGAAGTATCAAGACGAAGCAAGACCTTCCTTGTTTTTCAGCTTTGAAAGGAGAGCTAAAAATTTGGCAACAGATGAGAGAAAATATCCCGAAGTCTCCAGCAGATGCCTTCAAAAGTGCAACGGTGCTGCCGAATATTAGAACTCTTTGTCAATTGCTGTGCATGTTTCCTGTTACTACTAGCACTGCCGAGCGATCTTCCTCCACCTTACGCCGATTAAAGTCGTATCTTCACAGCAGGATGACAGAAGAGCGCTTGAATGGACTGGCTTTAATGCATATATCCATCAAGACATTGCAACAAAAATAAACACTAATGAAGTGCTGGATATCTTTAGCAGGAAACATAAAAGAAAACTGACTTTGTTAAACATGTAATTTTTCTATTGTTTTCTACTTGAATAAACTTTTCTATAAATACTACAAGTTTATTTTTAACAGTAGTTATTGTTGATTATTTTTGCCCGTCTGCCCCTTGTCCCAGAAAAATATCCTGGATGCGCCCTTGGACATAACCATATGAAAACAGTACTTCAATACAAAGATAACCCACATAGGGCACTCTATGGGAAGACACCATTATACCTCACGGAATTCATCACGCAGGCTAGTTTGCATAGCAGACAATTAATTCACGCTGTGCGGAAAGTAGAACCAGAACATTTGTCAATGATCCTTTGAGAAAGTCTGCTAGTGTTTGTGGGCAGTGTTTGGTGAGCGTGCTTTTGCAGTGGCAACATCTTGTGAGGGAGCTAGAGGACCATGCAAAGTTCAGAAATGCACTGAAGACAAGCAAATTTCTGGCATTATTCGCACAAGCGCTCTTGGAGTGACCACATCACGAAACGGCGATCAAAATAAATCATCATCATCTTCAGGGAAACAAAAACTCACTCTGGGTTGACATTCCAAAAATGATTTCACGATTAAAGAAGGCAACAAAGTTTTGCTTCCATTGTTACCAGTCTGTAGTTCAGTGGTAACCCTTCGGACTCTGAATGGAAGGTTGTGGGTTCGAATTCCAGCGGAGAACAAAAAATATACCATTTACATTTTCAAATTTGCTCTTCGCTGGGTTGAAAATTCATAAGCCTTTACCAATGACCGGTTGTTATGTTATTTTCATAAAAGTGTGAAGTCAGCGTATGATGGCTGCAGTGACGTCGGGTGGCCGTAGCTGAGCTTAGCTGAGCTACGTACGAGTTTTACCGAGGGCCCTCGAGGCTTCACTCGCCATGACTCGGAAAGCCGAGACGCCAGTCGGGGATCACGCGCGGACGAAGGAGGAGGTCGGCACACAGCACCGCAAGGCGGCAATTACTGCCTGGGTTTCCCAGTTGGGCCCACCGTGGACTTAGCCGCGAGGCTTCCACGTGGGGACGTATACATGGAGCATCCGCCATCCAAGGCACCCGCCTTATGGACCGGAGCCTGGTGCAGAGGAGCCTCCACCCTGGGGCTTCACGTGCTGAGGCATCCGTCTCATAGACTGCGGCTCTCGGGGGGCGAAGCCCCAAGCCGCGACCATCACCTCCCGAGCTTAATGTAAGCTCACCTTGGACTCCAGCCTACAGAGCAGTGCTTCGTGAAAGTGAGCCGCGAGAACTGTGATTGTGTTTGAGTGTTAATACAGGTCTGGCTATTTCCTTCTCCACTATTCCTCTTTCCCTTTTTATGGATTTAACCTTTATATTTGACTTTAACTGATTAAATCTCTTTTGTTAACATTAGCTCTTGTCTTATCAATATACAACCCTTCCCAAAATACAAAGTGAACAACACAAAGAAAGAACCCCACGCCCTGAGAGTGATGCCGATGATAGCTAGCCGGAGTGAGTATCCTGTAGGTACATCAGAAGGTACCTTCCTATTTTAACATAACACGGTCACCAAAGGTCCATCCAGCCAGCCGACCAGCAACTGGGTCTTGCTTGAGAATTGGCGCTTTGTAGCGACGACGACCAAGCTTGTAAAAAGTTTGATAGGTCAATTGGTAGAATGCTTGCATTCTATGCCGAGAGCAAGAGTTCGATCTCAAGGTTTACTCAGCCTTCACAAGAAATGAAAACTAGCCCCCCGAGAACCAGCTGGGAAACCCCCACTTCAACTGAAAGTGGTTGGTGAGGCCGGCCGTCTTACCCGTAAAAATAAATAGGTCCCGAATCGCCAAATGTGACCCCTTCGGGGATAACGCAGGCAAGAAGTTACACTATTTATGTGGCTTAGTTGCATTTTTACAGCACAATGAACATTGTTAGTATGGACGTCACAAGTTTTATGAGATGTCTGTTGTTACCTGGTACTGCCCCATCATCCCGGGCTGTCCCCCCATCATGCCAGGCATCCCCCCCATGGGAGGACCCCCCATGGGTCCCCCCATTGGTCCCTGTTGGTAGCCAGCCATGCCGGGGGGTGGAGCGTAGCTCATAGCCGTAGCCTGCTGGTTGTATCCTACAATGAAGCAATACAAACATATCATAAGAAATTGGTTAAGTGAAACGTTGTGGTACGCCATTTTAAAAAAGGATAATTTAAAAAAACAATAAAATTATTTTTTAAAAAACTAACTTTCACAAATCAAAGAACATAGATAGGGACTGGAAAATTTCGCGATCGCGATAAAACGAATTTATTCGCGAATTTTGATGTTTTTACGCGAATAACGCGAAATTTCAGGTTTTACGTAAATATCGCGAATTTTCGTACTTTTGGTAGAAATTGTGCGAAAAAGTTGTCATGTATCGCTTTTGCAACGCAACGATTTTGTGGGAAAGAAAAAAATCCTGCGAAAACCCTTTGCAAGGTGCAAAGCACAGGAAAATTGGTCTCTTTCAACGTTTAAACACGCTAGAACGCTAGACGCGGGGTTCGATCCCCACCTGGGTCATTTGACCATAAATTTGACCCTGGTTCAACAGATGTAATTGGGTAATTAAAAATGAATAATTCATTAAAATAAACAATAATGAATTATTAATTAATGATATTAATACCTGTATCTGGCCAGGCAGAGTAGGTTGGTGAATTGCATTCCTATTCACAAATCTATTTTATTAAAAAAAAATAATGATAAGCAGAACTGTCCTGGATCATCCAAGCAGACTTGAATCGTGACATCAATGAAGGAAAATACTTTAAGGAGTGAAGCTATTGCTGGATTAGCCAAGAGCACAACTTGAAGCTTTCATAAAAGCCAACATCCCTTGAAAAATGAGATAACCCTCATCTAGAGACTAAATGCACAAAAATTAAATATTTTAAAAGGATATTTGCAGGGTATTCGGAGTGTCATTGAAATATTAATACTTTTTTCAATCAATGGTTTTTTGTAAAAAAAGATTATTTAAAAAAAAAAAAAAACATAAAGAAACTAAAATTAAAAAACATTGTTCTGTACCACTTGAGTATTTTGTATTGCAAAAACGTTTTCGGTGGGTACAGTACTTCCACCATCTTCGGTTGCAGATACTCGTATTGATTCAGATTTTGTTTATTCATTATTTTTTAAGGTACATATTGTTGTTTACATAATAAATTGTAAATATTAGTAATATATTTTGTTTTGCAATTATACAAACCTTTATTTTGATCTAATCAACCCTAAAAATTACACCGAATCTCCCCGTTTATCATGAAAAATAACGCGAATTTCCCTGTTTTTGATGAAAAATAACGCAATTTCACAAAAAAATAACGCGAATTTCCTAAAAAATAACACCACTATTTTTCAGTCCCTAAACATAGATAATTAGACCCCTCCCCTACCCCCTTCCCACCACCCTAGCACTGAGTCCCCATATGTCTTTAGTTTTAAGATTTACCCCCGTATTCATGACCAATACTGCCTCAAGTAACAATACTTACCTAAGTCAAGCGCTACACTAGCTCAAGGGTCGACATTCTGGAGCGTTTTGTTTCATAAAGAACACTAAAGCAGTAATCAGCCTAGTGCCCAACTTAGTGGAGATGCACGGCCAGTCATTGGCTCTCGAAAAAACCCAGCTCTGTAATTGGTCATTACCTTCGACCAATATTCGGAGTACTTCATTCTTATCATTGCCGCTTCTTTCAAATTTCAAAGACATTTGAGCTGTTGAACTTGACAAATCGAAGAAATGTCAATGTCATATTTTGAGCTGTGCATAAAACATGACAATCGAAGAAATTTTTGGCTTTGTTAAACCCTCAATGAGCAACGGAAAGACTGTATACAGAACGACGCATTTTTTCAATCTAAAACGCCTTCTAAATTCTTCCTCGTCGTAATACGTAAATGGGTCTTTACAGTCTCTGATATATTTTCTTGGGACATTATTTTTGGTCACAACAATGTTTTTATACTAGTTAAAATCATCTTAATCGTAAGAATTCATTATTTTATGTAAATAATTCACAACCAAACAAAAAATGTGCTGATGAAATGCGGCGGAATATTTTGACAGTTCATCCGTCATTGCAGTATGGTCCTAGACCATACCGGAGAACAAACCCGATTCTGATGGTCAAACATTGTTAATATACTCGTCAAAACAATGTTAATACACTCTTAAAAATCGTTTTCTACGTAAGAGTTCTTTTTTTCATGTAAATTCACAATCAAACAAAAAATGTGATAACAATTAAATACGAAGGAATATTTTGACAGCGCTTAAGCGTTGGTTAATATACCTGCCGACCTTACTTACCCAAGCGCTAGTATTTAGAGAGCCCTAGCGCTGCTTTTACCCTAAGTATTGTTTCTGAAACGAATTTCGCCAATCTGACAGCTACTATGGTAAGTGCTAGTAGGATTCATGAATACGGGGGTTAGTATTGTAAGTGCAACCGAAGATGGCGGGAGTACCCACCGAAAATGTTTTCGCTATCTAATAAAAAATACTCCAAGTGGTAAAAAACAAGGTTTTTTGATTTTAGTTTTTTTTAAATAATTTTATTGTTTTTTTAAATTATCCTTTTTTAATAATTTTTGGATGGTTTATTTGGTGAGCGCTATTTTTGTGTGTATCACACCTCAAGAGCTCTCTGCGAGCTTGGTCGTCGCTGTAGAAAGTGACAATTCTCGAGCAAGACCCAGTTGCTCTAAGGCTGGATGGACCTAAAAGTCCATTCACCCAGCGAAGAGTATATTTTTAAAATATAAATGGTATATTTTTGTGCTCTGCCGGGATTCCAAACCCACAACCTACCATTTACCAATCCGAAGTGTTATCACTGGACTACGGACCGGTCAAACCTATAAGTCAGGGAATGAAGGGACCATGGAGGGAAACACCACAAGACTTACGGGGCTATTCTTGGACATTTTAGTCGTCGGTTGAGCCCATGCTTTGACAAAGTAATGGTGCCTGAGCTGGAAGTTTCATCAGCACGGTCATTCTTACCTACTGAATTTTGTAATATTTGTATGAAGACAAATCAGCTGTTCACTTGCGGCCATCTTGGATTGACAGGTCTTCATTAGTTTTTCAAGCGTGAGCTCAACCGACGACTAAAATGTCTAAGAATAGCCCCGTAAGCGTCCTAGATAATTATGGTGCGGGAGGAAACTGAGCCTTCAACCCTTGTGAGACAGGGAAATCAAGTAATATTTATGAAAAGAGATACATTACCTGGTTGCTGTGGGTACGGCGGAGGCGCCCCATAGGCCGGGGGTCCCTGCATGGGGGGCGGAGCGGCGCTGTAGGCGGGCGGGGGCGCCTGGGGTTGGTAGCCCTGCTGCACCTCGCCGCCCTCAAACGTGATCATAGACACGGTCACGTCCCCGTCTATGGTGATGTGGTTGGCGCGCTGGTACGGCAGGCGGTGGGGGAACTCGCAGAAGTGGCTGCCATTCACCGCCACCTGGAATATGCACACATCAAGGATTGAAGAACCTGTAAGAGGAGTTAACACAATGATTGGAGAGGGTGCATTCGCAGTTGCTGGCCCTCTGGCCTGGAACCACCTGTCACATCATGTGAGAGAGCTAGAGGACCATGGAAAGTTCCGGAATGCACTGAAGACAAGCAAATTTCTGGCATTGTTTGCACAAGCGCCCTTGGAGTGACTACATCACGAAATGGCGCTATAAAGAAATCATCAACTCATCATCATCATCATCAAGGGTAACAAGTTTATTTTTTTAACACATTCGCGGACACACGAAATGTGAAGTAGGCTAGAAAAAACACACTTATTTCATCATCTCAAATTGTATTTTTATTATAATTTTTTTTTTTTTTTGACATCCAGGGACGAAACGGCTATTGCCGTGTTCTTTGGATTTCTGTAGGGACGCACGGATGCTATACATGTATGCAAGTTCTATCAGAAATAGCCGTTGCGTCCCTAGTAATAACGTTTTATCACAACGGCTATTACCGTTTCGTCCAGTCCTAGACAAGCTCATAGAGCGGCTATAACCGTTTCGTCCGCGAACGTGTTAAAAAGATTCGTGAATGGAAGTTATTGTCGATAGAATGAGGCCGGACTCGAACTGGCGTTAATGATGATAATTAAATGTGCACAGCAAGCGAAGATTCAAATTTCACCTTTTCTTTTGAACAGAACTTGTACAGTAGCCCCCCTAGTCTCCTATCTTATAGTTCACACTGCACAATACACATATACAGCAGCCCCCCTAGTCTCCTACCTTATAGTCCTGGTCCTGGCACAGGATGAGCAGCTGCACGGGCTGGCCGGGCCCCAGGGGCATGCCCCCACCACACTGCTCGAGCCCCCAGGACTGCCCCTGCAGGTGGTTCCTCACGATGCACTGCTCCGCAAACCTCACATTCAGGTGGAGGGCAATGTCATCGCGCGGGTTCACTCCGGGGCCACACTGGATGTTCACCGCAAACCTGAGCACACAAAATATTACTCCCTTTAGTATATTGATACGCCGCACTCAACTAACGAAGGTCGTGGATTTCGCCTCCCATCAAACTCCTTGACAAAACTTAACCCAAAGCAATGATTTGCCGGCGTTCGGCAATACACCAGCCCAACCAAATTTAAGTATGAGACTGACGTATGTAAATTTAATAAAACGCTGGGAATTTGTCCCAATGATGGTCGGCCTTTCGGCCTAAAGTCTCATCGATTGTCAGCCTGCTGGCCAGAGTCATTGAGAGTCTGTAATCTTGTACACTGTCACTTGTAAAAAGGTGGTCAAAACATCAGTCTAATTTCAAGATGATGGCTTATGTTCCTTGACTTATCTAATCTAATCTAATCTAAGCTGCAAAGATATATATATCATTTGAGATTTAGATTAAATGCATTCCCACAAGCAGACATGTATAATTTCGCGCTAACACGCCGCATGTGGACCTACAATATAAAAACCCCATCTCAAATGAACATAAGCCCTGCAACTCTTGCTGTCCTTCCCTGAAACAGGGGTGACATTGGCAAAGTGAACCATTTTTTACAGTATGGGTGGTCAGCCGCATACCAACCTATAAGTCAAGGAACTTATAGGTAATAATAATAATAATTTAAAAATGGTTCACTTTGCCAATGTCACCCCTGTTTCAGGGAAGGACGGCAAGAGTTGCATGGTGTATGTACATTTGAGATTTGGTTTTTATGTTGTAGGTTCACATGAGGCATGTGCAAGCGCAAACTTCTACGTGTCTGGTTGTGAGAATGCAGTGAGCAATCAGATGCAGTCAAGACCCTAGTGGGCGCGTTTGTGGTGTCTCGGATTGACTATTGTTCGACGCTTTAAAGTGGTCAGCCAAAGAAGCAGTTCAATCGCTTTCAATCTGTGTTGAATTCGGCAGCAAGACTCATTTTCGGGATACCCAAATTCGCTCACATCACTCCACTGTTAAAAACACTACATTGGCTTCGTTTCCCAGAGAGGGTGGTCTACCGTGTTTGTGTGATGGTATATAAAGCCACCAATGGCTTGGCTCCACCTTATTTGACTGACATGATGTTGCCTGTTGAGATGGGTATAAGGAGGCAGACACTCAGATCCGCGGGCGATTAAGTAGTCAATTTGGTTCAGCCACGCCGTCAGATTCGTACAAATTTCGGAGACCGCGCTTTCCATGTTGCGGGTCCGGTGGAGTGGAACAGACTGCCACCCGGAGTGAAGAACTCCAAATCTATGGATGTGTTTCGCGGAGCACTCAAGACACACCTTTTTAGAAAGTCTTATCCATGATCGGAGAGGGCCCTTGAGGTGTGACACACACAAAAACGGCGCTCTCTTATCATTTGTAATTTAAAATAAATTAGCCTGATATTATTATTTATAATGCATGTAATGTGAATCTCCAATGTAACATATCTTTGCAACTTAGATTAGATTATATTAGATGACAACCTGCAGAAACAAATGCCTAGTACTACATTTTTTTTTTTTTATATATAAGGAAGCCTGTGAGGGAGACTCCCTAGATTCAAGAAACTCTACGGGTCTATGATACTTATTATAGTGCCGCAGTGGTGTTAGTGATGTGGCAGTTGTCCTCATCCTGTTGCAGGGCCGTTAGCTGCGCAGTGCTGCAGTGTGTGCTGTGTTGCGTATTGCTTTGCTAAGTTTTGAGACACTGAGAGGAAATGGCGATTGATATTGGATATGAAAAGGGACCAAGGGTGAGGTTAAATTGGGATCAAACCACAGATACTGGTAACTCTTATCCATAAGCGGGCAGTTTGGCAAAAGAATGAGTCGTGAAAACACCAAGTTCTCATAGTTTTGATATCGACTGCAAATGGTTGAATGTGAGCCGTTCTACCAGTTGCCCTTGTTGTGACGAGAGGAGGAGGTATAAGTGAGGATTTTTCATCAGAACAGAGAGAGAGTTCATTTGAGTGGTATAATGAGGTCTGCATATGAACTCATCTAGACAAAATTGTGAAAGGTATGGATGGACCAAATATCCGAAATTGCGAATCAATGGAATATCCAGAGTCATAAAAAGGAGAGCTTGTATGAAGAAGGTTATTACTCTGGAGGAAATGAAAGAAGTATGTAAGGACAGAAAGAAATGGCGGTTGATCTGTAATGTTTATGAAATTGGAATTTGCTTTCTGTTCTAGTTTTGACGTCATTATTTATTGATTTTAAAAATGTAATTTGTTGTGTATGTTCCTTGACTTATAGGTTGGTATGCGGCTGACCACCCATGCTGTAAAAATGGTTCACTTTGCCAACGTCACCC
The DNA here is from genome assembly GCA_951799405.1 of Agapetus fuscipes. Classification (NCBI taxonomy): domain Eukaryota; kingdom Metazoa; phylum Arthropoda; class Insecta; order Trichoptera; family Glossosomatidae; genus Agapetus; species Agapetus fuscipes. The sequence continues at coordinate 2,216,547 of OX637343.1, forward strand.
CTGTCTCAGGGAAGGACGGCAAGGGTTGCGGTGTATGTCCATTTGAGATTTGGTTTTTATGTTGTAGGTTCACATGCGGCATGTGCAAGCGCGAACTTGTACGTGTCTGGTTGTGGGAATGCATGTAATGAGAATCTCAAATGTAACATATCTTTACAACTTAGATTAGATTAGACAGACGCCATAATAGTACCTATAGAAGAGACTGATCATTCCAACTTTCCTTCAGTGCTCAAGAGAATGTAGGTTGGCTTTACGAATAGGATCTTCAATCAGCTTTACATTATTGAACATTTCAAAATAATACACGTGAAATTTTTAAAAGAAAAATGTTTTTTTTTCTGTTTTATACCTTTGAGCGTGTGGTGGTATGGTGCCTTGTATTCTAATCATCCGACCTGGGCACAGGCCTCCCGGAATAGCCCCCAAGTATGGGATAGGCTGGAAATAAAACATTTTACCATTATTTCTAGAAATTTCTAGAAAAATACAAGAGGAGACTGTTAATAGCGTAAACTTAATGATATATTTTACTGATAATGGGACGTCACTACTGAACAACGATGATTCATTCTTCTTGTAACAAATTACACAGCAAGAGGGTAATCTATGAAAAATAACAATATTGCGCTATGACGTCAGAGTTCGGTACACAATATAAGTTAAAATAAGCTGTTTTTAAAGGAATCATTCAGTAGAACGAAATGATTAAATAATATTGATTAGGTATGTAACAAATTTATTGCAATCGAAGGATAAAGTAAGGCTATTTTAAGTCGTAAGCAATAAATAAAAATTCTAGAAATGTCGTTGGTAATTCATTGCGAGAAATGATGTAATAAGAAGAAGTCACGGGTTAAGACTTATGAAAACACATAAATTACGATCTAATGGTGGTTAATACAGCTTTATTGTACTCACTGGATTGTATATGGGCTGCATTTTGTAATAATTTTACCGCGGATCGTATGTGACAACTCAAAATTTCACGAGATGAAACGCCATTTTTGTTTACACATTTCCAATGTAGGTAACTGTCCGAACGGATTATTTATTTATAATTAACGGTAGGCTAAAAAAATGTAAAAGAAGAAGGTTTTCGTTTTGACAGTTCGACTACTTAGATGTGATTTCTTGCGATGTTTTCGGGTTATTGTCTGCCGCTTTCTTATCCAAAATAAATCTGTATCATTAAACTGATCAATTGTTGAGTAAGAAAACTTTCATTCATCAATAAAACTTAATTTTAAATCTTCGCGCCTAATGAAAGTGTGAATATGTAAGGATGGTATGCATTTATAATCTCTGACTTGCATTGCTCAAAGAATGTAATCATAACAGTTTCTTTTGACTTGGATGTACGAATATTATGCATCGAACATAAATAAGTATAGCATACATTTCTCAAAGCAAATATTTTTATTTTCGAAGGGAATGTACACATGTGTTGTTCACAATAAATAATAAATAAATAGAGTAATGAACCATACCTACCTAATTTAATGGACTAGTTCCTTGACTTAATAGGTTGGTATGTGGCTGACCACCCATACTGTAAAAATGGTTCACTTTGCCAATGTCACCCCTGTTTCAGGGAAGGACGGCAAGATTTGCAGGGTATATGTCCATCATTTTTAGATTTGGGTTTTTATGTTGTAGGTTCACATGCGGCATGTGCAAGTGCGAACTTGTACGTGACTGCTTGTGAGAATAACATTGAGAATACATATAATGTGAATCCCCAATGTAACATATCTTTGCAACTTAGATTAGATTAGGAGCTCTGTTTGCACAGAAGTTATTTTTTCGACGGGCAAATGTCACCTTCTCTATGTAACAAGCAGCACTTGAAATAAAATATTACTTAGCCCTTACCCTAGTAACCCAGCCATGAGATGTCACAACTTTTCTGTTAAAGTCAAACATGCGATCCTCAAGTACCTAAAAGTTTAGGGGTTGTCTATTGACATTGTGAAGATTCATTTTAAATTAATAATGTAAAAGTAAAACGCAAAGTTTTTCTTCACCTATGATTGCTTTCCTCACACTATTATCAAATGGTGTGATAACATCGAATGCGCTGGAGGAAATAAATCAACTGCTGAAGAAAAACTTTGTGTTGTATTTTTACATTATCAAGTGTGAATCTCTTTACTTTTTCAGAGTGGAACCTGAAAATGGCTGCATCGAATGTACACAAACCACAAATAACTGAAGTTAACATTTCAGAAAGCAATATAAAGAAAGAAGTCGATGATAGAATTGAAGGAAAAGATTTTTTGGAAGATTTGATTCAAGATGAATTCAGCTCAGAGGATGAAATTCTGAGCATAGCAGCGTTGAAAAAGCAAAATAATGAGCTTATAAAAAAAGAATGGGGAAAAAATAGGAATAAAGAACACAAGAAGAAGCGCGGAAGACCTAGAAAGATTGCTGAAAATGTAGAAAAACTGAAAAACGAAATAGATTTGATCGATGTCTTAAAAAATGCTGATGACATCAAAGTGGAGAGTAGCGTGTCAACAAAAAAGAAGAAAAAGAAAAAGTATATAATTTTGAATTCGGAAGACTATTTAATTTTGGAAGATGAAGCTGGAGGGCAAACTGACTTGTCAAATTACTGGCCATGTCAGTATTGCAGTAAAAAGTACACACAAAAAAATGCTTTAAAATTGCATTTAAAAACTCACACGGGAATAGATTTATTAGAATGTCAATACTGTGATAAAAAGTTCTCTGTTAAAAGTAAATTAAATTCGCATTTGAAGGTACATACGGGGGAAAAACCTTATCAGTGTGGGTATTGTGAAAAAAGTTTTTCCGATAGGAGCACACTGGTGAAGCATGAGAGGATACATAAAGGGGAATACCCATATTCTTGCCAGTATTGTGAAAAAATGTTTATTCAGAAATCTGGCTACATTGCTCACGTGAAAATACACACAGGAGAAGATCTTTTTCCCTGTGAATTTTGCGGGAAGAAATTTAATAGGTAAGCAAATATATTTTTATTTTAACTTGGTACATTGTCTTGTTTTGATGCAGGATGCTTCGTTGGTCGCACTTGGGCAAAAAAAAGCACACCTAGTATTTTTCATGATTTTTTCTCAATCTCAATTCTTAAGCCTTTAAGTGTAATAATAGTATATTCGTTATATTTTTATTATCCACAATGGCGGTCCACAATGGCATATTGGTTCCGACATTGATGTATGGAAGTGAGGCATGGACAGTTAATGAATGTTAACTGAGTAAAGTATGTACGGTTGAAATGGCTTACCTGAGAGCAATGGCTGGAAAGACACTGAATGATAGAGTACGTAATGATTGGGTGATGAACGAGTGTGGTATAAAAGAGAATATGAGAATGAAAGTACAAAAAAGTACGATGAGATGGTTCGGACATCTCGAAAGAATGGATGATGAACGACTAACGAAGAAAGTGTACAAAGGAAATGTCAGAGGAAAGCGCGGAAGGGGAAGGCCGAGGAAAGAATGGTTACACCAAATAGGTGAGATTGCGAAAGAATGGAACCTGCAGAGTGAGAATAAGAGAAGAGTATGTATGAAAAAGGTGATGAATATTGAGGAAATGAAAGTGGTTTGTAAGGACAGAAAAAAGTGGAGGCGCATCTGCGGAGGTACCGGCCACCCCTAGTGGAACGGCGGGAGGATACAGTACAGTACAGATCCCTTTAACAGTTTAACTTGTCCTTTTTTGTCCTAAAGGCGCTTATGACATAAAAAAATGCTACTAAGCTACACATATAGTGTAACTTCTTGCTTGCGTTATCCCCGAAGGGGTCGCGTGTGGCGATTCGGGACCTTATTTTTTACGGGTAAGGGGGCCGGCCTCACTTCAACCACTTTCAGTTGAAGTGGGGGTTTCCCAGCTCCCGGGGGGGCTGGTTCTCATTTCTTGTGAGGGCTGAGTAAAACCACATTAATAGGAATGCCAATAAATGCCTTTATTTTTTTAATTTTAGAGTTGTTTTGATTTTAACGATATAATAAAAAAATAAAAAAGTAATGCCATTGTTTTGCAATCTCAAACTTTAAACTGCTCTCCTGAACAATTTAGTTTTGGTCGCTTATGCCCTGTATCCTTTTAACCGTCGGTATTGTAAATTGCAGAAAGTCTACGCTAGTCTCTCACGTTAAGCTCCATACTGGCGATAAGCTGCACAGCTGTGGCTTGTGCGACAAGGCTTTTGCCGTGAGGAGTAAGCTGGCGTCACACCTGAAGACGCACACTGGCGAGCGACCACACCAGTGCGACGTGTGCGACAAGCGATACACCGAGCGCCATACGCTGGCAGCACATTACAAGCTGCATGTGGAGGGAAAGACTTACACTTGTGAGATGTGCGCTAAGAAGTTTAGCAAAAAGGTATGTTTGTGAGATGTACAATGATGATTTCTTTATAATAGTGTAATGAATATGTAGTAGTATGTTGTGTTTGTGTGCTTAATAATAAAGTCTGTCAAGTCTATCTAGAAATAAATAGATTTGATTTTTGACCTAAACCTGACTATGCAAGAAACGCAACTAAACTACACATGTAGTGTAACTTCTTGCAAGCGTTACCCCTGAAGGGGTCGCATGAGGCGATTTGGGGCCTGTTTATTTTTATAGGTAAGGAGGCTGCCCTCACACTAACCACTTTCAGTTAAAGTGGGTGTTGCCTCGCTCCCGGGAGCTAATTCGCATTTCTTTTGAAGGCTGAGTACACCTTGCCGGTACTTATTTTGGGTTTGAAATAGACACCAAAACAGAAAATCAATTCTGACACCCTCGGTGGGGATCGAATTCTTGCTCTCCGCATGAAATGCAAACATTTTAACAACTGAGCTATTGACCAGACTTTTTACAAACTTGGTCGTCACTACAAAACGCCAATTCTCAAGCAAGACCCAGTTGCTGCAAGGCTGGATGGACCTTTTGACTCATGAACTCATAGCAAACGTTTAAATATTGTTATAAACCAATAACTATTATTTTCACCAGGTTTCCCTCGATCGGCACATCCTCATCCACAGTGGTAGCAAACCATTCCCGTGCGAGGTGTGCGGTAAGCGCTTCACACAGAAGAGCCAGCTGCAGGCGCACGCACGCACGCACACGGGCGAGCGCCCCTTTCTGTGTGACTTCTGCGGCAAGGCGTTCCAGCGTAAAGACGCCCTGCAGGCTCATCGCAAGATCCACACGCTGGCGGCGGCGGTAGGGGGACAAGAGGGCGTCAGAGGCCCCGAGCCTGTTCTGTGCGGTGTGGATGGAAGACCATTGAATATCAAGGTGGATAAACTATTTATTATTGAAATTTGTATATAGTGCTATGATTTTAATAAGGTTCTTTAAATTAAACTGCAATAATTTTTTCGATTTTTCTATCAATTTAAATAAGCAATAGTTCTAAACTACAGGATTTTCCCACTTTTTTGTGTTTTTTCTCGAAGAAAATAGGAAAAACAAGTGTTTTTATCTGAGAAACCCATGTTAGCTTAATACGTCGCTTGTTCACTTTAACCCAGTGTTTCCCACGGTGGGGCGTACGCCCCACCGGTGGGGCATCACGCCTCAGAGGTGGGGCATCACGCCTCAGAGGTGGGGCACGTCGAAAAATATCAAATATTCCATTTATAAATGTATAAAACGTATATGCAAATTCACGACTTAAATATACCTATCCGCAATTTCATTTTTGCATTCTGGCAATACTGTGCATACTGGCAATTTAAAAATCTCGAAGGCAACGCTACGGCTTAAAAACAAAGATGGCAACGCTGACTGTCAATACATCGTAGTTCGACTGTTATTTCAATTGAATAGACGTGTGACTGAGCTCTGTTTTCTATCGCAAAACACATACCCTGGACGTCTCTAGAGTAAATGTTATTGTTTTATATTTACGTAGTTATTATTGACCCTTAAAAATCAGCATTTTCTTATTATTTATCTCTTTTAGCCCATTACAAAATGAGTGATCAACCAAAATCAAAAATAAAAAAACGTCAGTACTCAGCGGAATTTTTAAAATTTGGATTCATACCAGGGTGTCTATGCACGATAGGGGATAGAGAAGACTCATCTCGATTTTCCCCGAAAAAGGAATAAAGGTATTGTGCCTCACAATACCATTTATTGCTTTTTCTGGTAAAATCGAAATGAATCTACTCTATCCCCTATCGTGAATAGACACCCTGCTGCACACGACGAATGCCTACCTTTTTGTCTTCTGTGTGAGAAATCCTTTAAGAGAAATCCTGATAGATATTTCAAAGGAACCACTGTATCAAGAAGAACTTTCAGAAATGCAAAATGATGATTCAATGACAAATTTATTTAATTTAAAAGGAATGATGTTATGGATGTGCGAAGAAACTAACACAAAGTATCCTAATATTACTTTACATGCCAGAAATTTATTATTACCCTTTCCATCATCTTATTTGGTGGAATGTGGTTTTAGCGCCATAAGCGATTTACTTAGTAAAAAAAGAAATCGAATGGATATAACTAACAGAGGGGACCTAAGACTGAAATTGACTAAATTAAATCCAGACATTAAATTTCTTTGCAGCAAGCATTAATTAAAAATTGAAGAATGGATTATGTGTCAAGATGTGAGTGTTTTTACATTACATTTTCAATTTGTTTTGTAATAATTTCAGTTTTGTTTTTTTGTTTTGTTTTATTTTGTTTCAAAAATTATATTATATTTGCAATATAACTATGAATTATAATTATAAATAAAGATGAATAAACATTATATATGTTATATATAATTCATGTTTTAAAAATTAGCTGTTGTTTTATTTATGAAGAGTCCGGTGGGGCATATGACTTTTGAAAAGACTTCGGTGGGGCACGGCATTAGGACGGTTGGGAAACACTAGAATGGGTTAAAGTTTAACCCATTCTTTAACCTTTAACCGCCCTATGCATATGAATGTACGTGATACGCAAACTTTGAGGGCACCATTCTGCTACATCCCGTATCGCGTACGAGCTTGAGAACAAATAATATATTTGAAAACTACAAATCGCCTGGTGTCCGCCTGAGTTCCAAAGTCACGTCATTACAAGTCTAGACAAGTTAGTTCCTCAAGGTCAGGCTAAGCGGTCATTTTTTTGTCTGTCATTTGGTAATTTTTCATACATGCTCTTCAAAAGGTCAGGGGTTCGTACATTGTGGTTTCGAAACCTGATTATTTTTTGCCTATTTCTCGGAAAATAACCTGAAAGTAGGTTAAGGTGTCAAAATAAACTATCAGCCTTTCATCTTATACTGTTTCCACATGTCCAATCATCATCGTATCACATTTTAATGATGGAAATAAAGTGTGTGTTTCTTTTATGGCGACAGAATAATGTTGACATGCCATCCGGAGGACTTCACCCTGCATCCACCGGCATCCGCATCCCGTTGTCCGAAGAGGACTGGCGGCTGTTTGGTCCTGAGGAGAGAGCCAACTTCAGTGTGGAGATAGATACGGATGCCCGCGACTGCGAAGACTATAAAGAGGCACTTGAAGCTAATATCATCACGTAAGAAACTGTATAATGTGTTGTTTATTCCAAAAAAATCCTCCGGCTTTGCAATATCACCCATAGTAAATAAAAAATGGATTCCCGATAATCAGGTATTCTTTTATTTAACAGCATTATTGTTTGACTGGTTCGTAGTCCAGTGGCAACACTTCAGACTTGTAAATGGAAGGTTGAGGATTCTATTACCATTTATATTTTCAAATATGCTCTTGGCTGGGTTGAATAATTCATAAAACCTTTACCAAAAACCGGTTACTAAAGGTCCATCCAGCCTTACAGCAACTAGGTCTTGCTTGAGTATTGGCGCTTTGTAGCGATGACCAAACTTGTAAACAACACCTCTGCGGCACTACTAGTGCAGAGATCCCTAGATTTCCTGAAATCTAGGGAGTCTTCCACACAGGATTTCTAAAAAAAAATATATGATTTGCTAAATAAGTTCTATTTTTACAGATTTGAATTTAGAATGTTTTCTCAGCAGGCAATCGTCTCACTGTATGGGACTGCGGTCCTTAGTAATAAAAATACATTTGTTTGCCTTATCCCTAGCAGCCTGCTGGAGTGATATCACAATTTTGTCTAGATAAGTTCATATGCAGACCTCATTATACCGCTCAAATGCAAACATTGCTTGCTTATTATCCCAACAGAAAAACATGGATATCATCATCATCATCTTCAGACTCTTCAGGTTCTTCCAGTTCCTCTTCCGATGATTCGAGCAGCAGTGAGTGTGAGAGGGATGCAGACAATCACATTCCTGCTAGAGACGACACTCCGTCTCCTTCTGGCGACAGGGAACAGCCGTTGGCAACAGATGTTCAAGTAAGTGATATCGTGCATACGTGCAATATAAAGTAATTGGCCCCTTGACTTACAGCTTGGTATGAGGTTGATCACTAAATCTAAATCTAAGCTGCAAAGATATATGTTATTTAAGATTCACATTATATGCATTGTCACAAGCAAATACGTATAAGTTTGCGCATAAACATGCCGCATGTGGACCTACAACATAAAAATCCAAATCTCAAATGAACATACACCCTGCCACTCCTGCGGACCTTCCCTGAAACAGGGGTGACATTGGCAAAGTGAACCATTTTCTATAGCATGGGTGGTCAGTCGCATACCAACCTATAAGTCAAGGAACCCCTGGTTCAAAAAACGTCACATGACAAAACATTGTTTATGATATGTTCTGTTTTGTCATTGTGATGTACTTTCTTGTGATGTTTTGTCATTTGTCATTCTGTCATTCTGTCATGTGTCATTCCGTCATGTGCAGTTCTGTCATGTATCATTTCGTCACTATGCTGTTATCATGTAAGCAGATATTTCGTATCCATTGTGTTTTAGATGCCAGGATTGCCGGAGCAGGTATTGGAGATGGAGGAAGTGCTGCCATCTGAGCCCACAGCTGAAAGGTTCCCTTGCTACATCTGTGGAAAGAAGTACGCCAAGAAGAATGGGCTGTCCATGCACCTGAGGCTGCATACTGGCGAGAATCTCATTGCTTGCGATCACTGCCCAAAGGTATGATGTTGTAATTTTTTGTGACGAACTTCCTATGGTAAGTTGTTGTTTGTTAATGTAATTCATTGTGTATGTTCCTTGACGTATAGGTTGGTATTCACTTTGCCAATGTCACCCCTGTTCATATTGACGTAACCGCTGTGATCTACTTTACTACAGAGGACTGAAATGGGAGTTGGGCATATGGTGGCATTGGGCAAGGGTCTAAGGCTTACCTAGCCATCGCTTTGATTCCTTCTCTATTGTAATATTTTCTGCAGTCACTTCCATACATTTCTTTTTCCGTGCACTGATGTACATGCATTTTCTTTTTTTTTCAGGTATTTTTTTTACTATTTAGGATATTCTCTCACATGTATTTTTCTTTCCCTGTATTTTTTTTCTTCTCTTTAACTCATTTTTCTTACACACATGGTATTATATTGTTATCCTTTGTGGCCACTGTATTAACTTTTAAATTTAATATGACTGGTCGATAGCTCAGTTGGTAGAGTGCTTGCGTTCTACCCCGTGAGCTCGGGTTCGAATCCCACCGAGGAGGGTGTCAGAAATGATTTCCTATTTCGGTGTTTATTTCAAACCCCATAATAAAAATACCGGCAAGGTTTACTCAGCCTTCACAAGAAATGAGTACCAGCCCCCTCGGGAGCTGGGAAACCCCCACTTCAACTGAAGTGGTTGGCCTGTAAAAATAAATAGGTTCAACTCGCCACATGCGACCCCTTCGGGGATAACGCGGCAAGAAGTTACACTATATGGGGATCAAGACAGGTTATTTGGAACCGGATAACGCTGGTTCGAATCCCGCGACGATAACTTCGACCCTGGTTCAACAGATGCCGTTGCATGCACACAAGCTTCTGCTTTCGCATGAAGACAACTGGCCAGGTAAAATAGGTTGGTGGATTGCATTCCTTTCCACAAATCTATTTAAAAAAAAAAAAAAAAAAATGTGTAGCTTAGTTGCGTTGCATTGCGTTACAGGTCACGTATTGCACCCTCCGCGTGACTAGGCTGAAATAAAGATTTTATTATTATTACTATTACTAAGTTTACAACTTCTAGAGTGCAAATCCCATGGGCAAATGGCACTCTGTAGCTGCCACTACATCTGTCAGATCTCTGCTTGTTTTTGTGTTTTTTTCTTGTGAAAAAGTGCTGCAAAGTGGATGATTTCCTTGTGATCCTTTGTCGCCTCACAACAGAAGCAACAATTCAAGAAACACCTCTGCGGCACCCTTCCAGGGTGACATAGACCCCCAAGACTATCAAAAATTGAGGAGCCTCCTGCACAGAATTCCTTAAATAAAAAATCCTGTAAACAGCCCTCAAATATTGAATTTTCTTCAGGTGTTTGCAGCGCCAAGTAAATACCTGTCGCACGTGAAGACCCACACAGGGGTGAAGCCCTACGAGTGTGACATCTGTGAGCGCAGGTTCACGGAGCGCCACTCCCTCATGACGCACTACAGGATACACGTGGGAGACAAGCCCTTCCACTGCTCCACCTGCTCCAAGAAGTAAGTAAATACCTGTCTCACGTTAAGACCCACACGGGGGTGAAGCCCTACCTGTGCGACATCTGTGAGCGCAAGTTCACGGAGCGCCACTCCCTCATGACGCACTACAGGATACACATGGGAGACAAGCCCTTCCACTGCTCCACCTGCTCCAAGAAGTAAGTAGAAAGCTTGCGCGGTGAAACTTCTACAATCAACCAGTGTGGGAAGGCTTACAAAATGTGTTTCAATATTTTAATGTACTGTATGTACCCTTAGTACGAGTTGCAAAACATGAGTAAAGTAAAGTTCACGGAAAGTATTAATGAGGGATTTTCCCCAAAATCTGCCGTTTTTGTTTCTTACACTTTATGGTCTTAGCAAAAGAGTTACAGTGATGAAGAAAATCAAGTTCAAACAAACAAAAACGGCAGATTTTGGGGAAAACCACTCTTTAATACTTTCCGTGAACTTTACTTTACTCAAGTTTTGCAACTCGTTCTCAGGTTACTGATGCGCCTTTATGTGGTCTTATTGGTTATTATAATTTCACTATTATTGCAAAGATACCTATATGTATTAACATTAAAAATTAATATTAAATGCATGCCCACAAACAAACACGTGTAAGTTCGCACTTACAAATGCTGCATGTGTACTTACAAATTAAAATTCAAACCTCAAATGAACATAAACCCTGCAACTTTTGCTGACGTTCCCTGAAACAGGGATGACATTGGCAAGATGAACCATTTTTTACAGTATGCATGGTATATTCCTTGACTTATAGGTTGGTATGAGGCTGACCACCCATACTGTAAAAAATGGTTCACTTTGCCAATGTCACCCCTGTTTCAGGGAAGGTCGGCAAAAGTTGTGGGGCTTATGTTAATTTGAGGTTTGGATTTTATTTGTAAGTACATATTCAGCATTTGTAAGCGCGAACTACACTTGTTGGTTTGTGGGCATACATCTGAGAGCTTTAAATGAATATATCCTTGCAACTTAGATTATAGATTATGGTCAGCTTCATATATTTTATGCCAAAAACGGAGCTTCAAACAAATTATCCATTAATATATATACTAAGTGCACTGTACTGATGTAGCATTTCCGCCAAGTGTATGGGCTGACAGTGTTGTAAACTAGAAATAATCCCTGATTTTGCGAATTTATGTTTTATTTTATACAGCCGAGAGATACCTTGAATATTTTTATTGCGGATAAGTTCACTTGCTGTGAGAAGTTACACAAAATTAAATGTTAAATCCAGGATTGCTCAAATCAGTATATCAGCACTTCTTCAGTTAAACCATTAACCCGTTCGCGGACGAAACGGTTATAGCCGCTCTATGAGCTTATCTAGGACTGGACGAAACGGTAATAGCCGTCGTGATAAAACGTTATCACTAGGGACGAAACGGCTATTTCTGATAAAACTTGCATACATGTAGCATCCGTGCGTCCCTACAGAAATCCAAAGAACACGGCAATAGCCGTTTCGTCCCTGGATGTCAAAAAAAATAAAAATAAAATAGATAAAAATTTTGTAATAAAAATACAATTTGAGATGATGATATAAGTGTGTTTTTTCTAGCCTATTTCACATTTCGTGTGTCCGCGAATGGGTTAAGGTGACGATTTGTATTTTTAATATGCTCTTCAAAGGTTCATCTAGCCTTACAGCAACTGGGTATAATATCCTCCAGATATTATAATGTAATCCTTTTCAGATTCACAAAAAAGATCTCCCTGGATCGGCACATACTCATCCATTCGGGGGAAAAACCATTCCAGTGCGACGTTTGCGAGAAGCGCTTTACACAAAAGAGTCAGATGCTGACACACCAGCGGACCCACACGGGAGAGAGGCCCTTCCTCTGCAACTTCTGCGGACGCAGCTTCAACCGCAAGGACGCTCTGGCCACCCACAGCAAGACGCACACGCTGAAGCATCTGCTGGCCGATGAGAACTATAAAAGGGGCGGCGGGGCTACGGTCCGAGATAGGCCTAAACCACAACATACCACGGCATCAAATTAAAAAGGTGTAATGGTAAAAATAATACCCCAAGCATAAAAACTTTGCGTAAACTACCCTCGATCATGTAAATTAAAAATGGATGGAGGATATATTTACAATAATTATAACTACACAGTTAAAATTTATCAATCGGATATTAGACAAACCGTTATAAGAGAACTTACATTATTATCCATGTTTCGTTAGCGCCGTAGCTAACGTCTTCAGGAAACACCCTCTCTGCACGACGACTGAGAATGAACTGATTTTTTCCATAACACTTATCACAAATCACGGCATACCTTCAAGCGAATCCTCAGTCGTTGTGCAGAGAGGGTGTCTCCTGAAGACGTTAGCCATGTCGCTAACGAAATGTTGAAAATAATGTAAGTTTTCTTACAACGGTTTGTGTAATATCCGATTAATAAATTTTAACTGTGTAGTTATTAAGGGAAAGAAGGTGTTGAACTCAGCTTTCAATGGCTTCACCGAACATATCCGGGCCCATTGGCAATAGAGGAGGGTGTCAGACGAGGCAGGACTAGTGAGCGGCCGCTCTATAGTTATAGACGTTTCGGCTCGCATCAAGCCTTCATCAGCTAGTCTGCGATGACTAGGACGCGGAGAACCACCAGTCCCGCCCTCGACCTCCCTCTCTCTACCTATCCATATCCTGTAAGGCGCCTCCAGTGATGCTCTCAAGGCTCTCTCCATATATGAGCTCAGCGCCGCTCTTGGGAGGCCTAGATTCTTGAAGAGGCTGTAGAGCGATTTCGCCGGTAGCCCTCTCGCTCCGACTTCCACGGCGAAGAGTTCAGTCTTAAATCCGTTTCTCACTATCCGGTCAACCAAGTTGTAATACTTGTTAACTTTGAAGTTGTGGTCCTTTGGTATGTTGGTTTCCCATGGGACTGTAAGTTCGACAAGTATCACATGCTTTGTCGCCTTTGAGAATATGAGTATGTGCGGTCTGTATGCCGTGGTACAGATATCTGAAGGCATTTGGTAATGCTTCTCATGTGTATTCATATCAAACGACCGTAATTCCAACCTTAACCTAACAATTACCAACCTGTATGGAAGATATAACGGCACTCCTAGTGAGTGATTAGTTTTCATGCATGTTTTTGATTTGCGCAATCGAGGGCAGTTAATGTATTGTTTCATACTTAGGGTGCAGCTTAGGGACTTTAAACTTATTGGACTCGGCACAAATTTGAGTTTAGTACTTTTTTCTTGTACACTTGTATGAGACTACGCTCCTCAACAACCGATAGCGGAACATATTATATGTTTGCCTTTACCCTAGCAACCAAATTGTGTGACATCACAATCTTATCAATGCCAATTCATGTGTGGACTTCATTAATGTGGGGATTCCATCATTTATTTGCTGTGTTTATTTTTTTAATGGTGCACAACAGGTTACCCTAATTACAGTGCACCCTCTCAGCCATCAACAAGCTGGGAGGAACTCTTTTACCATGGATTTAAAGGTGTCTAAATTGTATTGAAATATATCAATCTTTGATTCGTTAATGAGTTTAACACTCCGAGTTAAAGGATGTTGCGCCAAGACGTCAGTGCGACTCATCGGTACATGAAATAAATCATGACCTCGTCCCCGATTATAGTCATTTGGCACGTACAACCTGAAACCCTCCAACAGGGTGGGACTGTCTATTAAAATAAAATGTAAATAAAAGTGTATATTTTCTGTTTTTTTATCAAATGGTTTTCTGATTTGTTTTATACAAATAAATGAAATTCTCTTGATTATACTGTTTCATTGCTATAGAGATAAAATATTGTCATTGTACCCTGTTAGGCACACATCTCCACTTTCAACAAATTAACATTAATCTGTGGTCCGACAAACCCACATCTTATACAAAGCAAGCGTAAAAGAAGAAAATACATGAAAAAAGTGATGGATATGAATGAATTAAAAGAGATATGTAAGGATAGGAAGAAATGGAGGCAGCTCTGCAAAGGCTCTGGCCACCCCTAGCAGAATGGCGACAGAGTTTCAGTTTCAGTTACAGTACAATTCCAATTAGGTAATACACCCGATGACAGTTGGAAGGTTACCGACAGACTGAATATAGATTTTTGTATAATAAGTGCGTTAGCGCCTTCCTAATTCTCAAAGGATTGCTTTCTTAGTCCATCTAGTTATTATAAAAACCTGTGTGAGCTTAGTATGTCCCTTATTCAGTTTAACCTTGTTAAAACATTATTTTTTCTCTGAGGTGTATTATCACTAAAAATAATGGTATACTCTGTAAAAATATGGATGATATATTTGAATATATTAATATAACGACATTAAATAACGACAATATATTTTATGTACCTAACTACTAGATGCATTGGGCGTACTCGATATTATGTCAAACTTACACACATTAAATATAACATTGATTTCATTTTGAGTTCCAGGATCCACCATTTTATAAATGCTATAAGGTTTATACAATCTTAAAATGGAGCCTGAATTAATTGAAATTGATAATTTAATATGATACCTATTTACAATCAAACTAAAAATAACATTATTTTCGAGTTCTAAACATTTAACACAAAATATTCCTAGAGCATCTTCGGTCGATAAAACAGAAAACTGTAAAAAATCTGTATCAGCAGGAATTTCAAAATTGGAACTCGCAGCTAACATCTTCTCATGTTGCCGCAATGACAAAATATTTTTCTGATTTTTCAAAAGTTTTAGTAACCTAGCAGCCAAACCACCAGGCGTTATTTTTCTCCTTCGTTTTTTAACAGCTGAATCTATCAAATCGCCAGATAAACACATATCAACAGTTTTTTCTGGTGTTTTTTTATGTGGCATTTCTTCCGGAGTATTTTGAGATGCTGATTTCATACTTAAAATATTGAAAGAGCTGGCAGAGTTATTTTCTTTTGATTGCGTTTTAAAATCAAAATTTATAATGTTTGAACCCTCGCTAGACTGCGTCGGAGATTTGATGTCTTGCGTCAGATGAAAACAACTGTCGTCTTCTTTATCGGATTCTAAATTCAAATTTGAATTTTGGAACAGTAATTTTTTTGTGATTGAAAAAATGCTTTCATCAACTTCTATTCTTTTGGAAAAAAAAAGTTTCTTGCTTTTCATTCCTAATATCGGACTTTGCGGAGTTTCACCATCTTGATTACTTTCATCACAGACTTCTTCTTTTTTTTTTGGCACACTTGAAGATTTTTTGTGAGGTTTGGTTTTCCTGCTGAATCTTTTGCGAGATAATATTGGTGATTTCTGGATATTCGGATCAGATTCCTCAGATGTCAAATTATGAAATCTGTCGACGCTTTTCGTCGGCGTACGATAAGACACATCTTTATCGTTGGATTTCTTCGACGATACGCCAAAAGAAGTATTCTTCAAAAATATTGATGACTTCTCAGCAGATACGTGGGGATTTTGTTTGAATCGCTTATTCTTGGGAGAAGTGTTCCACCTTTCGTCATTGTAGCTCCGATTTCTATCACACAAATTATTTTTTGTAGTTTTTTTCGCAGAATTACCCTTTTTAGCACCAAAGCGCGAAGAGTTCATGAAAGAATCATCCTTTCTAGGTTCATTAGTTTTATTGCATTTATTGGACCGCGTTTCACTTTCATCGCTCGAGCTCCATGATATTTCTTCTGCCAATGTATCTACTATTGTTAAATTGCATCGTTCTTTGATGGTGTTTATTTTTTTCATATATATATCGGCACTTTTATCTCGTCGCGATGACATGTTTACAAAATTTACAACTTTAGTCTTTTTCTTTTATCATGTTCCAATCCTTGGGAAACAAAGTATAGGGTGACTACAAATAGCTAGCAATCAAAAAGCAAACCCTAATGATCTGTCATGGATTTCAATTTCTCCACCTTTTTTGTATAGATTTGAAAGGGTTTACTGAAACTGTGACATGTTCTTTTTACAATTGATTTGTAAACATGTGCAATTAAAAAAATGCATGTTTTCATTAAATACGCTTTGGAACAAGACAAAAGAAGCTCCTAGAGATTATTGTACAACTATATCACGCCGGTTTTGTCACAATATTTATGTTATTTACCTAGTTGGGGCATAATATGTTGTTTACCTTTTTCAAAAATAAATTCGTTGTAATGTTCGCATCAGATCTGCTTTTATGTACAACTCATTATATTTGACAGGATACGTCGTGGCCTACGTGGTACTTCATACCGGTAAAGAGCAGAATAAAGATCTGCATATACTTAGCAGTCAGGTACAATCTGTAATCTTAACAAAATATATTTTACAAGGGAGTGTGAATATGTGCTTCGATCTTATTGTTAATTTTTAATCTTGGTAGAACTGATTCGTGTTGTTTACTTCCAACTTCACAGCGGTTTTCCAAAAACGCAACTCGCGAGTCGCAAAATAGAACCTTTCCGCAATAATAATTTGTTGTGTACAAATGCGCAATTAGAAATTTTCGTCAACACATCTCGTAAATTGTATTAAAAGTGCGAGAAACAAGTTAACCAGCCGTCTGATCGTGTCATAAGCTTCGCGATGGATCCCGAAATTTCCGCCTCTGAATCTTTGGAGAACGTGGCCGGAGCCATCGGCGATATGGGTCCACCGGCCTCGGTCCCCGAACTGGGTGGGGGCGACAGGATTAAGCGGAAAGCCAAGAAAATCGTAAGGCAGAACAGCAGGGACTCCGCCCCCGTGGTGGGGCCGATTCCTCAGCATCGTAGCTGGAAAAACAGCCGCCGACCGCGCAACGGGCACGGCAGGGGACTGCCCAAGAAAGGTTGGTAAATTTCTTACAATAATACCCCTCTAATCCAAAGCATCAAGGTGATTTTATCAACTCACTATTTATGTCTAAATCCCTTCTACTAGAGTACTTCATGACCACGGCTTGTATAGCTCTTTGTGTCCCTTTGAAGGGCAATGAGTACGCGTTTGCTTGGTTATGTGTATATTATGATTTTGCGTGTTTTCAACGTCGTGTTATTTTTGTTGTTATTCAAAGACATAGCGGCTAAAAATACATTTCAACTCTCATTTTAGATTGTGTATTTCAACTGAATGATAATCTTAACTTTTTATTTTCATATTTTATAAGCCATATTTTACACGTATTGTGTAAACAAATCGAAACATACGGTATCATAATATCTATTATTTTTTCAGCTGTTCGATTCCTCCCATACTATTTTTGGTTTTACGAAAACTTTCGTTCAAATTCGTCATCTTTAATTTTATGAGCTAAGACTATGAAAATACAAAAATTGTTATTAAATTATCTGTAATGTAGAATTAAATAAACATAGTTATTTGATCGCTATATTTTTATTATATTCGAAGCAAAACTATCAGATTTCGCTGTTCTGGTAGGTAAGTAAACAAAATAAATAACTACCTACAGTCTAACGCAACGCAACTAAGCTACACATATAGTGGAACTTCTTCCGCGTTATCCCCGAAGGGCTCGCATGTGGCGAGTTGAACCTATTTATTTTTACAGGTAAAAAGTATAAAGTTTTGCTTTTATGTATTTTTAACGATTTTTTTGTCCCATAAATTGAGTCAGAACAATATTGAATTTTGAACTTGTTTCTCGGTGAGCATAATGTCAGTCTTGGATGGAACCCACTAAAAAATATTTGTTTGCCTTTTCCCTAGCAGCCCGGCCGGGTGACGTCACAGTATTGTCTTTGTCAAATCACGTGCGGACCTCATTAATGTTATCAATGTTTCTAATTTGAATAAAATGTATTCTTTACGAATATTTTGTACTAGGTCCAATAATCTAATCTAATCTAAGTTGCAAAGATATGTAACATTGGAGATTCACATTACATGCATTCTCACAAGCAGACACGTACAAGTTTTCGCTTGCACATGCCGCATGTGGACCTACAACATAAAAAAAAAACAAATCTCAAATGGGCATACACCCTGCAACTCCTGACGATCTTCCTTAAAACAGGGGTTGAATTGGCAAAGTGAACCATTTTCTAAAGCATCGGTGGTCAGCCGCATACATACCTATAAGTCAAGGAACAGTTAACTAAATTTTTTTTTTTTTTTTTTAAGAAATCCTGTGCGGGAGACTCCCTAGATTCTAAAGACTCTAGGGGTCTATGACACTTGTTGTAGTGCCGCAGAGGTGTACGAGCTTGGTCGTCGCTACAAAGCGCCAATACTCAAGCAAGACCCAGTTGCTGTAAGGCTGGATGGACCTTTGGTGACCGGTCATTGGTAAAGGTTTATGAATTTTTCAACCCAGCGAAGAGCATATTCGAAATATAAATGGTATATTTTTGTGCTCCGCCGGGATCCGAATCCACAACCTTCCATTTACGAGTCCGAAGTGTTGCCACTACGGACTACAGACCGGTCCAAGATGCCAACGACACGCGGT
Source organism: Agapetus fuscipes (assembly GCA_951799405.1). NCBI lineage: Eukaryota > Metazoa > Arthropoda > Insecta > Trichoptera > Glossosomatidae > Agapetus > Agapetus fuscipes. Next base: position 2,235,575 of record OX637343.1, read on the forward strand.
GTACCTGAGCGGTTACCCATCCAAGCACTGACCACGCCCAATTACTAGTTTTAATTCAATATTTTACTTCTTTTATGAAAGGATCATGGATATAAAAGAACCACGTTAAATGCTTATGGAGTCGGAAAAGCTTAAAAATTGGTACGTCTCTGCGCCGCGCCAGGTTACTGACTATTTTTGGTTTTTTGGTCGGTTGTGAATTATGGTCCTAATCGAGTAGACCTATCACGTCAACCCGACTAAATTTCTTTTGTTGTTAGAAAGTTGTTTCACGACCAATCAAACGCGTTATTTTTTATCGTAAACATTTTAGTTTTCATAGTGTGTTGTGAATGGTTGTGAATTTTAAATTAATAATATTATTTACACTTTACAACATCGTCAAAGTAACATCTCTGTCCACATTGCAGTCTCCAATCCAATTTTTAGTCACCGTCTTCAAGCTCATTTGTTACATTGTATTTTTTGTGCCTGGAGCATTTCTCAATATCGAAGCTGGCAGTTCGTTCACACCTGCCCGCTGTTTATGTACCCAACCGGTTTTTTCTTATGTTTTGGTTTGCGCAATACCTACCATACATAATGATCATTATAATAATACTTGGGTACATACCTATATAACGATAATGCAATGTGGGTTATTTAACAACCACCTTTTACCTACCTCCATGTTTTTAAAATAATAAAGAAATGATCTGTACCCTTAGAACGAATTGCAAAACTAGACTAAAGTAAAGTTTACGGAAAATATTAAAGAGTGATTTCTCCCAAAATCTGCCGTTTTTGTTTGTTTGAACTTGATTTTCTTCATCACTGTAACTCTTTTGCGAAGACCATAAAGTGTAAGAAACAAAAACGGCAGATTTTGGAAGAAATCACTCTTTGATGTTTTCCGTAAACTTTACTTTACTCAAGTTTTGCAACTCTTACTAAGGGTACTGCTCGTCACCATCCTTTTAAGGGGGCTGCTTCATATTCTGAAAGTATGAAATGGAGTCGAAACGTTTTTTCCACGGATATGTAATATTTTTTAGAGGTCGCCCAAGAACTTCATACTTCAAGGATTTGAAGCGGCTCATGGATGTGTCCTATTCGCATCTCAAGAGGATGGCAGCAGACAGAGACAGATGGCTGATACAACAAGGCACTGCCTTTAGAAGATGATGATGTAATTTTTCTCGGCAGACAAGCATTACATGTCGTATCAAAGGGCCTTAGCAACCGATATCAAATAATTAGACCTTTGCCCCCCAGCAACATGGTCGTGTGACATCTAATCTGATCTAATCTAAGTTGCAAAGATATGTTACATTGGGGATTCACATTAGATGCATGCTCACAAGCAGACACGTTTGCACATGCCGCATGTGAGCCTACAACATAAAATCTCAAATGGACATACACCCTGCAACTCTTGCTGTCCTTCCCTGAAACAGGGGTGACATTGGCAAAGTGAACCATTTTTTACAGCATGGGTGGTCAGCCGCATACCAACATATAAATCAAGGAACATACACAACAATATCACAACTTTTTTGAGGTTTTGAAATGTGTTAACCTCATTCTCGGGGGACTTCTGCTCGTCTTCCTAAGATTCTCTCTTTATTTGCGGTTAGTGACGTCACATGGTCCAGGGTTTTTTTTGTGTCGACTTCACTGGGTTAATTATTATTGCCATTTGCGTAGCCTTTTCAGCCACGATGCCCTTCGGCGTCCTCTAGTCCTTCTCCCATAAGCTATAATATTATAGGTCTTTATTTTTTACACTCTATGTGACAGTACAGATTAACAATGTTAATTGATCATCTTAAAAAAAATATCTCTTTTTTCAAGCAACAAACTAAAATGAATTCTATTGTTTATAATCTATAATCTAAGTTGCAAGGCTATATTCATTCAAAGCTCTCAGATGTATGCCCACAAACAAACACGTGTAGTTCGCGCTTACAAATGCTGATTGTGTACTTACAAATAAAATCCAAACCTCAAATGAACATAAGCCCTGCAACTCTTGCCGACATTCCCTGAAACAGGGGTGACATTGGCAAAGTGAACCATTTTTTACAGTATGGGTGGTCAGCCTCATACCAACCTATAAGTCATGGAATACGAGTAATAAATAACATTTAAGTATAAAAAAAAACAACAAAACCTTAAAAATAAATCTATACAAAAAAGTAAAAAAATTCTTATGCAAAAAATGTAGCAAACTAATAAACCAACATTACAAATCAGCATTGCATATTATTGCATAATCGAAAAAAAAACTTATCTCCAAAACTTTTATCTACACAATGAAGCAAGACGTAAACAAGATATTTGTCGTGCAATTACACAGTTGCGTTGTATTTTTATTTATTAAATTCGTATATTTTTAGTAAACGAAGTGTTGAAGGTCACTCGGATGTCATTCCCGCCACGCCGTTCGATATATTGCGTTCAAGGTCGCCGCGCCGCCAAAACAACTGCACGCAACATACCCGGCTTTCTATTGTCTTCACTTTTTATTCCCATTCCCCGTAATTTTCAATTAGAATTCTGCGTTTGAATAACAGCAGCCATCTTGTTCCAAATTTCGGATTCAAACAAATGAGCGTGTTCCATATTTGAAAAGGTTTACCAACCTCATATTTTTATTTTGTTTTAACTTTTTTACGAATTTGAATTTGGAAAATGGCAGTAGGTACCTGTGCGCCTATAATAATGCATCTGTAATCAAAATCGCAAAGATATAATATTTATGACCATTTAAGACTCTCAATTATGCATGCCTATGTAGGTTCGCGTTCATACATGCTGCATGTGTACTTTTGAAGAAAATTTAACCCTCAAATGAGCATACACTCTTGCAACTGTTGCCACATTTCTCTGAAACAAGGGTGGCACTGGGAAAAATGAACAAATTTGTACAGCATGAGTGGTCAATCTTGTACCAACGTATTGGGCAAGGAATATGGATCCATCCACCAATGTGTATATTTAGAATAATATTATATCAGTGACTTAAGTATTTTTACTTTTCAATTAAACTGGGTGTCTTCCATTATTGATTTTTTGACCAACTTCATTTTATTTTGAGATCACTTTTTTTACGAATTTGAATTTGGAATAATGGCCCCAGCAAGATAAAAATACCTCACCCCTTATTATAAGGGGTGAGGTTGTATTGTATGATTTTTAATACACTTACTGCTAGTCTGCGTGCTTATATCTCAGTAACCATAGGAGATACAGCTTTTTTACTTAGCTTATTGGATTCAGCGTCGTTTAAAACATGGAAATACATATATAGCTCAATATCGAAAAAAAATCAGTTACTGCCTTCTTTCTTAGCAGGGCAGTATAGGTGCCTACGTGCCATGTAGGTTCATACCTACTTACATGCCTACCAAATTTATCTCTGTACCTTAGAGCATAAACAACGGTAGTCACGTAAAATGTGCAGGAGACGAGTTTTAGTGAAAATGTGCACTTTTATAAAACCATCATAACTTCTAAACTAGACGAGATATTTTTGATCTGTAAAAACTTTTTATCTTCTTTTATCAATATTTATTTAATGTGAAGTAATGTGAACAACGTATGTGGAATTTCCGTGGTTTATGCTCGCATTTATATGTGCATCCCATATTTATTACACTTGATATCTCAGTAACTATGAGTCCGAGGACTCCAATATTTTTACCACTTATAGAACAGCTAATTGTGATAATTTCTGCATCATTAACTCAAAAACACAAAAAAGTGGACTTCCGTTGTTTATGCTCTAAGGTACAGATCTTATAGGTGCTTAATTAAGGTGGTTAATGATTTGTTAGCATCAGTTTATCTTTTGAATAAGAAGATAAAATAAATATATTGTGCTAGTTTATTTCCAAATTCCAACTCATGAGGTACTTGCGTGCCTCATGATGCGTGCATAATGATGACACCCCTTTCTTCTTCTTTTTGTTAGCACTCTTCACTGGTTAGAAAACACGGCAGCCACTGGGATCGTGTTGACAGTTGATCCAAACAAGATCTGTACTTACCCATTTTTTTTTTTTTTTTTAATTTTATTAATATTCCTCTTCAAAAATACAGATAATTATACACATTTTCAAAAAAACTTAGAGAAACCCACATAGGCATAGCCTGTGCGTGCAGCGTGGGTATACAAGTATAATTTTTTTTTTTTTTTTTTTTAAATAGATTTGTGGAAAGGAATGCAATCCACCAACCTATTTTACCTGGCCAGTTGTCTTCATGCGAAAGCAGAAGCTTGTGTGCATGCAACGGCATCTGTTGAACCAGGGTCGAAGTTATCGTCGCGGGATTAGAACCAGCGTTATCCGGTTCCAAATAACCTGTCTTGATCCCCGCGGCTATAACACCGACAAAAAGATAATATGATAAAAGTAAAAGTTGAATAATGTAATTACGATCTATACAGAAAAAGGAAAAACAAAATTAATTTAGAAAAGAGATAAAATTTAGTTCAGTTAAAATTTGGGGTGAAGGAAAGAAACAATAAAAACAAAAATAAAATGAAACAAAACATTGACTTATGATATCTGTGGACTAGAAAGTATTCTAACGAAAATAGACATGATATATGTATCTGTTAAACGAAAATGGGCATTAGTAAGAAAGATGACAAAGACTTCACAGTTGCATTTCCATGTGTACCAAAAAAATTGGGCGAATGTAAAAATGTTCCTGGAAAGTTGGTACTATTGCGAATAATAATGGCTGCCGGAGCAGTCCGAACACAGCTAGAATTGGCAGATAACAGCGTTATAAATATTGTGATCGCTTAAATTGACGAATTTTAAAGGAAAAAGGCATTATTTTAAGACATTAGGGCATGTGTTATGATTGGGTGTCGAAACACTAAATGGATTTGAACAAAATGGCCTTATTTCGCATGACTATACCACTGCAACGTTTGACTGGACTGAGACAAATGTGGGCTATAGTATGTATAAAAACGCAACTAAGCTACACATATAGTGTAACTTCTTGCCGCGTTATACCCGAAAGGGTCGCATGTGGCGAGTTGAACCTATTTATTTTTACAGGTAAGGGGGTCGGCCTGACGCCAACACTTATAGATTTGTGAAGAGGAATGCAATTCACCAACCTATTCTGCCTGGCCAGAAACAAGTATTAATATCATCAATTAATAATGCATTATTGTTTATATTAATGAATTATTAATTAATAATTACCCAATAACATCTGTTGAACCAGGGTCAAACCATGGTCAAGTGACCCAAGCGGGGATTGAACCAACGTTATTCTATTCCAAATACGCTAGAAATATCAGCCACTTGGCCCCCTCGGCCATAACACCGGCAAAACACTTCAGTTGAAGTGGGGGTTTCCCAGCTCCCGAGAGGGCTGGCACTCATTTATTGTGAAGGCTGAGTAAACCTTGCCGGTATTTTAATTTGGGGGTTTGAAATAAACACTGAAACGGGAAATCATTTCTGACACCCTCGGTGGGATTCGAACCCGAGCTCACGGCATAGAATGCAAGCACTCTGCCAACTGAGCCATCGACCGGGCTTATCAATGCAGTAATTTAGTTTCTGCTCCTCTATGTCATTAGTGTTATTACTCAATGCCTGTACCCCGTTGACACCCCCACAAGTTGACAGTGTTGTGTATTGCTTCAACAGGAGGGGCTGGCGGCAAGGGCGTGTGGGGCAAGCTGGGCTCCGAGCTGCTGGAGGAGTACGAGGACTTCAACGATCCCAACTATGATGCCGCTGAGAGCGACACCCGCAACGTGGAGCTCAAGATGGTGCTGCCGTCTGATCTGTCACGGGAAGATGTGCAGGTGAAGCATTTAACCTAACAAAAAACATTTAACCTTTCCACTTACCGACCGGTCCGTAGTCCAGTGGTAACACTTCGGACTCGTGAACGGAAGGTTGTGGGTTCGAATCCCGGCGGAGCACAAAAAAATACCGTTTATATTTTCCAATTTGCTCTTCGCTGGGCTGAAATATTCATAAAACCTTTACCAAAGACCGGTTACCAAAGGTCCATCCAGCCTTACAGCAACCGGGTCTTGCTTGAGAACTGCCACTTTGTAGCGACAACCTAGCTCTTAAAAAGTTCGGTCGATAGCTCAGTTGGTAGAATGCTTGCATCTATACTGAGAGCAAGAGTTCGATCCCCACTGATGGTGTCAGAAATGATTTCCTGTTTTGGTGTTTATTGCAAGCCCAAAATACCAGCAAGGTTTACTCAGTCTTCACAAAAAATGATATTTTATATTTTGACAAACTTCAAACTTCATGGAAACCATTTGAGAATATTTTACATGTTCCTTGAAAATTGCATTATTATTGGTTGAGCTGCTAAAAAGTCCATCAGAATTCATTCATTCCATTTTATATTTTAAGATATATAAGTGTTAGTGTTAATTTTTGTAAATTTTTTGTTTTCAGAAAAAATCAGAACCTATTATTTTGGAATATTTTGAAAATGGCGACACCAACGAAGCCCTGGAGAGTTTCTTAGAATTTGTATCTCCCAATCAAAGATGCATGGTGAGTTCATCCAATCCACAATCCTAAACTCTACATCTGTATAAGAAACAATCCTGATCTGCCTTTTCATAGCAAATTAGCGTGTCTTCAGTGCATTTGGCAACTTCCCACGGTCATCTATCTCTCTCACATTATGATGCGGATGGTTCCAGACGAGAGGGCAAACAAATCCAAACTTACACTCTCCCAACACACTTTTAGCCCTTTTTACTGGTTCTTCAATCCGTGTTTTGGCTCCGGTTTCTGCCAAACGTGGTATTAGCCAGTTTTTGCCTAGTACAATGGGCTTGATTAACTCTGCGAGGTATTTTTTTTAAATATAACTTTGTAAACCCGTTGTCGCACACTTTAAACTCGACCCACTCTGTAACATGGAGCCAATGAAGCTTCTGCAGAAGAGGAGTAGTAGATGAAGTATGCAATTGATCTTGAAATCCCAAGGAGAAGCCCCAACGTTGTATTTGGGGAATGCGTCTTCTGTGTCGCTGCGCCCGTGGCTTGACAGGCTGTGGACAATAGATGCTGAGGCGATTTAGGAGGCAGCTGAAGACCCACCTCTATAACGGGCGCCTTTAAGATGACGATCACAAGGCACCATGTAAATGCAATGAACGCTTATTATTATTATAATAAGGGAAAGATTGAAATATGCTTAGTTTTTAAATTATAGGTCTTTAAAATTTGCACATTTTCGATTTCCAGTAAAACAGGGCATATTTTTATTTAGGCGCATATGACGTCGATGGATCTTCAGATCTTTGGAGGGTACAGACAGGCCCAGGTAGTCTGTTGGATCCATCTACGTCATTTTGACATCACAGCTTAGCTAGCCGGCCGTGCTGCGTTTTGGCGGGACTCAAATTCTCGGCACTTAATTTTTGAAAATAATCAATGATATCTTTATTTTTACTATTTAAAAAATATATGGTTGTGATCCTTGAAATGTACTCTACACAACCATAGTATTTTCAACCGTTTTCCCAACCACTGCAATTACCCTATTTGATGGGTTCTCTTTGATTTCAGGTGTGTGAAATAATTCTTGATCTGGGAATGGACCACAAGCCGTCCCACCGGGAAATGTGCTCCATCCTGATCTCCGACCTGTACGGCCATCTGTTCTCCGAGAGGGACATGGCGCAAGGTAAACACATAACCTCAAACTTTGCCTTATCAACAATCATATTCCATTGAAGACCTCAATGTTTATGTTGATGTTACTATCATCACGCCTTGTGTTTAGCGAGGAATTCTTGACTCAAGTTGGTCTTAAACGTGTAATCAAATGTCAAAATATTTTTTCTTATTTCTTTTATTATAATCATAAATTAAGTAAGTGAGTGAGTCAGGTCGATAGCTCAATTGGTAGAGTGCTTGCATTGCCTGCCGTGAGCTCGGGTTCGAATCCCACCGAGGGTGTCAGAAATGATTTCCCGTTTCGATGTTTATTTCAAACCCCAAAATAAAATACTGGCAGGCTTCACAAGAAATGAGTACCAGCCCTCTTGGGAGCTGGGTAACCCCCACTTCGACTGAAGTGGTTGACGTAAGGCCGGCCCCCCTGTACATGTAAATAGGCTCAACTCGCCACACCCTTCGGATAACGCAGCAAGAAGCTACACTATATGTGTAGCTTAGTTGCGTTGTGTGAAAGAACATCAGAAGTTAAGGAGATGGGAGTAATATCTAATCTAATCTAAGTTGCAAAGATATGTTACATTGGAGATTCACATTACATGCATTTTCACAACCAGACACGTACAAGTTCGCGCTTTCACATGCCGCATGTGAACCTACAGCATAAAAACCAAATCTCAAATGGACATACACCCTGCAACTCTTGTCGTCCTTCCCTGAAACAGGGGTGACATTGGCAAAGTGAACCATTTTTGCAGCATGGGTGGTCAGCACATTGTGTCTGAACAAAGGTTGCGACCGACAGAAGGTTGAAAGACATGTTAGTTTATGAATTGTAATTGTTTTTCTCTCTGAAATAAATAATACACAGCCTGCTTCAGTATAGTCTATTGACTGACAAATGTAATTTGTCGTGTATGTTCCTTGCTGACCACCCATGCTGTAGTTAATGGTTCACGTTGCCAATGTCACCCCTGTTTCAGGGAAGGAAGGCAAGAGTTTCAGGGTGTATGTCCATTTGAGATTTGGGTTTTTCTGTTGTAGGTTCACATGCGGCATGTGCAAGCGCGAACTTGTAGGTGTCTGCTTGTGAGAATGCAAATAATGTGAATCCCCAATGTTACATATCTCTGCAACTTTGATTAGATTAGACTGAGCATAGTGAACAACACGAGAAGTTCTCAAAAGATCAATAGTTTGGTGTTTATATGCGCTAGTAATGAAAATTGATGGCATGTTGGTGTTGGTTGCTTCGCCAGCGTTTGAGAACCTCCTGGGCAACCTGGAGGACCTGACGCTGGACCAGCCGGATGCAGCCAACATGCTGGGCAACTTCATAGCGCGCTGCGTGGGCGACGACTGCCTGCCCCCGCGCTTCATCACCTCCCAGCTGCAGGCCGCCAACATCTCCACTCTAGCCAAGTGAGTGATGCCTCCTGTAATGCGTAACCTTGCCCTGAGAGCTGTGTGCTGTGTAGCGACGACTGCCTGCCCCCCCGCTTCATCACCTCCCAGCTGCAGGCCGCCAACATCTCCACTCTGGCCAAGTGAGTGATGCCTCCTGTAATGCGTAACCTTGCCCTGAGAGCTGTGTGCTGTGTAGCGACGACTGCCTGCCCCCGGTCTCTTTCCCCAGCCCAGCAACTCTTGCCACCTCATCCTAAAACCGGGCATAGTCCGGTCGATAGCGCAGTTGGTAGAATGCTTGCATTCCATGCCGAGAGCAAAGGGATCAATCCCCACCTAGGGTGTTAGAAATGATTTCCCGTTGCGGTGTCTATTTCAAACCCAATATACTTACCGGCAAGGTGTACTCAGCCTTCACAAGAAATAAGAACCAGCCCCCTGGGAGCTGGGAAACTCCCACTTCAACTGAAAGTAATTGGTGTGAGGCCGGCCCCCTTACCCGTAAAAATAAATAGGTCCTGAATCACCACATGCGGTCCCTTCAGGAATAACGCAGGCAAGAAGTTACACTATACGTTTAATAATAATAATAATATTAGAATGATTTATTTGGTAAGCGCTGTTTTTGTGTGAATCACACCTCAAGAGCGCTCTGCAAGCTTGGTCGTCGCTTCAGAAAGCGCCAATTCTCAAGCAAGACCCAGTTGCTGTAAGGCTGGATGGACCTTTGGTGACCGGTCTTTGGTAAAGGAATGTGAATTTTTCACCCAGCGAAGAGCATATTTGAAAATATAAATGGTATATTTTTGGTGCTCCACCGGGATTCAAACCCACAACCTTCCATTCAGAGTCCGAAGTGTTACTGCTGAACTACAGACGGACGCAGCATTATGTTAACTTAACTCATGTTTGTATTGTTTGTGTGTGATGTTCAGGCAGGCGCTGCACAAGGCCAACACGCTCCTGTCCATCAAGCACGGTCTGGTGCGGCTGGACAGCATCTGGGGGGTGGGGGGCGGGCTTCGGCCCGTCAAGTCCCTGGTCCGCCAGATGAACCTGCTGCTCAAGGAGTACCTGAGCTCCGGGGACCTGCAGGAGGCGCAGCACTGCCTGCGCGACCTCGAGGTGCCGCACTTCCACCACGAGCTGGTCTATGAGGTGAGGCAACACAACTACATATAGGAGAGCCTCGTTTATCCAAACCCCTATAACACAGCTGAGGGTTCAAAGTAACGGGGTATTCTGATTAAAGTACAGTAGAGCCGCGCTAATCCAAACCCTGCCTTATCCGTTAATCGCGGTAATCCTAACGATCTCGCACCCGAAAATTCCTTTCTAATCTAATCTAATCTAATCTAAGCTGCAAAGATATATATCATTTAAGATTTATACTAAATGCATTCCCACAAGCAGATATGTATAATTTCGCGCTAACACATGCCGCATGTGGACCTACAATATAAAAACCCAATCTCAAATGAACATAAGCCTTGCAACTCTTGCCGTCCTTCCCTGAAACAGGGGTGATATTGGCAAAGTGAACCAATTTTTATATTATGGGTGGTCAGCCGCATAACAACCTATAAGTCAAGGAACATACATGACAAATTACATTTTTTAAAATCAAAGAATAAAAATAACAATATATACATGGACATAAAAAACTAAATCATAAAACCAAATTCACTTTAACAAACCCTAGCCGCCAACATCACAGATCAACCGCCATTCATTTCTTTGGAACAAGAAAATCTAGCATTGACTTTTTCTTTGATATGGACAATTTTTTGGAAAAAAATAACGATGTGTCCTGACTTGACACTCTGTTTTCGTCAGCCCATTGAATGCATTTGTTGAATGCCTCCACAGCCTCAGCATGGCTTATTATCGTAATTCCCGGGTGCGAGATCATTCGGATTACCGCGATCAACGAATTAGGCAGGGTTCAGACTAGTGCGGCTCTACTTTATATGCAAGGCTCTGCTACAGTAGACTCCTCTGCATGCTTTGTTCATAAGATACTATTGCTCTGCAGTGACTTTCTATATATGCCCTATATGCTTTCTATATGCCTTTCTATATGCCCTAATATGTGGTACACTTTTGTGATTTTTGTTCTTGAATAACTGAGACATGTGACTGTCAATCAATTATGATAGGAAATCAATAAATGTTTTTTTTTTTTTTTAGAAAATAGATTTGTGGAAAGGAATGCAATCCACCAACCTATTTTGCCTGGCCAGTTGTCTTCATGCGAAAGCAGAAGCTTGTGTGCATGCAACGGCATCTGTTGAACCAGGGTCGAAGTTATCGTCGCGGGATTCGAACCAGCGTTATCCGGTTCCAAATAACCTGTCTCAATCCCCGCGGCTATAACACCGACAAACAAAAAACATGCATGAAAAAGTATTCTGTACTAAGGGTATGCATGTAGTTAGAATATTCAGAGGCGAAAATGTTAAAAATGACTGCAATGTGAGGAATCTTTGTGAAATGAGGAGATGAGTAGATGCATTGTTTGCTGCTTGCAGACGGTGGTGATGGCCCTGGAGGCTGTGAACAGTTCTGTGGAGGAGCAGCTGGTGCGCCTGCTGGAGAACTTTGGCTCCTCGTGCATCGTCACCTCCGATATGATGGAGCGAGTAAGACATTTACACTTATTCTGCATCATTATCCTATATTTTTTAGAGAAAGACTTCCGATCCGGTGACTGATCTGTAGTCTAGTGGTTAACACTTCTGACTCATAAGTGGAAGGTTGTGGATGATATGCAGCTGACCGCACATACTGTAAAAATATGATTCACTTTGCCAATGTCACTCCGTTTCAGGGAAGGTTGGCAAGAATTGCAGGGCTTATGTTCATTTGAGATTGGTTTTTTATATTGTAAGTCCACACATGTTTAAGCGTGGACTTATACGTTTCTGCTTGTGGGAATGCATTTAATATGAATCTCAAATGTAATATATCTTTGCAACTTAGATTAGATTAGAATGCTCAGTTGGAAGAGTGCTTGCATTCTATCCCCACCTCATTGAGTTTCAATGTGAAGTTGTATGCTTAGAGTACTGATACATATATTTTGCCGCAGGGGTTTCTGCGTGTGTTTGACGACATGGCGGACATAGTGCTGGACGTCCCGCTGGCCTACATCACCCTCAACCGCTTCATGGAGCGCTGCCAGGCCCGCAAGCTGCTGTCCGAGCGCGTCTACAACAAGATGCCCACACGGTGAGTACCTGCATGATACACTATGGCATGGAGCGCTGCCAGGCCCGCAAGCTGCTGTCCGAGCGCGTCTACAACAAGATGCCCACACGGTGAGTACCTGCATGATACACTATGGCATGGAGCGCTGCCAGGCCCGCAAGCTGCTGTCCGAGCGCGTCTACAACAAGATGCCCACACGGTGAGTACCTGCATGATACACTATGGCATGGAGCGCTGCCAGGCCCGCAAGCTGCTGTCCGAGCGCGTCTACAACAAGATGCCCACACGGTGAGTACCTGCATGATACACTATGGCATGGAGCGCTGCCAGGCCCGCAAGCTGCTGTCCGAGCGCGTCTACAACAAGATGCCCACACGGTGAGTACCTGCATGATACACTATGGCATGGAGCGCTGCCAGGCCCGCAAGCTGCTGTCCGAGCGCGTCTACAACAAGATGCCCACACGGTGAGTACCTGCATGATACACTATGGCATGGAGCGCTGCCAGGCCCGCAAGCTGCTGTCCGAGCGCGTCTACAACAAGATGCCCACACGGTGAGTACCTGCATGATACACTATGGCATGGAGCGCTGCCAGGCCCGCAAGCTGCTGTCCGAGCGCGTCTACAACAAGATGCCCACACGGTGAGTACCTGCATGATACACTATGGCATGGAGCGCTGCCAGGCCCGCAAGCTGCTGTCCGAGCGCGTCTACAACAAGATGCCCACACGGTGAGTACCTGCATGATACACTATGGCATGGAGCGCTGCCAGGCCCGCAAGCTGCTGTCCGAGCGCGTCTACAACAAGATGCCCACACGGTGAGTACCTGCATGATACACTATGGCATGGATCTATGGCATGGCGGGCATAGTGATGAGAAAATTTGTGCTTAGTCCATCGCCTTTTCCTGGGCTGGAAGTCTCACCACCACGGTGATTCTTACCTACCAAATATCGGTAATATTTGTCTGAAGACTAATCAGCTGTTCACTTGCAGCCATTTTGGATTGACAGGTCTTCATACAAATATTACCGATATTCGGTAGGTTAGAATTACCGTGTTCATGAGACTTCCAGCCCTGGCTTTTTTTTGGCCAGTTCAGACCAGTACCCTGAGTACAAGTTGCCAAACTTGAGTAAAGTTAAGTTTATGGAAAGTATTAGAGAGTGGTTTTCCCCAAGATCTGCCATTTTTGTTTGTTTGAACTTGATTTTCTTCATCACTGTAACTCTTTTGCTAAGACCATAAAGTGTAAGAAACAAAAATGGCAGATTTTGGGGAAAATCACTCTTTAATACTTTCCGTAAACTTAACTTTACTCAAGTTTTGCAACTCGTACTAAGGGTACTGGCTGAACCTTGGATTGTACCTATAAATATATACACTTTTTCAACATTTAATGTCTTTGTTTCAGTGGTCGTAAACGCTTTGTGAGTGAAGGGGACGGAGGCCGCCTGAAGGAACACACATTTGTCCTGCGCGACACGTAGGAAGCTCTACATACCCCCCACCACACACACATACACACACCCTCAAACACACACACACACACACCAACAAGCAATAACAACCAGCAGACAGTGAGACAACTCTTCATCCAGCAAGACTTCAATCCATTTCAATCTGGGCTCACAGCTCTAGTGCATACTTAATAATAATAATGCAGGATTTTTATAGCGCCTTTTCATGACCCTTGGTCATCCCAAAGGCGCTTGCTCATATGAGCGCGCGAACAGGTGGGTCTTCAACGCCTTTCTAAAAGTGTGACTAGGGAAACCAATCCTGCATTTGCTGTTAGTTGCGTAGAGAACTATTCATTGGTTTGTGTATTAACACTGAAGAAATAATTTTATTTTTAAAATGACATAACAATAATTTTACTATTGTTAAATGCTCACTTCTAAATACAGCAATGAGGTCTGAAGTTTTTTGGATTTGTAACTTTTTTCTTGGCGAGCAAACGTCTTGTATGGGAATGTCATCGTTAACAATCGCTAACAATTTTTTTGTCTGCCTTGAAGTCCCTAGCAACCCAGCCGGGTGACGACACAATATCGTCTATATTGATTCACGTGCGGATCTCATTGCAAACGTTAGCAGGCCACCATGAATGGAGACTTCTAAATCTAAGTTGCAAAGATATGTATCATTTGAGATTCATATTAAATGCATTCCCACAAGCAGACACACATAATTTCGGGCTCACACATGCCGCATGTGGACCTACAATATAAAAAACCCAATCTCAATTGAACATAAGCCCTGCAACACTCGCCGACCTTCCCTGAAACAGGGGTGACATTGGCAAAGTGAACCATCTTTTTACAGTATGGGGGGTCAGCTTCATACCAACCTATAAGTCAAGGAACCTATAAGGAAGGAGACTTTAAAAAATAAAATTGAAAAATGAGTTTCTATGCATGACTGACTAAAAATGACTAAAAATGTCCTTAATTATAAAATAAATAGGTTTTTTTTTTTAAATATTTTTCTATGAAGTCCTGACTCTACTAACACCAAATGCAGGGATGGGATTACCTATTTGTGATGTAACGTTTCCATGAGTTTTGGTCTTGAGTGAAATCCATCTTCCATATTGTCTGAGTTGAAATTATTATGGTCGGTGAATCTTAAATTGAAAATTGGCATCATTATAAAACATAACGGCATGTGTAATTATTGAGTGTCAGCACACAAGATGGAGAAATGAAGAAAACATAGAATTTCATATGATTATTAAGTATTCTGCAGTGTTTGACAGCTCTGTGGTGACAGGTCCGTCCTATAATAATAATCTATAATCTAAGTTGCAAGGATATATTCATTTAAAGCTCTCAGATGTATGCCCACAAACCAACAAGTGTAGTTCGCGCTTACAAATGCTGAATGTGTACTTACAAATAAAATCCAAACCTCAAATGAACATAAGCCCCACAACTTTTGCCGACCTTCCCTGAAACAGGGGTGACATTGGCAAAGTGAACCATTTTTTACAGTATGGGTGGTCAGCCTCATACCAACCTATAAGTCAAGGAATATAGAATATATCAATGCCATTATGGCCGTGTTCGGAGAGAGCGCTTCAAGCACTCGCACACCATTCGGGGAGCTCTTCGTAAGCAAATATTATGAGCTATGATGTAACGCACAACAGCTCGGCCGTTTGCTATTTTTGCTTATTTGCCAAGGTGGGTCGGCTTAAGCGTTCCTAACTTCACACCAATGGTTCATACCGTCCCACTGACAGTTGACAGCTAACCTCAACAAAACGAATATTAAAAACAATTATTAATGTTAAATAGTGGATTCGAGCTATCAAAAGCTCTTCAATAATTGAAAATTCTGCTGGAAATATTAGAATCATGGCTCAATAATGTGTTTTGAGATAAATTTACGTCCAATCTGCCGAGCTTTGACAGCTGCTGTCTGGTTGACGTATGAAATTCGCTTATGATCGTTCGGAGAGGTTTGCGATGGAGCTACCCCCACCACGATTTTTACTGTAAGCGCTCACAGTGCTCAAACGAGCTCTCCAAACACGGCCTGTATAGTTTCTTCTCCGCCAATATTATAACCGAAGTGTCAGGCAGACTTGTGCCGAGTTGACGCAGTATTTCTGTTAATGTAAATACCGTTTGTATAATGTATGACTGCCGTGTAGAAATCTGAATGGAGAATTACTTCAAAGGGTGTTGAATAAGTGAAAGAATGGAGCCACAAATGTGTAGGCTTGAATTTATGAAATTGTCCTGAATGATTTGTTTGAAAATGTGTATTTAACAATTTTTTTGACTTTTCAAGGGTGAAGTCGCAATGGAAACATTTTTGTTTTTGTTACAAAGTGGATTTTTTACAATATGACACCCTGTAGTTTTGATTTCCACCTTGTTCATTATGATCAGTACATTTGTCAGCTCTTTGGCCGAGTGGATCAAGAAAGTAACTTTGACTGTCGTCTTTGAAATAAAAACAATCCTTGTTCGAGTCTCATCAAGCATCTTGACAATAACATTGACCCTGATCCAATAATGTCATTGGGTAATTATTAATTAATGATTGAACAGTTAAATAGAAAAATATGATTTGTTAATTAATACTTCAGTAAAATAAAAAATATGTGAATTATAGATTGATAATGTTGATAACTTGTTTCAGGCCAGGCAAAATACGATGGTTAATTGCAGGCGCGTGCATAGGGTATAGGCAAATAAATTTCAGAATGAATATTTTCTCCCATTCCTTTAAAATAACTCATTTGAAATTGAATGAAGTGCTAACGATGGCTCCAATCCAGAATAAACTTTGAATTTCAAATATCTGTACCTTAGAGCATAAACAACGGTAGTCACATTTAGTAAAATGTGCAGGAGACGAGTTTTAGTGAAAATGTGCACTTTTATAAAACCATCATAACTTCTAAACTAGACGAGATATTTTTGATCTGTAAAAACCGTTTATCTTCTTTTATCGATATTTATTTAATGTGAAGTAATGTGAACAACGTATGTGGAACTTCCGTGGTTTATGCTCGCACTTTTATGTGCATCCCATATTTATTACACTTGATATCTCAGTAACTATGAGTCCGAGGACTCCAATATTTTTACCACTTATAGAACAGCTAATTATAAGAATTTCTGCATCATTAACTCAAAAACGCAAAATAGTGGACTTCCGTTGTTTATGCTCTAAGGTACAGATATGAATATCAAGCTTAAGGTTTTTCATCATATATTGCCTACCTATTAGAAGCATGTGCCTGTATGGGATGCACGCCCCTGGTTAATTGCATTCCTTGTCATGAAATTGTATAAAAAAAAATTAATCAATTCAATTTTTAGAAGAAGAAGGTTCCACTTGTTTTGTACATGTTTTTCATTACGCTTAAATAATGTTGAATATTGAAATCATCAATTGAGGAAGATGGTGGTGTGTTTTGTGGGGTGGCTGTGATATGGAACTGAGAAGGCTTTTTAATAATTAAAAATGGAAAAAAGCAACATGATTTATTTTTGTTCACATCCCTTGTATTTTGCGTACTGACAGACTTGTATATTTAAGTATTGTATAGGCTGCCTAAATTATATTGAGACAACAAAGAGACTCCCGAAGATAAAGTTATTGTGATTTTGAAGGTGTTGGGATTACTAACTGAATGGACGGAGAGAAAGTATTGAAAATCATTATTTGTATCAATTTTTAGGGTTTCTACAGGGACCCGATTTTGATAGCACACCTAGCAGCAGAATTTCAGCAATCTATATAGATTTGCATCCATCCCCCTTCCTTACTTTACTTTCAATCGGTGTTATTCACACACAACAAATACATGGCTCAGCCGCCACCTAACGTTCATTCTCTATAGACAAAAACAATGATTCATGGATTAGCTACACATCAAACGTGTTGTGAATAACCGTGAATGGATCTATCCCCCTTTCTCGTGACAATTGCACAGTGACAGCTAAAACTGACGCTAGGGTGCTATCAAAATCTGGATCCCTGACTGCAGAATATATGCATTGTATTGAACCGAAGGCTCCAATCTAGGATTACTTTTGAAAACGATTTAACACGTTCAGTGCGCACACCGCGCCAGGCGAGTTTCGCTTCAAGGACACTTACATGGCACATTATTTTCATAGCACAGCTGGAAAGTATAACATTCAGAGTCAGCACATGATAAATCATCAGTATGTGTTAATTTTTACGGTAGTTTCGCGATGTTTTAAATTTTTGACATACTGTAAAGCAACATTTCGACAAATAATAGCACTAGATTTTGTAGGGTTTGTGTATTCACAGTGATAATTCATTTTATTTTAAAAAAATTTTTTTTTTTCTAAAACATGGTTTTATTTTCACAATAATATTTTCTACCTCAAGCACTTTCGACCTTCAATACTCAGGTCATTATCAAGAGTGATGTATGTCAAATTAAAATTCAATTGGATAATTTTAATTTCAATTTATAATTTTTGGATGAAATTTTTCAAGCAAAACACTGTTTATTTTCACTATAGACTTTATTTAAAAGATTAAAATCTTTAAAACAAAATTACGAACGTTTTCGACCTAGAAGGTCATCATCAGGTATCATTTCAGGATAATTTTAATTTGACATACATCACTCTTGATATTGACCTGAGTATTGAAGGTCGAAAGTGCTTGAGGTAGAAAATATTATTGTGAAAATAAAACTATGTTTTAGAAAAAAAAAAAATTAAAAAATAATATCACTGTTTACCTTCCTGTTTCAACAATTATTTTGTGTCATTTGTATGGTTTATGAGCCTGCAAGTGCCTGTGTATTGAAGGTCCATGACACTTATGTCATTTCTAAATATGCTTGTGGCAATATTTTATAGTTTTAATGGAGTTTGAGAGCCCGTTCCCACTTGTCGGGTGTGGGATCCGTATATTAATCCAAGGTTCCAGTGGCAGAACATTATGTATGGAGCTATTCTCACTTATCCTTAGTCGATTTTATCCGAAATGTTCTGCCACTGGAACCTCCGATTAATATACGGATCCGACACCCGACAAGTGGGAACGAGCTCTTAAAGTTTTGAAAAATATAATTTTTTCAGAAATTCCATACTGTTATAAATAATTTGTGCGCAGTGAACGTGTTGAGTAAATGTAAACGCAGAATCATTTTGTGATCATTTCATGTATTTATCTCATTTATCTTATCCTAGGTTTCCACCTTTGGTTCCATCTGAATCTGACACAAGCTTGGACTGATTCCAACTCTGTATGAAAATGTGTGCAAGTTTTAACGGAGCAAAGACAGAAACTGGCTGTTGATTTGCTATGGTAACATTGTTTATTCGGTTGCCATGCACCAGTGTTTTGATGTATTGAAGGTTGCTATGGTCATAGACAACATGTCGCACGCTTAATAATAAAGAGAAATAACTCGAAAATTGGGAAAATCGAGATTTTGTAATAAAACGCAAGAACAATGCGAGAAGAATAGGTAGAATGCGACAGCCGTTTAATTTGGACGAATATGACCGAGATTAAACATCGGTCGCCTTTTTCATCCCATACAAGTTGTACTGGTTGTCTGAACTTCAAACGTGATTTCCCAACATTCATGTTTTTTGAGTTATTGCTCTTTATTATTAAACGTGCGATGTGACCTATGCCAGCCAACACTTCAATTGATTTGGCGGTTTCCCAGCTTCTTTTGGTTCTCATTTCTTATAAAGGGTGTTTGAAATAAACACCAAAATATCATTTCTGAAACCCTCGGTGGGGATTGATCCCTTGCTCTTGGCATGGAATGCAAGTATTCTACCGACTGAGCTATCGACCGGAGATAAGCTAACAAAATAGAATAGCCAAAAAAGTTGTGACTAAGAAGTCTAGTTAAATAGACCTATAAGGTTACCCCCTGAAAAATAAATAGATTTTAAATGTCCATTGTAACTCCATTGAATTTGTGTACATCTTTCAATTTTCTGTATTCTACGACAATCCTAAAAAAAATATTATTTGAGTACCTTCAAGTGTTGCCACCTCAGAGAAGCTCTTGATCGATTTTAAATTTGGAACAAAGCATCCAGCTGTACCTATCTATTTAGCTGGCTGGGAAATTTAGATCACGCCAGCTTCTACCATGTGTGTGTGTGAATAGTCGATGGAGTTAAAATACCACAAGACCGTGAAATTACTTTTGATAATTTTGTATGTTTTTTCTTTGATTTGACTCGACTAATCCAATCGATTATTACTTTTCTAGCATTTACCAACATTTTGTATGACAGTGTGTATTTCCCCAAACTGCCAGTGAAGACATTCTTGCTTCACCAGTACATCAAGGCATAAAACTTTATGATTTAAATCAAATATAGTGTTTTACCAAAAAAATTGCCATTTACATTCAATTTTTGTTTTTGTTTCAAAGGTTGTGAAGTCAATAAGGTATATTACCTTGTTGAGCTATCTATAATCTAAGTTGCAAGGATATATTCAGCTCTCAGATGTATGCCCACAAACCAACACGTGTAGTTCGCGCTTGCAAATGCTGATTGTGTACTTACAAATAAAATCCAAACCTCAAATGAACATAAGCCCTGCAACTCTTGCCGACATTCCCTGAAACAGGGGTGACATTGGCAAAGTGAACCATTTTTTACAGTATGGGTGGTCCATTTTTTACAGTATGGGTTGTCCGGTCGATAGCTCAGGTGGTAGAGTGCTTGCATTCCACGCCGAAAGCTCGGGTTCGAATCCCACCGAGGGTGTCAGAAATGATTTCCCGTTTCGGTGTTTATTTCAAACCCCAAAATAAAATACCGGCAAGGTTTACTCAGCCTTCACAAGAAATGAGTACCAGCCCCCTCGGGAGCTGGGAAACCCCCCACTTCACTGAAGTGGTTGGCGTAAGGCCGGCCCCCTTACCTGTAAAAATAAATAGGTTCAACTCGCCACATGCGACCCCTTCGGGGATAACGCGGCAAGAAGTTACACTATATGTTTAGCTTAGTTGCGTTTTTTTTTGCGTGGTCAGCCTCATACCAACCTATAAGTCAAGGAAAAATGAGCAACGTGAATAAAATGCCCGGAAGTGTTTCGGAACTAGAACCGCCACCCCAGTTTCAGGAAAGGGTGGCTGTAGTTTCAAGGTTTATGTTCATGTGAGGCTTGGTATATTTTGTGTGTACACATGCAGCAAGTGTAAGCGTGAACTTGCATGTGTCTGCATATGGGCATACATTAAATATGAGCCTTAAATGTCGATATATTTTTGCAACTCAGATTATAAACATCCTAGCACAAGCGTATTATTTCTGAGGATTACTTTGAAGGCTGAAGAATTAAATTATTTTCCGAAATATAAATTGTCACCTTTTTGAAACGGACTTGGTATGGAAACTAAAACGTTCACTAGAGGTGCTGCTTTGGTTTCAATAAATTCATAAGTAAAAGGTAAACATAAAGTTTTATACTTGGGTACAGATGTATCTTTCCATTATTTTCCAACATGTAGGTAGAGAGAGTGAATGTGGAATATCTGTTTTTTTTTTGTTGTAATTTGTGTTTTGAATAAAGAATGGGATGCCTCAGTTTTTACTACATGTATAATTCATAAGCTGTAATAAAACGAAACATTTTTTTTCCTTCGAAATATTGTATCAAAATATATTATGAAAAGTTATTGAAAACATTGTTTTTATTTCACTGTCCCATGTTCCCAATGCGCTCGGCACAAATTCCCAAGACAAAAAAATGTGACATCAAACTGCTAGATTGCCAGGGAAAAGGCTAACTATTATTTTTTTATAGGTTGGTAACATATTGGTCACATAGACAGATACCGGTGATGTTCGCCTGCTGAGAAAAAAATATGATTTAAAAATTTGTAGACATCAGTAGCTTTCATGTGTCGCACTTTTCTAGGGCGAGCAAGCCATGATCGAAAAATGGTCATTTCAATAATTGCAATACAATTTTATAACGGCAAAAAAAGCCTAATACTGCGCTCGGCTGAAACTGAAGCCAAATCAAGGATTGAAGAACCTATAAGAAGAGTTAACACAATGTTTGGAGAGCGTGCATTTGCAGTTGCTGGTCCTCTGGCCTGGAACCACCTGCCACATCATGCGAGAGAGCTAGAAGACCATGGAAAGTTCCGGAATGCACTGAAGACAAGCAAATTTCTGGCATCGTTTGCACCAGCGCCCTTGGAGTGACTACATCACGAAACGGCGCTATAAAGAAATCATCAACTCATCATCATCATAACGATTTTGGATTATTTTTCTCTTGCAGGAGAAGGGAAGCTGCCCCTTCCTAGTTATGCCAATGGATACAGGGTAGTTCTACATCTAACAATAAAGCCACGCCCCTTTTGGCAAATTACCAATAAATAGACACCAACTTTTCAACTAGCATCAGAAGGGAGCAGAGCTCTAAAGAAGTTACACACAGTGGTAACTGAATGTAAGCAATAAGAAAGAAAAAAGAAGTAAGAAGGAAACTATGAACCACTGTCTAAGCCGGGAAGAGCAATACCAAACATTTTCTTGTACGGAAATAGTTTCCAATTCTCAAATTTTTGTGCCAAGAATTGTATATGCTGACAAAATTTAGGATGATTGGGGCGATATTTAAAATGAAAGCTGTGCCTCGATAAACCAAAAAAGATTGGTAGCCTCTGGGTTACAAGAACACATTTTTCTCACAAACGCCGCGGCAGCATGTGCCTCAAAACTCCTCCCATCCCTAGCCGTTGTCTTCTAGAAAACGAGGTATCAGTGGCGAAGGGTGCCATACAACTCGATTCCCATCAGTTTCCCTTTTAAAATGAGGCAAAAATGATAATAAAGTAGACTGCATGGTTTCAATGGAGAAAAATATGTATTGTTTCTTTGGTTTTAAATGTATTTTTTTTACTTTGTGCCTATATTTTTTAACTACTTTGTTGCCTCATTTTAAAAGGGAAGCCGATGGGAATCGAGTTGTATGGCACGCTTCGCCACTGCGAGGTATACAACTCTGTAGGGTTTTGTATGAAGATGAAATGAAAAGAATCACAATTGGTGGCAGTGAAGTCAGGTTTTATGTTTTTATTTCAACAGTCACTTAAACAGTTTTACTTTATGATTACATTTTATAATGTTTTAAGTATTATTATCAATAGTATGTGTATTGTGTGTCGTGCGCATTGGTGATCCGGAAACTACACAACCCTGTATGTTACCCGCGCGGCCAACAACTCTTATTTCCATCTGATCCTTAGACAATAAATATGTCAAGATTATTAACTTTTGTAGTAGGTACAGTAAACTAATGCAACTTTGCCCTTCCCATCGATAATGTAAATAGAAAAAAAAATTATGCAAACTAAATCACTTCCTAGGTATGCTGTTGTATCTTCTATACATGAGTCGTATAAATGCAAACGCCGTCAACTCTTTACGCGATGATTTTGAGAAAAATAAACTTGTAAAATGACAACACCAGTTGGAGATGACGGCGTTTGCACGAAATCATACTTTTTCAATTAAAATTACGAAGGATTAAGTGAGGTTTACATTACATCGCACACAGCAAATGATTGGTTACACTGCGCAGAATCAAATTCAATAATTATCTCAAAAATCATAAATTTTGGAGATGACGGCGTTTGCAGTTATACGACTCATATTTTCTATTCATTAGTTTCCTTGACTTATAGGTGATGAAAACTCTAATCTCAAATGGACTTACACCCTGCAACTCTTGCCGTCCGTTCCTGAAACAGGGGTGGCATTAGCAAAGTGAACCATTTTCTACAGCATGGGTGGCTAGCTGCATACCAACCTAAAAGTCAAGTTAACTTAATGCAATTTTAGTTAGTATTTAATTCACCGAATTTCGCCAGTTAATATTTAGTAACTATGATAGTAAGTAACTTACAGTAACCATAGTAACTAACTATTTCCAAGATGGCGTCTTCACTGACAGCAGCTGTTGGTTTTTGATGTAAGGATACATCAAAACTGCTGCCAACTGATAATTTTTAATGTTGTTTTCCAGCTTTATGGATAGTATGCAATTGATTTTAATGACCAGTCATTTGTTTTACAGTTTTTCAATGGCATTGTAATCATTTCTAAGATTAGGAGCAGGGCTTGTCTCTTCGCGTGTATTCGGTTTATTAGTTAACTTAAACTTAAGATTTAACTAACAATATTTTGAATCTGCAGACAATTGAAACTTTTAGTTAAATACAATTCTAAATAATGGGCATAAATAAAAATACAAAGTTGTTTTTATCGGCCATTTTTCAATCCCACCTTACCCAGGCTTACCAATGCACCAGCAACACAACACACAACACTTGCACTTCTTTTAATTAATAGCAACATTAAGGCATTTATTTTCATTCTACAAAAAGTATATATTTCATTCACTTACAAAGTAATGGGGTGGTTAACACAGTTAAATAGTACTGAAAATTTCAATATGTTCATTTAAACTATTAATAGCAATGCTATGGAAATTAAATTTGCAATTGATTAGTATGAAAAATAATCTAAAATGATACAGAGTAAAAATTATCTGTATTCCTAGGCATCAAATTCCATGCGTGAGACAACAACAGCAAAAATACATATGTACAATAAAACTCCCCTACCTAAAGATAATTTTTAAAAAACACAAAAACATCTTTTTACTCTGTCTGACCTTAAAACACTAAACAAGATAAGAGTTTTAGGCTTACACGGCCGGCTGATGATGCTGGAGTGATGTTTTCCGGGATCTGTTGCTGTGGTCTGTGGGAGCTGGAGCTTCCGGACGTTTCGCCCATTCATAGATGGTGCTTTTAAAACGACAAACACACGCTGAAGAAGCCCATCGTAGAAATGGGCGAAACGTCCGGAAGCTCCAGCTCCTACAGACCACGGCAACAGATCCTGGAAATCATCACTCCAGCACTAAACAAGATGACGTAGTTCAAAATTCTAAGAACAATTCATTGACTTGTAGGTTGGTCTGTGGTTGACCACCTATACTGTAAAAAATGGTCACCCCTGTTTCAGGGAAGGTCGGCAAAGTTGCAGGGTTTATATCCGTTTGTGGTTTGGATTTTAATTTGTAAGTACACATGCAGCATTTGTCAGCGCAAACTTTCACGTGTCTGTTTGTGGGCATGCATCTTATATGATTTTATATATCTATGCAACTTAGATTATAGATAGAGATAAATTTTAATAATATCGGGGACGGTTTGTGGGTATATATTGTTTTTGTACCTGAATGTATGGGTGACTTTTTGTGTTCAGGCAGACAATATAACAAAATTATCACAATCCTTGAAATAGGTAGGGCAAGTTATATATAGCTTGATGCCTAGAAAATAATTAACCATACGAAAACTAAAGGCATATTTCTGAAAATGAAATAAATATATAGAAACATAAGGATTGTCGATTTCCGTGTTTCCACTTATATATATTTATCTCATTGTTGCCAGATCACCTGATTGTAACCAAAGAGGAGAAAAAACCATCGACTAATAACATCTGTGGACATGAAGTTATTTTAACGAAAATAGACCTATATATCTGTCTCAACTTACTTACGAAAATGGTCATTAGTTAGAAAGAGAACAAATAACTTCACAGTTGCATTTCCGTTTGTACAAAAAACTCAACAA
This sequence comes from Agapetus fuscipes, assembly GCA_951799405.1. NCBI lineage: Eukaryota > Metazoa > Arthropoda > Insecta > Trichoptera > Glossosomatidae > Agapetus > Agapetus fuscipes. The sequence continues at coordinate 2,261,031 of OX637343.1, forward strand.
AACGAAAAAAAAAATCTTGAATGTTGGTACCATTGCAAATAATGGCTACCGATTTGACCGGAAATAGCTAGAGTTGACAGATAACACGCGTTATAAATATTGTGATCGCCAACATTGATGCCAGTATTTCATATTTTTAAAGTGTATATTCATATTTTAATTTTATCACTCATTTAATTATAACCATTGTGATATTTAATGCGTCATATTTGTAATTGCTGCCGCCGTACATTGGGGGCACCACTGCAAAGTTTGACTGGAGAAGAACGCAAGTGGGAACAAGTATGTATCAATTCAGTATTTTAGTTTCCGCTCCCCTATGTTGTAACTCAATGGAAAAAACAGTAAAATAAAATTTCAAAACAAAAGTTTATTGATTGGAATGGTAAAATATACAACGTTCACACAACTTAATAAGCAAACAAAAAATAGGTAGGTGGATATTTACAAAATAATAAAAGCTGAAAAAGAAAAGTAATGAATAATTAAATTTTCTAGGTCTTGCCTTTTATAGAATAAATGAAAAATTAATAAGAATTTACAATATATTAATACTGCTTTTTTTTGTTAACTGAATGCTGTAGATATAGCAAAATGACCCAAATTTTCAAAAAACAAGTAACCTTTATTATTTGAATGTAAGGTCATACGGAAAGCATCAAGTTTTCCATTAATAGACACCATCACAAATATCAAATTATGCATTTATTTAGTTAGTTATCACCATTGCTAATTTGACATTGTGACATAATAAAAATGGCAGGTAGGTAGATAATGCAACAATAATATGGCAACACATTTCAGTGATACCATGCATGGAAATAAAATCTCCCCATTTTTATTTCAGGCAACCAAATGAAGTCCACCGAGGAAAATTATGAATGTGCGGACTTCATTAATAATATTTAAATTTTTTATGGAAAAATCAACTGTAATTTTTCAAAAATACAACAAATCTATAATAACAGAATTTACAATTATCTACATTTTTTTGTTCCTTACACTAAGATTCAATACCCATACAATCTTGATTAAAATCTTTACAAATGCAATAAGTATTTTATATTCACCATTTCAGTAGCCATCTCCATTCAAGTCATCATGAAATTCATAATAATATTACTACTACAATGTGACAGGGTTTACTTTTCAATAATTCGGCCGACATATTTATTGTATTGAGCATTTTTTTCTAGTTTTCACGTCGCATTATTTTTTTGAAAAAGGAACTTTAGTTTACAAGCATCCCTATCTATTTTATCATGTTGGACATTTTCTTCCTCTCAAAACCAAAAATACAATAATAATGTAGTATTTATACATACAGGGATCGTAATCTATAATCTATAATCTAAGTTGCAAGGATATATTCATTTAAAGCTCTCAGATGTATGCCCACAAACCAACAAGTGTAGTTCGCGCTTACAAATGCTGAGTGTGTACTTACAAATAAAATCCGTAATGAACGTAGATAACGGTCAAGCGGGGGCGCTTCTGTGATTTCAAGGCTACCAATTGATAAAATAAAAAAGTATAAAGTATATCGTTATTCTGTAATAAAATACTCTTTGATCTTTAACACTCCTAGTAAACACAGCTTCTTAAAACATTAGACATGTCAGTTGATGTTTGAGCGAGTTGTTAGGTGTTTTTTGTTTATGGTTTGATTTATAGATAGGTATGAGGCTGACCACCCATACTGTAAAAAAAATAGTCACGCCTGTTCCAGGGAAGGTCAGTTAAAGTTGCAGGGTTTATATCCGTTCGAGGTTTGGATTTTAATTTTTAAGTACACATGCAGCATTTGTCAGCGCAAACTTACACGTGTCTGTTTGTGGGCATGCATCTAATATGAAATTTATATGTTAATATATCTTTGTAGCTTAGATTACAGATAGGTCACAGGCTATTAAATTCCTTTATTCCGTCCTCTGCTTGTCATCAATAGTGCCAAGTATTGAAAGCAAACGGTTCGTCTTATATCCGATTAATAAATTTTAACTGTGTAGGTATTATTACTGTAAATATTCTTTTAATCTAATATTATGGATATTTTACAAGATGGCGCCGACAGTTCCGATTACGATCCCTGTACATTAAAATATGGATAAATATTTGGAAAGTTCTACTTTTAAAATGCCTACAGGATTGCATCTACAGTTTAAGAGAGGGGGTATAATAATTATTATTATTGCAATGCATATTTCAAAGTTTATCATTGTTTTCTACAAGTATGAAAACGCCTATTATCCTTTAGTATAATGGCAGATTTTGAATAATATTATACAAAAAATATTTCCATATTTTGTGAAAATGTTGAAAGGCCGAAAGTTAACATATTCACAGATTTTATGACACATGAACCACCTCAGTCAAAACGTGAATATAAACAGAACTCTGTAATATTTTCAACGAGTCGTTTTGATTAATTATTTTTTAATTTGTCTGAAAAATGGTTGAAATTTATTTTCTTTTGCCTTTGAAACAAAATCGTTCACGTTTAAACAATCAACTCGGCACAAAATTTGAAATTTGATATTTTTCTCGGCAAACAAAAGTCACAGATCTTTGTGGCAAATAAATAGTCCTTACCAAGCAATGACAAAATACTTGTTTGTCTTATCAAAACAATTTGGTTGTCTATAGTATTTGTGCCGAATAAATTGTTTTCGTCGTGTGAACCACAAGACTACATAGACTGTTTTTAAGCACATGACAAATGAACATTTGATAAATTTGAATTTATTTTTGAGACAGGTAAAAAGTCAAGATGGCCGTATTCAGAAATAAAGCAGTCTGTGTGCCATAACCTGTTTTTGCTTAACGACTATCATCTAATTATAAATCTATAACCTAATTGTTAACGGTTCATAAAGTACCTATATAATAATAAATATATTCAATAGATAAATATACAATTTTGAATATATATATATATATGTAGTGTTATATATTTCTTCGTACATAGGACACAACCAAAAAGGCGTTGATTTCATTTATTGTACAAAATATCTATTTATCTATGGTCGGTGAACAGTAGTGCCAATTGTAAACATTGTGAGACTGAAACACGCCCTCCGGCAACCTAACCTCACTTTCGTCCTTCAAAATAATTAATTCATTAACAATTACACAAAATAATAAACACATGTAAAAGCATTTCTTTACACAACTGGAAGAAGTAGATGAATATACCTTTAAATAAATGATTATGAATGTTTTTTGTTGTTGCTTTCTAACACCAGAACTTCAACACAAATTTTTGGCTTTGATTTTAAATTATTCAAACAGATTAGAAAGCAAAGTACTGAAATGAGGTTTAATTTACAATTCATAAACAAAACGTCAAATATAACTAACCTTGAACGTCTTTTCATCTGTACATAAATATTTCACCGACAAAATTTTTCAATCATAAACCTTGTCTGGAGACGCATTTTCAAGTCTTGATTTTGTAAGATCTTCATACGAAATATCAAAGACTCTTTAGTTTGCCTAGATAGATTTAGGTTTAATTTTTTCACAGTCGACGGATCATTTATTAATTTATAGCTCTATTTTGCAGGACGGCCAACCAGTTGATCATAGCTACTCAAGTAAACAATCACAATAAGGCAGAGAAAAATAGTTGCAACCACAGAAAATGGCATTCTCTGTGTTCACATATTTGAATAATTTCTTAATTGTTGTTCTGTACGTCTCAAATATACTTCACCAAGAATTACACAAACCAAGCACAGCTATCATTCATATCAGCGGCATGGAATGCTCTACCAGAGAACCTGAGAGTCCAGGAAGATGAGACAGCCTTCAGGAAGATGCTCAAAGCATTCTTGTTTTCCCGCTAGAGCCCACATGCGCCTTTGTAGTGACGTAAATCACAAAAAGGCGCATATAAATCTAGTTTATTAATATTATTATATATTTTGTTAAATGAATTACAACAAAATTGCAACATGCCTAGTAAAGGGTCTATGTTTACACTGCAACATGGTGTTTTCAACTAAAACCCTAGCTGTACGCATTGTTTTAGATCCCAGACACATTGTTACGAATAAGTAATTGTGTGAGTTAATAATAAAGTCTGTAAAGTCTCTCTAGAAATAAGAAGATGTTAGGTACTTATATAATTTGTTTTGTTCAAGAACTTGGTAAAGGCTATGACTGAATTTTAGCATCAAGTTTGTTACTAGGGGACAGTAGACCTCAAGACTCAACCGGTTGACCATCCTTCTTGATTAACTTCAGTTATATACAGTAGGGCCACGCTAGTCCAAGCCCTGCCTAATCCATTGATCGCGGTAATTCGAATGATCTCGCACCCAGGAATTAAGATAATAAGCCATGCTGAGGCTGTGGAGGCATTCAACAAATGCATTCAATGGGCTGACGAAAACGGCGTGTCAAGTCAGGACACATTGTTGTTGCGGCGATTGCGTGATTTTTCCAAAAAAAAAATTGCCAATCAAAGAAAAAGTCAATGCTAGATTTTCTTGCTCCAAAGTAGTATGCGGAAGGAAATAATATGTAGGACATTATAAAGTATTTGTTACTTTTATTTCATTTCAATTACGATTGAAGATTGTTCAAACAAACTTTATTTTGAGCCCTCCTGTGTTTTTAGGGGTTTGGATTAACGAGGCTCTACTGTACTCATTTTAAGTTGAAATTCTCTGACGCTAACATTGTATTAAAGTTTTATATTACATCTGTTATTGGTAGCTTTCAAACATCTAATAAATAAACTAAAGACGGCAACACTCTGGGGTTTAGTCTGTGGCCAGGACGGTGATGGTCTTTCCCTTTGGATCGTCGAACCTGTCCATGGTGCGGATGTCCATCATCATGGTGACCCCGATGGAGGTGATGAACAGCAGCAGGAAGACCACGAAGAGGCCCGACCAGATGGGAACCGTGGTGAAGCCCTGGCAGTCGTAGGCCAGCTCAAAGCGCTCGATGCCAACTGTCTCCCCAAAGAATGGTTGCACCTACAAATTAAACAATATTGTTATAATTTTACTGGGGTTCTCTTTTAATTAAACTGCAATTGTTTATTTTAACATAATTTATTTTACACTCCCAATAATAATACTAATCTATAATCTAAGTTGCAAGATATAATTACATTTAAAGCTCATATCAAATGCAAGCTCACAAACAAACACGTGTAGTGCGCGCTTACAAATGCTGAATGTGTACTTACTAATAAAATCCAAACCTCAAATGAACATAAGCCCTGCAAAAACATAAAAGTTACAAAACCCAAAGTATGACGGCATTACCTGGAAGTCCTTGAAAGTGAGTGTGGAGTTGCCGTCAGTGAAGATGGTGGCGGGGGAGCAGTGGTAGGAGAAGCCGGGCCCCGCGTACAGCTCGTCCCCGCCCTTCAGGTGCAGGGGATCCACCCCCACCTCACTCACATTCACGTACTCTGAAAACAACCATCACATTCATTCAATCAATATTGTTATGATTATACTTGAGTTCTCTTTTAATTAAACCGCAATTATTTATTTTAACAGAATTTATTTTACACGGTTTGGTTCACAATTTAAAACAATTGACAATCACTGATTTCTAGCTCTTGCTTTCGACTTCACGGCTCAATGTTTTAATCAACACTCGCCTGAACACAATTTTGGCTTACATTTATATAAATTCATACGGACGTTTCTCAACTGTTCTTGATTTCTCGAGCATAGTGGATGATTGGAGAACATTTTTCTACCAGCGTGATTAGAATCACGTATGCACTACTGCTACCATACTCTTGTAACAATATTAAGGTGATTCATTCGGTGAGCGCTGTTTTTGCGTGAATCACACTTTTGTAAATAAGAACCTAAATCTAATCTAAATCTCAACTACAAAGATATACATCATTTATGATCATATAAAACACATTCCCACAAGCAGACATGTATAAGTTCGCGCTTAAACATAACGCATGTGGACTTACAAGATAAAAACCCGAATCTCAAATTAACATACACCCTGCAACTCTTTCTGACCTTCTCTGAAACAGAGGTGACATTGGCAAATTGAACCATTTTTTACAGCATGGTTGATCAGCCGCATACTAACGTATAAGTCAAGGAACATACACAACAAGTAACATTTTTTTTAAATCACAAAGAATAATATGTAAGTATGGACATCAAAACTAAAACAGAAAACAAATTCCGATTAAAAAAAAACCCCCTAGCTGCCAATAACCTAAATAAGCAGTAACAAGATATTTTAAAAGATTAAAATAAAAACTTGCTTTGTTTTAATTCACATGAGTTTTATTTTTGTACACGACCAGTTTCGGGAGAAGCAGTACCTCTCATCTTCTATTTACACCTGAAGATGGGAGGTACTGCTTCTCCCGAAACTGGTTGTGTACAAAAATAAACTCATGTGAATTAAAACAAAGCAATTTTTATTTTAATCTATTAAAATGAACTTTCACAAAGTTACTGCTGAAAATCTAGATAATATAACAAGATATTTGTTTGCCTTTTCTCTAGCAACCCTAAATTTTGTTGTGGAATTTGCCCTGAGTACTTTCATTGATAAATCCATAAACAAAGGAGTAAAATATTGCCATTAACAGAATTCAAATTGGAACTGCAGTCAATGACAGGATAAAAAATGTTTGCATCATACTGTCTATCTCGCCAGATATTTCTACAAAAACAAAACATTCTTACTATCTGTTATATTGCATAGAAGTAAAATGAGAGCAATGCTTTGTATACTCACTAATGTACCAGTACTCGTCTATCTCCTCCACGAAGTTGAACAGCAGGCTGATGTCCTGGAACTTGAGGGTGAGCTGCATCTGGCTGGCGCTGTCGTTGGCGAGGCTGGCAACACCGTTGGCCAGCACTGTCTCGTTCTGCTCCCCCTCCCTCTGCAGTGAGACACCAGTGGTGTACAGGTAAACCTTGTTGTCCACGTTGTAGAAACCATTCAGCGGGGTGGCCTCTTCTTTAGTCTGGACAACAGAATAACTAATCAATGTCACTATTATTTGACCCTCTTGACTCCCAAGATAGAGATGAAATGCATGTGCTTGCACGCCATGGCCATTGTGTATAGCAGATATTATGATGACATTGGACAGTTAAGCGATACAAGATATGTTGTGAAATGCTAGAACGGGTGGTAAGCTAATTGCCATCTATGTTTTATTTTAAAAGTACTGAATGTGTATAGGGGCTGTCCATATATTACGTCATTCGCATTAAAGGGGGGGGAGTCTGGTCTGCGGATGATGGCAAATGATGTACGAGTACCAAAAGTGACGTCTTTCTTGTACTTAAATACCGATTTCTACAAAATATACAAAATATTATGTAAGTAATATAACATTATTAATTATTAAGCTCATCCATTATTACAGCAAGAGGGGGGGGGGTCATTAGATAATGACTATAGGATGATTGTAAGGGGGGGGGGGGGTCGAAAATCGGACAAAATCGATGACGTAATTTATGGACGGCCCCATAGGAAATGTTTTTATACTACAAATATGCAATGGGATGTGACGTAATTAATAAAATCAGCTGGGTTACATCCAGCGATTAGACCATCGGGGCCTGGATAAGATAGTTGTGAATGACCTTAAGTGATGTAGGATAGTGGGAAGATCCAGATTAAGGTGGCTGGATGGAATGGCGGAAGACTGCTGTGCGGTAGGAGAAAGGTGTCGGACAGGCAGCAGTAGCTGCGGTTGATCGGAGGCTAAGACCCAACCAGTGTGGTTGCGCCTTTGATGCTATGCTGAGAGGTGAACGTTTGATTTAACCCTTCACCTGCAGGTGGCACACATAGGCGTCAAAAGTAACCTTACATACAGTGCGGCTGTCGATCATAAACGTCATCCAACTTTCAACTTATCCCTGACATCTATGCTCAAGAATTCAAAAGACTGCAAGTGGAAATATGTGCTAAACCTTTGTGATTTTTGTTCTTAAATAACAAATACATGTGACTGTTCACATAGTTTGAAGTGTCCTCAATAAATTAAGGAAGGAAATAATTTTTTTTTACAAATGTGCTTGAAAAAGTTTTCTGTGCTGGGGTTATTCATACAGCCAGAAGATTTAGAAGCGAAAAGGTTAACCACTGTGCTGCCCACTCAGGCTATGATATAACAGAGCGGTCTTCCTGTACAAGTATGCCAGGGCAGGTCAACTGCATGTCCCGTCATGTATGTGGCTGTTCCAATGTACCTCAGAGGCCCCCAGTTCTTTTCACCATGGTATCGATTGAGAATAACAATCAATGCGACAACGCCCCAGCGGTAAAAGTCTCGACGGCCGTCGGTAGATCTTACCGTACCTATCTGTAGGTAGGACAGAATAAAACAAAAACAGCTGATCGTTGTTCCATCTTAAAACGGATCAGCTGTTGATACACAGCCATGTTTTATTTTGCCATATCTTCAAATAGATATGGTAAGATCTATCAACGGTTGTCGAGACCTGCACCCCTGGACAGATATTAGTAAAGAACCTTTTTTTTCAAGCATTGGTAGTTATTTTCACACTTTTATTGTCAGTCATTCATACTCCATACTTTCTAGATAATCAAACCCTCTCATCATCTATTTTTGTACTTTCATTCTCACATTTTTCTTTATTATACCGCACTCGGCACTCATTCATTATCCAGTTCTTTATCAGCGGGAAAACATCACTTGTCTAAGTAAGGTTCTTAGCAACCATAACAAAATATTTGTCAGTCTTCTCTATAGAAACCCAACCGTGTGACAACAAAACATTTTTATTATTTCAAATGTGCCGATCTCCGAAAAAGGCGGTTATTTTTTAAAAAGCAAGTGATACAATATTCCTACCTCTGCCAGCAGAGCGCGCCGCTGCCTGTTGTAGCTCTCCGTCACCTCCCACGAGGGGAATCTGGATGTGTAGATAGCCAACACCGAGTCGTGCTTCATCAGCAGCTTGTCGAACATCTCCGTCATAAACTCATCATGGCGCCTCAGCATGTGGAACCTGTTCTCATTGTCTCTGGCATCCTTCAGGTTGATGTACAAAAACTGACCGGAACCCGGAGCAATATCCGCAGACAAACCTTCATCAGTCAAATGCACGCGATCCACTTTTTCAGGATCTGCAAGCTTATTCAAGGTTGGCAGGGCTGCGTGGACAAACGGAAGGTATATAACAGACTCCCCTGAGAGCTTCTCGTGCAGTCCGGGGTACGGCGTCCTTCCGTGACCGTCTTTTCCTGTGAAATCTTCAACGCTCAAAGTCTCCTCAACAAATACGACGGTGAAAGGTTTTCTGTCGAGTTGTTCGGTTAAAATGGAAGAAAACTTATCAGAGTTGGTTTTGCTGAGGGCTCTCGTCTTGTGCGAAGCCCCTGTAGTGGCGCCCCACATGAAAACTGGAACGTATTCGGTGGGTTGAACATATTGTAAGGACGACACTGCTACTAAGGCGATGGCCAGGAAATGAAAGCCCACACTAGACATAGTGCACTTTTGTTAATAGCACACACTTAAAGGGAAGAAAGTTCAAATTTATTCACTAGTTTTGCACCATTTAAGCTAATATTTTTTTCGTTGTGCAAACGTAAGACAACTAAAGTCATGTGAACTCGGAAATTTGATCATATGATTCGGAAACACCTACTTTTTTATTTTTTCAAATGGCTGATAATGCAAAATATATGCAGCTAGAGCAAATTCAAGGTTTTTTTTTTAAATGGGTTTCAAAACACAAAGGTACCGGCAGAAATACGGATTTCAAACAAAAAAGGTTCATAAAAAAGAGATTTCAGACGGTTTTTATTTTTTGCTCCACTAAAATAGCAAAAAAAAGTATTATAACCATTTATTTTTGTACCTACCTAGTCAGCTGAAATTAGGTAGGTAATTATTTCTTGGATTCTAAAATGGGAGCTTATTTTTTACGTATGGTATTAGAATTCACTGACGGCTGAACTGTCACAGACTGTCATTGTTTTCAATTTTCCTACAAAGATAACAAATGAACGACCCAACCAAGAATGATAAAATCAAGAGCTCGCCGATCGTAGAATCGAAGAATAATGGAGAATTAGACTTGATAAACATCCTGCAGCGCGCCGTGAAACATGAAAACCAGACGGAAGAGGACATCCCGTCTTTCACAGAGGTGAACCTCTCGGAAGGGGATGGAGACTCGGACTATCAGATCTTCCAAGTTGGTGACTACTCCCAACCGTGTAATGAAGACAATATCACATGTGGTTAGTTCAAAACAATGCATCTAATCTAATCTAAGTTGCAAAGATATGTTACATTGGAGATTCACATTACATGCATTCTCACAACCAGACATGTACAAGTTCGCGCTTGCACATGCCTCATGTGAGCCTACAACATAAAAACAAAATTCTCAAATGGACATACACCCTGCAACTCTTGCCGTCCTTCCCTGTAACAGGGGTGACATTGGCAAAGTGAACCATTTTTACAGCATGGGTGGTCAGCCGCATACCAACCTATAAGGCAAGGAACAAGGTATGAGTCGTATTTTTTTTTAAGGAAGCCTGTGCGGGACACTTTCTAGATTCAAGAGACTCTAGGGTATGACACTTGTTATAGTTCCGTAAAGGTGTTGGTGATGTGGCAGTTGTCCTTATCCGGTTGCAGGGCAGTTAGCTGCGCAGTGCTGTGGTGTGTGTTGCGTTGCTTAGTTTTGAGACACTGAGAGGACTGTAACTGTAACTCTGTCGCCATTCCGCTAGGGGTGGCCAGAGCCTCTGCAGAGCTGCCTCCATTTTTTCCTATCCTTACATACCTCTTTCAATTCATTCATATCCATCACCTTTTTCATGCATTTTCTTCTTTTACGCTCACTTTGTATATCCCATTCTTTCACAATCTCCTGAATCTGATCACTCTATACTTTTCTCGGTCATCCCTTCCCTCTTTTTCCTTTCACACTTTCTTTGTATACATACTTTGTCAGTCTATCATCATTCATTCTTTCCACATGCCCAAACCATCTCATCACATTCTTTTGTACCTTAACTTTCACATCCTCTTTCAAATTACATTCTTTCTTTACCCATTCATTCCTAACTCTATCCCTCAGAGTTTTTCCTGTCATGCTTCTCAAATGCTTCATTTCCACCGTACATACTTTACTCATTTCGCTATCGTTCACTGTCCATGCTTCACTTCCATACATCAAAGTCGGTAACAATATTCGGATTCGGATCCCGAGGGAGCACAAAAAAGATACAATTTATATTTCCAATATGCTCTTCGCTGGGTTGAAAAAATTCATAAAATCTTTACCAAAGACCGGTCATTAAAAGGTTCATCCAGCCTTACAGCACCTGGGTCTTGTTTGAGTATTGGCGCTTTGTAGCGACGACCAAGCTCGTACACCTCTGCGGCACTACAACAAGTGTCATAGACCCCTAGAGTCTCTAGAATCTAAGGAGTCTCCCGCACAGGATTTCTTTAAAAAAAAAAAAAAATATGCTATTGTGTACCGCCATTCTCAGATCCATCGTCAATTGCTTGTTATTTACTATTCTTCCTATTGCTCCGACCACTTTCTTTCCCTTACACATCCTATTCTCAAGTTCTCTTGTCATCTTTCCATTCTTCTCAAACATAAGTACTTCCTAAGTATCTAAATTCATCCACAATTTCAACTTTCGTACCATTCAACATAAACGTGCATTCTGGAAATGGTCATATTGCACTAAAGGCGGCTATCTGGGATTGTTTTTGAAAATAAGTTAAATGTATGACCAAAGACCGGTCGCCAAGGGTCCATCCAGCCTTACAGCAACTGGGTCTTGCTTGAAAATTGGCACTTTTTTGCGACGACCAAGCTCATAAAAAGTTCAGTTGGTAGAATGCCATTCCATGCCGTGAGCAAGAGTTCAATCCCCACAGAGGGCGTCAGAAATGATTTCCCGTTTCGGTGTTTTCAAACCAAAATAAATACTGGAAAGTCTCAAGTCAGCCTTCACATGAAATGAGAACCAGCCTCTGGAGCTGGGAAATCCCCACTTCAAGTAAAGCCGTTAAGTAAGGTTGCCCCCTCACCTGTTAAAATAAATAGGTTCCATATGCCAAGCCTTTGGGGACAACACCTGCTTAAATAAAAAACAAATTTGTAGTGAGACCATTGACACAATCACTTTATTTGGGCTATGTAGCCGTGATGCCCATCGGAGCAAAAGGCGAAACTGTCCGGAAAGAATTAACCAGACCACGGCTACATAGCCCGAATAAAGTGATTGTGTCAACAAGAACCGACCGTGAAAGCTTCAATGTACAATTAAGTGAGACCATTGTTTAATGTAGTCTTGTTATATTTTAGATTCTGATGCATCTACGGAAAAGTCAACAACTGGACCCGCTAGACCGTGGGATCGAAGAGCAACATATATACTCATAAACCTGTACAAGAAGTTCCGCAGACTAGTCGGGAGTAAAACAATCAGAACACAGAAGAAAATGTGGGTGAAGATATCAGCAGAACTGAGAAAGAAACATAACCTAGCATTCTCTCCTCCCAACTGCGAAAACAGATGGCGAGTATTAGAAAGAAACTATAAAAAAGCTACACAACTCAGCAGAGAAGGCTCGAGACGCCATTTTGAATATGCAGAAGAAATGGACGCCATACACAGCAGAGGATATGACAAATTTTCATCTAAACTCAATAAGGAAAAGAATTCCGCAACGCTTCAAAAGGATGAACTGTCAAAGTCTTTGTCTATTTACACATTATACCCGGAAGCACTGCGGCAAATCAAAGATGGCGACTCACCGAAAATAAACGAGGAACCGCCTAGCTTAGAGAATAATTTACACAACAGTATGCCGGAGCGACGTGATGAACTCGAGGTGTTGAACGCAATCAGAGAGGATTTTAAACAGTACCACAGTGAAATGCTGAAAGTGGAGAGGTTGAAGTTGATGGCGAAGAAGAGGAACAACGACTTGAAGGAGGAGCGCAACCAAATACTCCAGAAACTCTTGGACAGAATTGATTCCAGGAACGCACCTGCTAACAATAACCTCATTACCAACTTTGTACCACAGTTGTAGGATTCTAATTCATTTAGTGTTTCTCTTAAGGTTTTAATTCAGGGTAAAATTCCATTTAATGCTACGACCAAGCATACATTACGTCGGTGAAGCAAATCAATGCAACTAAGCTACACATCATCTTACTGTGTATTCCCCAAAGGAAACTCTTTGGGGAAAATGCGGCAAGAAGTCACACTACATGTGTGGCTAAGTAGTGTTTTTTTAGCGAGTCGCATGTAGCGTGTAAAGCCTATTTCTTTTTAAATTTAAGGGGGCCGGCCTTACGCCAGCCACTCCAGTTAAAGTGGAGATTTTCCAGCTCCTAAGGCGGCCTGATTCTCATTTCTTATGAAGGCTGAGTAAGCGTTGCCGGTATTTTATTTTGGATTTGAAATAAACACCGAAACGGGGAATCATTTCTGTCACCCTCAGTGGGGATCGTACCCTAGCTTTCGGCAACCATTGTACCAACTGAGCTGTTGACCAGACAAAATACATTCCGAAAAAGAAACTGGTCTTCATTCCTAATTTAGAAATTACCTCATTTTAGCTCAGAAGGCTCACCAAAATATAGAAATAAATTCACTAAATATGTATTTTTTCCATGTTATCAAAAAATCCTAGATTTCCATTGTAGATTGTAATGATTAATTTTTAGAATAAATGGGACACAGGCCAATATTCCAGTCAATAGAATAACTATTTAAGATTAAGTTATTTATGTTTACTTAACTTCCTTTGTTGGTTTCTTTAATATTTTATTTTATTTTTAATTTAAGTGTTAGCTTGATGGTTAGAATAATGGACTCAGCCAAAACTCCATCAACAAAAACTGTGGATTACTAGGGAAAATGCAATCTAATATAATGTTATTAGTTGCTTAAGACCCAGGGCTGGAAGTCTCCATCACCACGGTAATTCTTACCTGCCGAATATTGGTAATATTTGTATGGAGACCTGTCAATCCAAGATGGCCGCAAGTGAACAGATGATTAGTCGTCATACAAATATTACCGATATTCGGTAGGTAAGATTTACCGTGGTGATGAGACTTCTAGCCCTGGACAAATAAACCTTTGAAATTTTACCGCTAGGAATAAATATAATAAAAAAATAGGAAAAAATAATTTTGAAGTTTGCGCTGAGTCCATACTGGTCCTTTGAGTTATGTTTTGAAATTTTATGCATGGGTAAGAAATATTGCCAGTGATTTAAGTGTTATGAAATGACAGTGCAATGTTACCATGTGTAAAAAGACTTGTTTATAAAAAAAGACCTTTTTTGTATATAGTTTACCTTACCTGGTTATTTTTTGTTGAAAGAAATCATACATCGCTGCCTTAGTTCTTGTTTACCTTATACGCCATTGAGAAAATTTTACATGAGTAATATATATAATATATAGTAAACAATGTTTGCATGTGTACTGGACCAATGTGTCTTATGAAAACAAGAAATTTATTTTAAAAATATTTAAAAGAACTCTCACATTATCGAGTTTTACGGTTTTTCTTAGCTCAGGTTGTGTAGAATTTGATTCATAAGACAACTGTATGAAAAAGTCATATTTGCCAAGATTGGCGTATACGGTAAACAAGAACTGGGGGAGCGATATGTTATCCTTTTGTAAAAAACTGTTTTGTAATAAAAAAAATTGCAATTAAACAATTGTTTATTTTACTATGTGACATGACATTTTGTGTATTCTTGCAGCATTTGAATTATTCCTTCTTTACTTAAGATTGACGTTTCATTACTTTTCGTGTCTAAAATTTCATATTCTGGATTGTCTTTGGCTGCCTTGGAGCCCACAACAATGATGTGTGGATAGCCAAACCTAAAATCAAAAATACAATCAATAAATGAAAATCTAAAACCAATAAGAAATAAAAGAAAATGTAGTATAATACCTTTTTCCTTCCATAATTCTTTTCCCTATGGTCATATGTGATCGGTCGTCTATAATTATGTCCTCTTTTAGTGACTGGCAACTTTGACAGATTGTAGTGTACATATCTTCTACCAAATGGATGACAGA
This sequence comes from Agapetus fuscipes, assembly GCA_951799405.1. Classification (NCBI taxonomy): domain Eukaryota; kingdom Metazoa; phylum Arthropoda; class Insecta; order Trichoptera; family Glossosomatidae; genus Agapetus; species Agapetus fuscipes. Next base: position 2,276,129 of record OX637343.1, read on the forward strand.
TGACTCTTCTTTTGAACCAGACTAAAAAATAAAATAAAACATTATCATAAAAAAGTGTTTCTATCGTTGAGTGGGCAAGGCGGAGGCAATCAAATCAGAACTTTTAAAATCAGCACTGGTTCAAGTCCCATTATGCCCTATCGATGATAAGCTTGATTCTGATCCAACTTTCACAAGGAAAGAATTGGTACGAGGCTGACTTCCGTGCTGTAAAAATTGATTCACTTTTGCCAATGCCTCACCGGTTTCAAGGACAGCTGGCAGGAGTTTATGTTCATGTGAGATATGGTTTATTTCGGATGTACACATGCAGCATGTGTAAGCGTGAACTTACATGAGCCTGCTTGTGGGGATGCATTGAATATGAGCCTTGAATTTCAATATATCTTTGCAACTTAGATTACAGATTATTATTATATACTCTTTGACGTTTAATAAATAATTCATCAAAAATTTATAAATTATCTATTGATACACATTTGAGGCCCGGCAAGAATAGGTTGGTAAATTACATTCCTCTTCAGAAATTTATTTAAGAAAATGAATGGCATTGAATAATACATATAATAAATATAATTTTTTAAGGTTTGTGCATTAACAAAGTGAAAATTCATTTTTAATTTTAATTAAAAATAACTTTTTGTATTCAACACAGTTTTATTTTCACATTTTGAGTTAAATTACCTAAGCGCTATCGGACTTTAACCGTCCATCTTCAGAGGCTTACTGCACTTAAGCAATTTAACTCAAAAATGCGAAAATAAAAGTGTTTTGTATAAAAAAGTTATTTTTAATCAAAATTGATTTTACCCAATTAACCAACAGTGACTGGTATGAAGCCTAGTAGCTGATACTTAGGACTCTTAATTGCCAGGTAGTGGGTTTGATTCCCGGATGAGGATATGATGTTTGCAGAGGTGTTGGTTGAGCTGTGGTGTTGCCTTGAGGCACAGTGCCTATAATGTTACCTTTGGTCCGATGATGCACACATGATACGGCACTATCTTATTGGGCCACCGCAGCTCAGTGTCAGTGCTAGCAGCCTCCAGTGCAGCCCCCACCAGGCGAGACAGCCCCACACCATAGCACCCCATCTGCAGCGGGGCCCCGCCCACTGAAACTGCACCCAGAGGGGCGGAATAGCGGCTGCCGAGCAGAAATGTGTGACCAACCTACAAAGTAAGAAAGAGAAGTGTGCAAAGTGCTGTTATAATGTGATTCACAATAAGTATTTCTTAATCTTTTCGCTTCTGAATATTCTTGCCATATGAACACCCCCAGTAAGAAATACTTTTTCAAGTACATTTTTTTAAAAAACATTTATTGCTTTCCTTCTTCTTCTTCCTTAGCCATCTCTCCACTGCTGGATATAGGCCTCTTCCATGTTTCTCCACTCCTTTCTATCCTGTGCCCTCTGAATCCATTTCCGCCCCGCGACTGGAACAATGTCATCTGACCATCTTTTTTGTGGTCTGCCGACGCTTCTTTTATCTTCCCATGGTCGCCACTTGAGGATTTTCGTTGCCCATCGGTTGTCATCTCGTCTTGCCATATGGCCTGCCCATTGCCATTTTAGTTTTGCAATACGATCCATGATGTCTGTGACTTTTGTTAGGTGTCTGATGTCTTCGTTTCTTTTTCTATCTTTAAGACTTATTCCCAACATCCGTCTTTCCATGGATCGTTGTGAGCACTTTAATTTATGGACGCTCACTGCGGTTAGCGAGATGGTTTCTAGGCCATATGTTGTCACAGGGAGGATGCAAGTCTCGTAGATCTTTCTCTTTAGGTTCATTGGGATGTCTTTATTTTCGAGTATGTGCTTTAATTTTCCAAAAGCTGCCCAGCCCAATCCTATTCGTCTGGGTATCTCTGCAGTTTGGTTTTCCTTTCCCATTTTGATCTTGTGTCCAAGGTAGATATATTCATTTACAGCCTCTATGTGTTTGTTGTTGATGTTTAGGCTTTCGTTTGTTGGGCTCATAATTTTTGTTTTACTGATGTTCATTTCAAGACCAATTTTCAGAGAGGTTTCATGCAGTTCTTTGATCATACTCTTCAGCTCTTCGATGTCTTTGCTTATAAGCACTATGTCGTCGGCAAAACGGAGGTGGTTCAGGTAAACTCCATCAATTTTGATCCCTTTGTTGTCCCAATTCATCATTTTAAAAATATTCTCCAGGGCCAGCGTAAACAATTTAGGAGATATAGTGTCCCCTTGTCGAACTCCTCGCTTAATGTTTATTTTATCAGTTCTTGTTTCGTCGTCTAGTTTAATATCCATTGTGGCATGATCATATATAAATTTAATGAGCCTTGAATATCTGGAGTCGATTCTTGCGTCGTTTAGAGCCTGTATGATAGCCCATGGTTCTACAGAATCGAAAGCTTTTTTGTAGTCCACAAAAGCCAGATGAATTGGGATTTTGTATTCAGTTGTCTTCTCAATCAGTAAACGGACAGTCTGGATGTGATCAGTTGTTCCAAAACCCTTTCTAAACCCTGCTTGTTCAACCGGTTGGTACATGTCAAGTTTTTGTGTTAAACGATTTGTTAAGATCTTTGTAAGCAATTTATACAGGTGGGACAGTAAGCTTATTGGTCGATAATTCTCCAAATCTTCCGGATCTCCTTTTTTGAATAATAGTACCACTTCAGCATTGTGCCAGTTTTCTGGTATGGCTTCTAATTCAATGCATTTATTTAGAAGTATTTTCACGGCTTCATTTAATTTTTTGCAGCCCATCTTTAAAATATCATTTGTAATTTTGTCTTCTCCTGGAGCTTTATTTTTCTTCATGTATTTTAGAGCATTTTCCATCTCCTCGTGAGTTATTTCTGGTACATCTTCTGATCCCACGTTAAGTATTACGGTATTTTGTGATTGGTTTATATTTTGTGTTTTAGATGTATATAGGTCAGTGTAGAATTCATGAATCGCTCCAGTGATCTCGGCCTTATCGTTTAATGTCCTGCCATTTTTGTCTTTCACTTTAGTAATATTTTTCTTTCCTTCCGCGTTATTTCTCCTTAAAACCTTCATATTTTTGTTTGACTCTATTGTCTTTGTAATAAGCTCGTTATTAAATTTTCGTAGATCCTTTCTCACCTCTCTTTTGATTGTTTTATTTATTTCTTTATATTCGATGGTGTCTCTGCCCATACTTTTTCTTTTTTCCATAAGTGTTATTGTATTTGCAGATAGTTTGTTATTTTTATTTTTCTGCTTAAATGAAAGAGTCTTTACGACTGTTTGAAAATCTGAAGTAATCTTTTCTGATAAGTCGTAATATCCCATGTTGTTTAGATTTGTTAGGGGTTCCAATTTGTCTTTCATTTTTGTATTAAATGTTGCCCTTTGGTGCTTGATCATTTCCACTGTGGGTTGTTTTTTGTTCTTTTTATTTACCATATTATATCTCTCAGTCTTAGTGTTTATCTTAAATGTTGCTCTTACTAGTCTATGATCGCTGCCCGTATCAAAACGGTTTAAAACTGATACGTCTTTGCAAGTTTTTAAGTTGTCTGTGAAAATATAATCAATCTCGTTTTTTGTCTTGCCATCTGGGCTCTTCCAAGTCCATTTTCTTTGGTTTTGTTTTTTGAAAAATGTATTTGTACAGTAGAGTTGTTCGCTTTGAAGGTATTCCACGAGAGTTTCTCCTCTCTCATTTCTTTTGCCAAGTCCGAACATTCCGATATATTCTGGGTCTCCTTGTTTTTTCTCTCCAACCTTAGCATTAAAGTCACCCATTAAGATTGTTAACCTAGCCTTTTCCATGTTTTTTGCCCCTGTGATATCTTCATAAAATGTTTCTATTTCTTCATCATCTGCTGTACTTGTGGGAGCATAGGCCTGTATGATTTGTATTTTAAACTTTTTATTTATTTCCAGGACTACGTATAGTACCCTGGGTGATATACTAATCATTTTAGTTATTTTATTCTTAATGTTTTTATTTATCATGATGGCGACTCCTCCAGCCGAGGATTGTGAGTTATTTCTAAACAGTATATGTCCTGATGGAAGTGTTACCGATTCTTCTCCTTTTAGTCTTGTCTCGCTAATTCCCAAGACATCCCATTTGATATGTCTCAATTCTTCCTCCAGTCTTATTTTGTCCTCTTCTTGTCTCATGGTTCTGATATTATATGTCGCTATTTTGATGTCTTTGATGTAACAATTTTTCGACTTTTTGCCTCCCCCAGAATCCTCGAGGCAGACCGGTTTTGTGCCGGTGTGAGATTCTGAGCTACATGCTCTACTCACCTGGGGTACTTGTATTTGAAAATTCGAAGGCATTGGTTGGTTGATTTTTGGAAGGTTTTTGGCATTAAAACACCACGCTTGCCTAGCGGGTTGGTGAGTTTTGATTTCAGCCGCCCTTAACATAGGAACAGACGCTGTTTGTAGCCGCTCCTAACCTGGAGAACAGACGCTACTACCTTGGGAAATAAGTGCAGTGGTTTCCCGTTGCCTTCTGCACCGCAGTATTCCAGTCGTTGAGGCTGTTGCAGCTGCGCCTGGAATAGTCTGTGAAGTAACCGTTCTGGCATCCATTGCCTCCGCTTACTTCCAGTTGTGATGGATACTGCTGCCCTCCATCAGTGCAGTAGCCCAGCTGACTCGGGCTGTGGACGCCGGCTGTACAGTTTCCTGGCAACCACCATCCTCAGGTACGCGGCCTGCACCGGTACCATCCAGGGAGCTCCTCGCCAGTTCAGTACTGACGCGAGCACCCCACCTTCGCTTGCTTTCCTACCTTCATTGATTGATGACACTTCAAACTATGTGAACAGTCACATGTATTAGTTATTCAAGAACAAAAATCACAAAAGTTTTGCATATATTTCCACTAGCAGACTTTGGAATTCTTGAACAATGTCAGGGATAAGTTAAAAGTTGGATGACGCCTATGATTGACAGCTGCACTGTATACAAGTTTACACTTGATGCCTATGTGATGTGATGTGGGAGTGAAGTGGTGAAGTGATGTGGGCGGCTACAACCAGGCGTGATCATCTTTTGACAACTCGAGTACCACTCTCCATTGGGGGAGAGCTGATTCAGCCCTCCGACTCAGTCAGACTTCTAGGAGTCACACTGGATCGGAACCTCACAATGGGAGAGCAATTGAACTCGACTGTATCTTCCTCATTTTTTGAACTTCGCCAGATAAAGGCGATCAGGAGATGTTTACCGTCGGGAGCAGTCAAGACCCTGGTTAATGCCTTTGTGATGTCACGAGTTGACTATTGCTCAACGCTGTACATAGGTCAGCCGAAAAAGCAGTTCAACCGTCTTCAGTCTGTGCTGAATTCAGCGGCAAGACTCATATTCGGGATGTCTAAATTTACTCGCATTACTCCATTGTTAGGGAAACTGCATTGGCTTCGTTTTCCGGAGAGGGTGGTCTACCGTGTTTGTCTGATGGTGTATAAGGCTGTAAATGGTACAGCTCCTTCATATTTGGCTGACATGTTTACACCCGTTGAGAGGGATTTGAGGCGCCAAACGCTCAGATCTGCAGGGGATGGCGTGGTGGACTTGGTTCAGCCACACCGTCAGACACGCACTAATTTTGGGGACCGTGCTTTCCGGTTTGCGGGACCAATGGAGTGGAACAGACTGCCACCTAATGTGAGGAAGGCAAAGACTGTTGGTGTCTTTAAAGGAGCACTAAAGACACATCTTTACAAGAAATCTTATCCGTGATTTGAGAGGGCCCTTGAGGTGTGACACACACAAAAACGGCGCTCTTTAATTATGTGTACATAAAAATAAATTATCCTTATATATATATATGTGTGTCACCCGCAGTTGAAGGGTTAACTGAGGGCTGTAGAGGAACTATTCAAAGCTGCCCAAGACCCAGAGATCTACCATCAAAGTATAGTCAATATCGGGGATGACCGGTCTGTAGTCCAGTAGTAACACTGCGTACTCGTAAATGGAAGGCTGTGTGGATTTGGAAATGAAAATCTCGGCAAAGCACAAAAAATATGCCATTTATATTTTCTAATTTGCTCTTTGCTGGGTTGAAAAATTTATAAAACCTTTACCAAAGACCGGTCATCAAAAGGTCTATTCAGCCTTACAATAACTGGGTCTTGCTTGAGAATTGGCGCTTTCTACAGTGATAACCAAGCGCTTGAGGTGTGATACACATAAAAACAGCTCTCACCAAATAAATCATCCTAATATTATTTTATTATTATTATTCAGAACGAGAAACCTCTGATTAAGTGATAGTCAATGTTATGATCCTTTATGGCACATCATAGTAAATACATCATAGTAAGAAAAGTAAATAAGATATCAACAATCAAATAACATGCATCTATAAAAAAAAATGTGGACCGAAAACTGACGCTAGTCAAAAAATTTGGCAATTTTTGAAGAGATTTTATAACACACAAGTAGGACTGCTTTCTAATTTATTTCATTTCCTCACCTCTATACCCAGCCGCACATTGAACCCGTCCTTCCCCGTGTTCCCGCATCCCACACACTTGGGATTTTCCCCGAGCTGTGTCAGCAGCTCCAACGCGGCCCCCCTCCCGCAGGCTTTGCACACAAACAGCTGGTCCTCTCCCACGCTGGCGGGGTAGTGGTACTCGTGGGAGAGACTGCCTCCTATTGTGCCCGTAGCACCTTCCACTGAAATTTAAAGTAAGTCAGTATTAGGATGATTCATTTTGACAGATGGTAAAAGTATATGAATTTTTCACCCAGCAGAGAATGATATAATAATATAGATATAATAATAAAAAATGGTTCACTTTGCCAATGTCACCCCTGTTTCAGGGAAGGACGGCAAGAGTTGCAGGGCTTATGTTCATTTGAGATTGGGTTTTTATAATGTAGGTTCACATGCGGCATGTGTTGGCGCGAAATTATACATGTCTGCTTGTGGGAATGCATTTAATATAAATCTTAAATGATATAATATATCCTTGCAGCTTAGATTAGATTAGATTAGAGAGCATATTTGAAAATATACATGATTTATTTTTTGTGCTCCGCCGGGATTCGAACCCACAACCTTCCTTTATTATCCACTAGACTACGGACCAGGAAACTAAGTCAGAATCAGGATGATTTATTTGGTGAGCACAGCCTTTGGTAAATCACAACTCACACCTCTGCGAGCTTGATCGTCATTGTAGAAAGGGCTAATTCTCAAGCAAGACTCAGTTGCTGTAAGGCTAGATGGACCTTTTGCAACCGATCTTTGGAAAAGGTATACAAATTTTTCCCCCAGCAAGGAGCATATTTGAAAATATAAATAGGTATATTTTTTGTATTTTGAATTATCAAAGGTTAGCCGGGCGCTTCGATCTTCTCAGAGGTTCAAGTACATCAACTCCAAAACTATGACATCAATTAACACTCTATAGGATGTTAGGATGATAGATGTCACTGGGATGGTTGAGGGGGATAAGACGTTGGCGCTCGAATTTGGGTTATTGGTATTACCGCCGGTTCAAACCCTGCCAGCGTCATGTCCTATCGACAATAACTTTGACTCTGTTTCAACAATGTCATTGGGTAGCTTTTAAGTAATGAATAATTAATTAAAATACAAAATAATTAATTATTTATTTTTTATATATATATATAAGGATAATTTATTTTAATGTTCACATAATTAAAGAGCGCCGTTTTTGTGTGTGTCACACCTCAAGGGCCCTCTCAAATCACGGATAAGATTTCTTGTAAAGATGTGTCTTTAGTGCTCCTTTAAAGACACCAACAGTCTTTGCCTTCCTCACATTAGGTGGCAGTCTGTTCCACTCCATTGGTCCCGCAAACCGGAAAGCACGGTCCCCAAAATTAGTGTGTGTCTGACGGTGTGGCTGAACCAAGTCCACCACGCCATCCCCTGCAGATCTGAGCGTTTGGCGCCTCAAATCCCTCTCAACGGGTGTAAACATGTCAGCCAAGTATGAAGGAGCTGTATGTTCATAGGTAACTGTTTTTGGCCAGGCAAAATAGGTAGGTCTATCTACCTATAATCTATAATCTAAGCTGCAAGGATATGTTAACATTTAAGGCTCATATGAAATGCATGCCTACAGACAGGCATATGTAAGTTCGCGCCTACACATTCTGCATGTGTGCATACAAATGAAGAAAACCTCACATGGACATAAACCTTGCAACTCCTGCCGCCGTTCCCTGAACCGGGGTGGCATTGGCAAAAGTGAACCGATTTTTACAGCATGGGTGGTCAGCCTCGTACCAAGGTGAATAGGTGAATTTCATAATTCAACAATCTACTTTTTTTCAATGAAGTACAATGGTTCTCACCTTTAACATATTCCACACCTATGTCAGTGAAGAGTTTATCATAAGCCTCTCCTATCTGTCGATAGGTCTCCTTGGCTGCAGCCTCGTCGATGTCAAAAGTGTAGAGGTCCTTCATCAGGAACTCTCTGGATCTGATTACTCCATAACGGGGACGCATCTCGTCACGGAACTTACTGCCAATCTTTATATGAGAGATAGAAATAAAAATTGTTATGAAGACATGGGTTACTTTCGCTGTATTGCCAAACTATTGTCCAGTCGATAGCTCACTTGGTAGAGTGCTTGCATTCCATGCCGTGAGCCCGTGTTCGAATCCCACCGAGAATGTCAGAAATGATTTTCCGTTTTGGTGTTTACTTCAAGCCAAAATAATATACCGGCAAGATTTACTCAGCCTACAGGAGCTTTGCGGTGGCCGGGCCGGTTGCCTGGAACAATTTGCCTGTCGGTGTTTGCGCAAATCAGCCTACCACCGCCTTCAGAAAGGGACTGAAGACACTGCTTTTTTCCAGAAGCCATGGCGCCCTTGAGATGGTTCTGGACCATTAAATGGCGCCACAGGAAAGAAATCACCCATCATCAATCAATCAATCTTCACAAGAAATGAGTACCAGCCCACTCGGGAGCTGGGAAACCTTCACTTCAACTGAAGTGGTTGGCGTAAGGCCGGCCTCTTTACCTGTAAAAATAAATAGGTTTCACTTGCCACATGCGAAACCCTTCGGGGATAACGCGGCAAGAAGTTGCACTATATGTATAGCTTAGTTGCTTGCGTTAGTTGCGTTGCCATCAAAAGGAGAAAATAAAATGTATTTACTTTCAAACATGCGACTTGATAACTGGTACTTGAGGTAAAAAATTTGGTTATTTAATAATAATAATAATTGGCCAATTTTATATAGCGCCATTTACTTGCACCAGCCAATACTAGACCGCTTGCACCATGTGTTATATTGTGATGCTGGAGAGTTGTTTTACGGGATCTGTTACTGACTTACCGTGGTCTATGGTAGCTGGAGCTTCCGGAATTTTTACAACAATGCATATTTAATAGCACCAAGGTTAAGTCTAATCAAACACTTACCTGATACAGTTTAAGAGGCAGCTGCTTAGCAGGCACTGGAGACACTGAAGCAATAAGATCTGTGACTAGCTCCTCGTGAGTCTGAAAATTAATATTCAAAACCATAACTACATTCTGCTCCGATACTTTTTAAGCCAAGTTTCAAGAGATATACATATCTTATATCTAAGTGACCGGTCCGTATACATATCTTATATCTAAGTGACCGGTCCGTATACATATCTTATATCTAAGTGACCGGTCCGTATACATATCTTATATCTAAGTGACCGGTCCGTATACTTATCTTATATCTAAGTGACCGGTCCGTATACATATCTTATATCTAAGTGACCGGTCCGTATACATATACATATGAGGATGATTTGCTTATTTTTATTTTCTACATGACATCCACATGATGAACACTTCTGACTCATAAATGGAAGGTTGTGGGTTTGAATCCCGGCAGAGCACAAAAATATATTATTTATATTTTCAAATATGCTGTTCGCTGGGTAAAAAATTCACATAGCTTTACCAAAGACCCGTCACTAAAAGGTCCATCCAGCCTTACAACAACTGGGTATCCCTTGAGAATTGGCACTTTCTACAGCGACGACAAAGCTCGCAGAGGGCTCTTGAGGTGTGATACACACAAAAACAGCGCTCACCAAATAAATCATGCTAATATTATTATACCTTACAATCATTACAATACACTTTGAGTATTTGAAAAGATGCCTCACCGGGCACAGCACATAGTCCTTGTCATGTCTGTCCGTCAGCGTCATCAGTTCTGGCCCCGCGTCCTGCATCCTGTCACTCCTCTCCCACAGGCGGCGCGCGGCCAGGCTGGGCAGGGAGACGGCCTGCGCCCCCGCAGCCTCCATGCCAGCGCGCACCATAGACACCAACTTGTCAAGGCTGCGCTGACCCAGCGGCAGGAACACAGGCAGCCCCGCAGAGCTGGAGGGGCGGACTATACCCAGCTCGTGCATCAACTACGAGTTAACAAAATGAGTTACAACCTTATTAAACACTATCAAATGTGGTAGGGTCATGCATGCCCACAATCAGACACGTATAAGTACACGCTTACACATGTCGCATGTGAGCTTACAGCATAAAGCCCGATTTCAAATGAACATAAGGGCTTCAGCTCTTGCCGCCCATTTCTGAAAGTCTGAAACAGGGGTGACATTGGCAAAGTGAACCACTTTTTACAGAATTTGTGGTCAATTGTCCATTGTCAATTTGTGCGGTCGATAGCTCAGTCGGTAGAGTGTTTGCTCAGGTTTGAATCCTACCGAGGGTGTCTAAATCTAAATCTAAGTTGCAAAGATATGTATCATTTGAGATTCACATTAAATGCATTCCCACAAGCAGACACGCATAATTTCGCGCTCACACATGGCGCATGTGGACCTACAATATAAAAAACCCAATCTCAAATGAACATAAGCCCTGCAACTCCTGCCGACCCTCCCCGAAACAGGGGTGACACTGGCAAAGTGAACCATTTTTACAGCATGGGTGGTCAGCCTCACACCAGAAATGATTTCCCGTTTTGGTGTTTATTTCTATATCTATCTATAATCTATAATCTAAGTTGCAAGGATATATCCATTCAAAGCTCTCAGATGTATGCCCACAAACAAACACGTGTAGTTCGCGCTTACAAATGCTGATTGTGTACTTACAAATAAAATCCAAACCTCAAATGAACATAAGCCCTGCAACTCTTGCCGACATTCCCTGAAACAGGGGTGACATTGGCAAAGTGAACCATTTTTTACAGTATGGGTGGTCAGCCTCATACCAACCTATAAGTCAAGGAGTGTTTATTTCAAACCTTAAAATAAAATACCGGCAAGGTTTACTCAGCCTTCACACGAAATGAGTACCAGCCCTCTCGGGAGCTGGGAAACCCCCACTTCAACTGAACAAGTCAAGGAATACAACAAATTGAATTCAATCAGAAGGTAGCAGAGCTCTGAAGAAGTTACTGCCAACCTTGGTGGGGATCGAATCCTAGCCCTCTGCCATGAAATGCAAGAATTTTATTAACTGAGCTATTGATTGGTCTATAGGTAGAGCATACTCCTTTGATTGGTAGGTACTGTAAGTAGGTATCATATATTTTTTTTTTTTTTTTTTTTTTTAAAAAATAGATTTGTGAAGAGGAATGCAATTTACCAACCTATTCTACCTGGCCAGAAACAGGTATTAATATCATCATTTAATAATTCATTATTGGTAATTATTAATGAATTATTAAATAATAATTACCCAATTACATCTGTTGAACCAGGGTCAAAGTTAAAGTCAAGTGACCCAAGCGGGGATCGAACCAACGTTGTTCCATTCGAAACACGCTAGAAAAATCAGCCCTCTTGGCCCACGCGGCTATAACCCCGACGAAAGGGTTTACGGGTTTCGAATTGCAGCCATGGCAGAATTCTACTGTAGGAAATCTTGGTTCATTCTTTGAGTGCACAAAATCGAAATGAATTCATAGTTTTTCTCACCTTTTGACTCTTCGAAGTGATATCTTGATTTTTGACAATGGCAGTCTTTGGTGTTACAACCAGTGGTTGAAAAATTCTTGACATGTATTTCATAATGCAATACTTCGTCTAAATTTCTTGTGTTTTATTTATTTTTAACGATTAAACATCGAAATTGAGGATGTGTTGAAAATATAACCTAAAACTTTGAGGTTATATTTTTTTGATACTTGACAGCCAGTGATGGTGTTAACACAACAAAAAAAACCCCAAGGCTACATTTGTTACCTACCATACACATAGAAAATCTTTTTTCTTTTCCGCTTTTTTTTATCATTCTTTGAAGTAAAATCTCTTTTTTGTGAAAATTATGATACTTAAAACTTAAATCCATTAGTTATTTTTCCTTCATTGAATTCATTCCTCCAAATGTGATGTGTTCTCATACAGATGATTTTTTATGGTACCTACTACAAATCAATCACAGACAGCTCGGCTATGGACAAATCGGTCACAAGACTGTTCCTCCACACAACTTTTCGGTTTACGACATTTCTATTGTGTGACCAAATTGTCCGTGACGTGAAATCGTCTGTGGTCTTCTGTAATCTAAGTTGTAAAAATATATTAACATTCAAACACATCAAATGCATACCCACAAACAGACACGTGTAAGCTTGCGCTTACAAATGCTGAATGTGTACTTACAAATTAAAATCTAAACCTCAAATGAATTAAACCCTGCAACTTTTGCCGACATACCCTGAAACAGGGGTGACATTGGCAAAGTGAACCATTTTTTTACATTATGGGTGGTCAGCCTCATACCAACCTATAAGTCAACGAACACAAATGATAAATAACATTCAGGTATATAAAAACAACAAAAACGTTCCAAATAAAAGTCAATCCGTATCCAAAAAAAAAATTCAACAACATTATATCAGTTAGCCTTTTTCATAGTAACCCTGCCGTAAGATGTAATTATTTTGTATGAATACTTAGGTGCAGAGTCCATTAGAATATATTTTTTGTAAAACAAACAATATTACATTTTATAACAAAAACATCTTTATTTGAAACTTAAAAAATCAAAACATACAATCTTCGAGCATTGACTCACATAGATGGGTAGTTCTAACAAAAACACAAACATTTTTAGAGGCTCGGTTATTGCAATCGTTGAAATATAAGATTCTTAATAACCGCACCTCATTCCACATTTTCAAAAATGCAACCCATATTTTATTTTCATGGTATGTGTAAAAATATTATTTGAGGTACATGCAAGCTCCTTTTCAGAGGCTAATGCCACTTCAGGTGCTCGCTAAAATTAACCCGATTATTATAACTGTACAATATATTTTGTAAAACACATAGCTTACTCTTCAGTATCCCAGATACAAATCTCTACCTCTGTATTATTCACAAATCTAATTATCACTTCCCTAAAGCCTCACTAGAGCTTAGAATGTATTTTATTCTTGGGTATGGTTACTTTACTTTACTTTCTTCGGCTCATAAGCCTTGAAGGCTCAGGGCCTCCCGCACCACAATCCTCCAGGACTCTCTGTCTTGTGCTGCTTCCCTCCATGGTCCCCTCACTCCCAGAACTTTGGCGTCGGCTTCAACGTTGTCTGCCCGCCACATCCTGGGACGTCCGAGTGGTCTAACACCTGAGGGGGCACCATCCAAGACAATTCTGATGATCCTGGAATCCTCTGCACGTGCTATATGTCCGGCCTACTGGAGTCTTCTTGATTTTATAACCGACACTATGTTTGGGTCTTCGATCATGCGTATGGTGAATTAACAAAAAACAATCTAAGCTCTAGTGAGGCCTAAAGTAAGTAAGTGTTAGTAGGATTGGTGAATACGAGAGTCAAACTCAACTATAATCTGTAATCTAAGTTGCAAAGATATATTGACATTTAAGGCTCATACTGAATGCATGCTCACATGCAGGCACGTGTAATTTTGCAGGAACACATGCTGCATGTGCACATACAAAATATACCAAACCTCACATGAGCATAAACCTAGTAACTCCAGCGGGCTGTCCCTGAAACCAGGGTGGCATTGGAAAAGTAAACCAATCATGTGGGGTCAACCTCATAGCAATCATAGTGTTATATCATAATACATGAAAAATTTATCGCTCACAAGAGGTGCTGATTTAGTCTGCATACATATTTTGGTAAATGACTCAGTTGAATTTAACATCTTCTTTTATAGTTGAGATACAACTTATAACATGTTATTGAAGTTTCAAATATTTTTAGAAATGAAAAAATTACTGTCATCCAAATGTGACAACTTAATAAGAAAACTTAAATATTAAAGCATTTCCTATATAAATAATAAAAGCATTCATACTACAATGTTCACATGTTCTATACAAGGAGGAATGCACGTTCTATAAATCTTTTTTGTCATTCATTCCTTTGAATAAGTCAGTTACACTTCAACACACCAAATTCTGGTTAAAGACCAATCCTCACCAACACTAAATGCATAAAATTCAACATTAATGCATGTTTAATTTAAAATAAAAATATTTTTTCAAAAACGTAGTTTTATTTTCACAATAATTGATTTTATCTGCCTCGAGTACTTTCGACCTTCAAGTTTCAGGTCATTTTCAAGAGTGATGACATGAAAAATATCAAATATACAAAAAATAAAAAATATTTTTCCAAAAATATTTTTATTTTACATTAAAAAAAAAAAAACACTGTGTGAATACACAAACCCTCCTAAGTGTAATTAATGCATGTTTGACATTCAAAATATATTAGAGTCGTATAGAATAAAAGACAACAATCTAAAATTAAAAGATGAAACTTCAATTATTACAAGGACAAGAACTTGAGAATTGGTGCTTTGTAGTGACGACCAAGCTCGTAAAAAGTCTGATCAGTATCTCAGTTGGTAGAGTGCTTGCATTCCATGCCGTGAACTTGGGTTTGAATCTCACCGAGGGTGTCAGAAATTATTTCCCGTTTCGGTGTTTATTTCAAACCCCAAAATAAAATACCAGCAAGGTTTACTCAGTCTTCACAAGGAATGAGCACCAGCCCCGTCAGGAGGTGGGAAACTCTCACTTCAACTGCAGTGGTTGATGTAAGGCTGGTCCCCTTACCCGTAAAAACAAATTAGGCTCGAATCGCCACATGCTTTTCTCATCATGTCCATATGTTTGATGATATGATGAGTTGATAATTTCCTTATAGCGCCGTTTCGTGATATAGTCACTTCAAGGGCGCTTGTGCATGTGATATCAGAAATTTGCTTGTCTTCAGTGCATTTCGGAACTTTCCATGATCCTCTAGCTCTCTCACATGATGAGGCAGGTGGTTCCTGGCTAAAGGATCAGCAACTGCAAGTGCACGCTCTTCAAACACTGTGTTAACTCTTCCTATAGACTCTTTAATACGTGACTTGGTTCCGGTTATCTCATTTAAATTAACAACCCTAGATTGTCGCAAATGTTCTGTACGACTCATTTATTGAACAAGTCAAAACTGATGATGATTCTGTAAAGCATGCAGTTTTAGGCACACACAGCCTGCTTTCCAGGATCTGTTGCCGTGGTCTGTAGGAGCTGGAGCTTCCTGACATTGACACAGTAATAACTTTTTTCGGGCTGTGTAGCCGTGGTCTGGTTGATTCTTTCCGGACAGTTTCGCCCATTGCACATTTCTGTGAGACCAGATCCTGTAAGAAGATCACAGAGACTGGCCAACTGCTGATAATGCCCATCGTAGCAATGGGCGAAACTGTCCGGAGAGAATCAACCAGACCACGGCTACATAACCCGAAAAAAGTGTTTGTCATGTCAACAAAAACCGGCTGTGAAAGCTTCAATGTACTTCCTGACATTGTCTGCGATGGGCTTCTTCAGTGTGTGAAGGTGAAATGACTATGATGTTGCTGATGAAACTTGCAGTGGCTGTTGATGAGAGGTCTCGTTGGATGTAAGAACCTGTTCACACTCCCTTGGCGACGCCCACCAGCGCGGGGCGCACGCAGCGCTCCTGCAGCTTGTATCCTATTTTACTAACGACAACTACGGTCCCTGGCTCGGCACCTTCCACCGCCTGAAAAAGTTAAAGTAATAGTTTGCAATGCATTTGTTTTGCTGTTGTATAGAACGGTCTTAAATATCTGTGTTTTCATTGATAAGAAGCTATCTACATGAATGTCCAACAAGCTATGTGACATCACCCATAATAAATTGAATAGCAGATTACCAATAATCAGAGATTTTTCTTTTTACAGCAACTGCGTCTAACTCGGCACATCAAAGAAAACATTAACAATACAATTTTTAATACATAGGGGCTGTCCATATATTACGTCATTCGCATTAAGAGGGGGGGAGTCTGGTCTGCGGATGATGGCAAATGATGTACGAGTACCAAAAGTGACGTCGTTCTTGTAAATACCAATTTCTACAAAATATTATGTGAGTAATATAACATTATTAATTATTAAGCTCATCCATTATTACAGCAAGAAGGGAGGGGGGGGTCATTAGATAATGACTATAGGATGATTGTAGGGGGGGGGGGGTCGAAAATCGGGCAAAATCGATGACGTAATTTATGGACGGCCCCATAGCTCTCTTTTTTTCTCTTCCAGGGGGGGCAGCTGCGGCAGAAAAATTAACCTAAATCCAAAATTGTTATTAAATTGTATTGCAATTACTACCCCCACCGTTAAATTTTGGTGACGATGATCTTCAATTTTCTAAAACCTGCCCCCCCTAGATTTTATCCTGGGTACGCCCATGGATATAAGTAGGTACCTGTGCAAATAATGCCTCGTGCAGATTGGGGTTGAACTTCTCCTTGAGGGGGTTGACGGGCTCCAGGCCGTGCCGCCTGAACACCTGCATCAGCTGGGCCTCCGTCAGGGTCAGCCCATCAAACAGATTCTTCAGGTGAGGATTGGCTTCAGACACCTACAAATAAAGCATTTTTTAATGGGTATTATTTTATTATGTGTTCTGAGAGATGTCTGGAGTCCATATTATGAGAGAAACAATCACTTTTTCCCTTTTATGTGGTTTTTTAGTCTATTCCTGGGTCTTTGATTTGCACTTTTTTACACTTTAGGCACTTTTCTACTCTATGGTCGCTTTTTCCCCATTTCCTGTTTCCCTATTTCCAGTTCCCCCATAACCCGGTCGCCATTTGTCATAAAGCGTCATTTTTCCCTTGTGGTCACATGTCAGTTGAATTCACCTTCGAAAATTTGAGTGAATTGACAATATTCCTGGGCAAAAACATTTAAAAAAGAGTGTTATTTTACCATCTTGTGTCCCTGTGAACAATTAAAAACTAAAACAGGCGAAATTGTGGTGTTTAAAAGTGTATAAGCGTGGCATACCTACAAAAATATAATGTATTTTTGTGGGTATGCCACGCATTTACGAAAAACGTTTTTCGTTATTTTAACGGAGTTTTTACTTTAGATAACATCAAAATCAGTGTTATGAGTTGTGATAACAAAAAAGGGCCACCTCCCGCCGAAATCTCACAGGATTCAGGTGATGTGGATGCATTGAGGTATATATACTAGAGACGTAACGTTGCTCGAAACACGTAGCACCCTGTAGTAAGTCAAAAGTCGTACTCGAGAAAAACCCGATTTTGAGGCTCGTCAGTCTCACGCAGACTTACACAGCGAACGGATGTGACAGGTGGTAATACATATTGCCATAAATGTCTAAATATTGTGATTGGAGTTTTCAAACACCATTGTTTTTGAACTTGATCAATTATACAACATGCACAAATGAAAAAAAAACACAACATACTAGCACAGATTAATTATTAAAACAATTTATTTTTGAAAAAAAATTAGTTTTTCTTAAATATATTTTAATTAATGTTACACATTTGACACCGACAATAAGGTTGTATACTGCCGGGTTGCTGGTTGAAGACTTGCTCATATTATTTTTAAAAGTAAAGGACTAAAGTTACATTTCATTTTAATCTGACATTCATTTTTAATAGTATTACTGTAGGGGAATTTTATATCAGAGAATTATGACATCCAGCCCTTTTTGTCGTGTTTGAAGTCTGCCATGTGTTTGCTAAAATTATTGCTATCTCGTTTTAACCTGAGAGTACAGTGCGCGTTATTCGATGCAGAAGCTGGATAAAAACTGATTGTCTCCTTGCATCTGCATTAAAACGTTTCCAACGGACTTCGGCTTGACATTTTTTTCCTGATTGTATGATGGTTGCGGCTCTATAGTATATATCTCAATGTGTGGATGTAAAAATGCGGATATGACACTTCGGAATCAGGTTCACCGCCGCGGCGTCAGAAACGGCTTAGGGTTGTCTTGGACCCAAGGATAGATTATCTGGTTTCCCAGAGGGAGCCACTTAATGCTATACCAGACGAGTCCTCCACCCGAAATGGACTCTCAAATAAAGGAAATGACCGAATCCGGAGTTATAGAGGCAGCGGAGTCATCTCCCAGCTTCTTATCAAAAATGTTCCTAACACTCAAATCGGACGATTCCCCGAGAATGATTTTCAACCAAAATCGTTAAAACTTCTTCCTAGACCCGGCTCCGTTCGAACTCATAAGCCACTACAAAGTGTCAGAGTTTCTTATCAAAAATGTTCCTAACACTCAAATCGGACGATTCCCCGAGAATGATTTTCAACCAAAATCGTTAAAACTTCTTCCTAGACCCGGCTCCGTTCAAACTCATAAGCCACTACAAAGTGTCAGAGTTTCTTATCAAAAATGTTCCTAACACTCAAATCGGACGATTCCCCGAGAATAATTTTCAACCTGAAATCGTCAAAACTTCTTCCTAGACCCGGCTCCGTTCAAACTCATAAGCCACTACAAAGTGTCAGAGTTTCTGTAGCCAAACGATTGGTTGTCGAAAATAGACCTATCGCAAGCTTACTTTCATCTCCCAATAGCACATCGGAGATTTTTGCGACTGGTCTATGGAGGAGAATTTTTTTTTTTTTTTTTTTTTTTTTTTTTTTTTTTTTTTTTTTTTTTTTTTTTTTTAAGAAAATCCTGTGCGGGAGACTCCCTAGATTCTGAAGACTCTAGGGGTCTATGACACTTGTTGTAGTGCCGCAGAGGTGTACGAGCTTGGTCGTCGCTACAAAGCGCCAATACTCAAGCAAGACCCAGTTGCTGTAAGGCTGGATGGACCCTTAGTGACCGGTCATTGGTAAAGGCTCATGAATTCTTCAACCCAGCGAAGAGCACATTCGAAATATTAATGGTATTTTTGGGTGCTCCGCCGGGATCCGAATCCACAACCTTCCATTTACGAGTCCAAAGTGTTGCCACTACGGACTACGGACCGGTCCGAGATGCCAACGACACGCGGTGTACCTGAGCGGTCACCCATCCAAGTACTGACCACGCCCAATGTTGCTTAACTTCGGTGATCTATGGGAACCGGTGCTTTCAACATGGCTAACGTCGTTGACATTACTTCAGATGACAAGTCTGCCCTTTGGCCTTTCATCTGCCCCCAGAATGTTTGCAACCCTCACAAATTGGGTAGCCCAACTACTTTCTGCTGCGACGAGATATCCGGACAATCGTTTATCTCGACGACTTCCTCCTTGCGAACCAATCCAAGGACGATCTTTGTCGACAATCGCATCTTTGGCCTTTCATCTGCCCCCAGAATGTTTTCAACCCTCACAAATTGGGTAGCTCAACTACTTACTGCTGCGACGAGATATCCGGACAATCGTTTATCTCGACGACTTCCTCCTTGCGAACCAATCCAAGGACGATCTTTGTCGGCAATCGCATCTTTGGCCTTTCATCTGCCCCCAGAGTGTTTTCAACCCTCACAAATTGGGTAGCCCAACTACTTACTGCTGCGACGAGATATCCGGACAATCGTTTATCTCGACGACTTCCTCCTTGCGAACCAATCCAAGGACGATCTTTGTCGGCAATCGCATCTTTGGCCTTTCATCTGCCCCCAGAATGTTTGCAACCCTCACAAATTGGGTAGCCCAACTACTTACTGCTGCGACGAGATATCCGGACAATCGTTTATCTCGACGACTTCCTCCTTGCGAACCAATCCAAGGACGATCTTCGTCGGCAATCGCATCTAGCAGTAGATATCCTACAATCTCTGGGGTGGTATGTAAATCTCCAGAAGTCAGTGCTCTTCCCCACTCAACAATTAGAGTACTTGGGAATCGTTTGGGACACGCATAACAATTGCAAATTCCTTTCTTACCGGAAGCAAGAGGCATTGTGCCACTCACTTCGAGCAATACTGACTTCTCGAAAATGGTCCTTAAAACTGGCGGAAAGTCTCCTAGGAAGACTAAACTTTGCCAGCTTCATGGTCGCCTCCACTGCAGACAATTGCAGATAGCGAGCAGGCCACTGAAGCACCTGTCACCAAGAAGGTCATGACAAATGACCGAGGACAGCTTACAAGTAATAGAGTGGGGGATAGGGAATGCGAACGAATCAAGTTCCATCCACAGGGAAACCTGCGAACGTTTCTTGACAACAGATGCGTCAGACTAAGCTTGGGGAGCAACTCTGGACGACTTGATGCTGTCAGGACAGTGGACCGTTCAAACAAAAGAAGCGGCACTCCAAACGAAAAGAGTTGTTCGCTGTTTTCACAACCCTGCAACGCACAGCGCACGACCTTTCTGGCTCCGAAATTCTGGTACAATCAGACAACAAGACAGTAGTCGCCTACATCCGCAAGGAAGGGGGCACCAGATCCAAAACACTCCTAAATCTTACCCGAGATCTGTTGACTCTGGCAGGCCAATGGGAAATCTCGCTAACAGCGCAGTACCTACCGGGAAGATACAACGGAGACGCGGATCACCTATCAAGAGGAAGATCCCCTCCAGAGTGGCATCTTTTATCAACAGCAACGAAGGCCATTTTCAATCATTTCGGAGTACCAGATATAGACCTGTTTGCATCCACGACGGCACACATGAGTTCAACTTACGTATCCAGAGACTCCACAGACTCATGCGCAATCTTTCAAAACGCGGAAGAGAAAAGACTGCTCCTGTCAGGATGGAGAGCTTCCACACTCAACACATATAAACCTGCTTGGCAAAGATGGTGCCGCTGGATACTGGCGGAAAATACCCATCCCAACACATCATCTCCTAATCAATTGGCAAGGTATCTAGCGCAACTGTTCATAAACAAAAAACTGTCATACAGGACTATACTGGTACACAAGTCAGCCATCGTAAC